>CM076578.1:1693242476-1693842476 GCA_034641835.2 Pinus albicaulis
CAAAAGGCCATCAGTTATGGAAATACAAAATTTTTATACACTCATGGATGGATGTCCAAAACATAAGATCCCAGCTCAGTGGATGAAACAGATGCTTAACTGGGATATATATACACATCCTGAAGCAGATGATTTTGGCCTAACACATACATGTGATGAAAAGGTCAGACTTTCTGAACAATGGAAGGAATACATGGAAAGAAAGAATGTCTGGATATCTTTCTATTCCTGGAAGAAAAGAAAAGAGTCTGAAATTGTTTTGATGACTGATTCAGCGACATCATCATCATCACATTCTTGGTCAGCCATAGATGGTAGCAAAATAGAAACAACCACTACCTTTCCTCCATTTAAAGGAATTGTATTAGGAGAAGCCCAGCATTCCGCTAAAGCTTATCCTTTAATACAAAAAGGATGATTCAACCATTGGAGTTGAAGGTAGAATACAACAAACCATCGAACAAATAAATTGGACAAACACTGCTATTACTGGTTTAGAGAAAAATGTTGCCAAAGCTACCATTGTAAAGGAACAATTTGATAGAGTAAAAGTCTTTGTTAATGATGTAAATAATGTTTTAAATTCTGTACAGTATGATTCTTCATTGGTTAGAGCTTATTCAAAAGAATCTTTGAAAAAGATTGAAGAAGTAGAAAACTGCATAATGTCTGAGTCTGTTTCCACTAGGACTCTTATCACCAATATGTCTGGAAATTTTGAAAAATTGAATCCTAATAAGACAGATAAGCCAATCCCAGCCTCTTATTTACATAGAAGAAAGAGTGTCCAAATCCAGAATCCTGTTGATATATTTCCACACCTCTTTCCCAAAGAAGCTACTCAGTCTGCCCCAAAGTTCACAACAGAACCTCAGAGTCCAAAAGGCGAAAAAATCACCATTGCCTCTCTGTTTGAAGAACCAGATTCAGTAACACAAGTCCTCCCAGTTTATGAACCTCTTGAACCTCAGTATACCAGATACCAAGCCCCTGATTTATATGGCTCAGGAAAAATGCCTCACAGAGAAACATTATTTTCTAGCAGTCATAAGGAATGGAATATTGATTGTCTCACCATGGGAAAAATCAGACAGATGCTAGATCAGATGATAACAAAATATAAATTAATGTGTGTCGGGGGAAAGTTAGAAGTTGAATCATGCAAAACATTGATTTAATGCTTCATTGGTACTTTGGCTAGATGGTGGGAGTTGGAAACTTCTCCAGCTTTGATTGAAAAAATGGAGAAAGAAGTTTTAAAAGATGAAAATGGTGATGTAGAATTTCATCCTCACCGGAGACCCATCAATAACATGATCGGTGCTATGACTGCATTAATCCAAGAACATTTTTGTGGATCTGAGCCAGTTGTCTCAGATAAGAATGAATTAATTTTGATGAACTTAAAATGTAGAAATATTAATCAGTATGAAGACTTCCATCGTGATTGGATGGAAAGCATTTTTCTGGTCAAAGAGCCAAAGAATCTTCTGTGGAAGCAAGTTTATCTTGCAGCCTTGCCTTCAAAACTTGTTGACATCATTAAGTTGCAGGAGGCCTTTCAGTTGCCTTTTGAGGTATACACCTGGGGTGAAATTTATGCCACTATTACTAAAGTATTGATTACTTTATGTACCTGTTCCAATATGCACAAGTCTATAGAAAAACTTAATAGATTTCCTGGTACAAAGTCATTTTGCAATAAATATGGCATTACAGTAGATGATCCTTTGGTAAAGCATAGAAAAAGTAAGAAAAAGGCAAAGAAAACGCAGAAGAGGGATAAGTTCCTCAGTAGATACAATAAGAGAAGAAGCTTCTCAAAGTCGTCTCGGCCCTCCAAACAACCTTCCAAGAATACAAGGGGATATTATAAATATGTCTCTAACACTCACTACTACCAGCCCTTAGACATTCATCCTAGATCCCAGAAAGTTGAAAAACTGAAAAACCTTGTCTGTTGGTTATGTGGTAAATCAGGGCATACCGCCAATAGATGTCCTGATGGTGAGGAATCTAAAAAGAATCGGGGTAGAAAACCACAACAACATGCAAAAGGTAAAGCAGTTGTGAAAAAAGAAGACAAATGCAGTAAATGTGGTTCTGAATTTCATGATGCTGATCATTGTCCTCGGTTATTCATACAGCAAGCAGAAGAAGATTATTCTTCTGATTCAAATAGTGTCTTTTCCTCCAGTTCTTCTACTGAAGAATTAAATGCTTATTGTCAATGTTCAGATTCAGAAGTCTGTAAGTGTAGTTGTTCTTCTAGTGAATCTGAATTCTCATCTGATGATTCTCCTGCCGAAGATTTCTCATAGAAATTAAAAGTCTTAATGGCTCAAACTGATGAAGAAGAACTGAAGATCTTTTCACAAATACGTGCCATGGAGGAAGGAGATCTGAAACAAAAACTGCTGGAGACATTTATGCAGAACAATGGTTCTTCCAGCAGCAGTGCAAGTAAGAAGCCTATTTTTCTGGAAGCTTCTTACGAAAGGAATACAAAAGCCTATCAAAGAGACCACCAGCAGAGAAAATTTCGTCCAATCACTTTGGGGGAGGAGAGTAAGGAAATACATATGTTAAAATCTGAAATTTCTGCTCTAAAATCTCAAGTCTCCAAAATTGAAAAAGAAAAACAAGAAGTTGCACAGCATGTTTCAGGCCGTAATACAAATTATACAATCCATATTGCTCCCTATAAAGAATCTGATGTTGAGATTGCAAAAGGAAAAAGGGATCCTACTTTAGGATTCAGAGAAATGCGGATATTGGCCATTGAATATCAACAACATCATGTACAAATCAATGTCTGTATTAAAGGTGAAATGTTTCCTTTAACTGTGCTTTTAGACTCAGGAGCAGATGTGAATATATTCTCTAAAAAAGCTATCCCCTCAAGATATTGGGTTTCTGCCACTAGAAAAATAATAGGACTAGGAGAGAAGACTCTCCAGTATGAAGTTCCTAAAGCAATTGTTTGCTTTGATACACACTGCATTAAAGTAAAATTTGCAGTAGGTGACATCCCTGTTGACTGTATATTAGGGAATGTCTTTTTAGCAGCTATTGAACCCCATGGATCAATCATATTAGAAGGAAATAAGGCGGGTTATTTCATTACTGTACCTACTTCAAATGGCAAAGGTAAAAGAATAGAATTGCCATATGTTTCTAATCCAAGAGTTTCTACAATGGTACAAACAATGCAGGTACTCAAGAAGGCAGAAAAAAAACTTGCAGATCTCAAAGACCTGAAAAGCACTATTCATATTGAAGAACAACTGAGCTCCCCATAAGTTCAGAGAAAAATCTCTGAAATTAAAAAAAAAATAGAGAATGAATGCTGCTCTGAAGAGTCAAATGCCTTTTGGCATAGAGAGCAGCATTGTGTTGAGCTGCCATATAAAGAAGGATACACAGGCAGACCCTGCAAATCCAGAGCAAACCCCATGAACAAAGAATATCGGGATCTCTGTGAGAAAGAAATCTAACAATTACTGGATAGAAAGCTAATCAGAGAATCTAACTGTCCCTGGAACTGTTATGGATTTTATGTGAACAAAATATCTGAACAGATAAGTGGCATTCCAAGACTTGTAATTAATTACAAGCCTCTAAATTCTGTTCTTGCAGATGACACCTATCCTATCCCTCACAAAGGAGATCCTTTAGGGAGGATTTCAGGTGCCAAGATTTTTTCTAAATTTGATTTGAAGTCTGGTTTCTGGCAGGTAGCAGTAGCAGAAAAGGACAAATTCAAAACTGCTTTCAGTATCCCTGCTGGTCACTACGAATGGAATGTCATGCCATTCGACTTAAAGCATGCACCTTCAAAGTTTCAGAAAGTCATGGACTCTATTTTTAAGCCTTATGCTGATTGGTTACTTGTATATATAGATGACATTCTAATTTTTTCCAAGAATTTACAGGACCACTTCAAGCATGTGAAAATATTCATGAAGTTGGTTAAGCATAATGGTCTGGTGTTAAGCAAGAAAAATATGGAGCTCTTCCAAACATCAATCAAGTTCCTTTGGCACACAATCAAGAATGGCCAAATTGCTTTACAGAGTCATGCGATGGAATTCGCAGAAAATTTTCCTGATGTAATCCTAGACAAAACTCAATTGCAAAGATTTCTAGGATGCCTAAACTATGTAAGCAATTTTTATGAAGATTGTGCTGCTGACAGATCTCTGCTCAAACAGAGACTGAAAAAGAATCCTTTGCCTTGGACTAAAAAGCACACCGAAGCTGTAAAACAGATAAAAGCCAAGGTAAAGAACCTTCCCATTTTGTATGTTGCAGATGAAGAATTTTTTAAGATTGTCGAGACAGATGCAAGTGACATTGGTTAGGGAGGTGTCCTAAAACAAAAACCATATGAGAAAGATAGTAAAGATAAAGAACAGATAGTACAGTTCGCTTCCGGGACTTGGAGTAAATCTGAAAAGAATGACTCCACCATAGAAAAGGAGGTAAAAGCAGCATGGAATTGTATTAGTAAATTTTCTTTACATCTGGTTAATAAAAATTTTCTGTTGAGAACTGATGCAGCAGCTCTGGGCAAAGTTTTAACAAAGAACATCAAAAGACCAGAAGAAGCAAAGTTTGCAAGATGGCAGGCACTCTTTGCTAATTTCGATTTTAAAGTAGAACATATTAAGGGTGTTAATAATCATCTTCCAGACTTTCTCAGCAGAGAATTTATTCAACATCAAGAACATAAGGATGACCAAGAAGATCATGTTATGGTCATTGTAACAAAATGGGACCAAGCAAATCAAAGAGAAATTCTCAGAACCATCCCTGATGATCAGAAGTGGGCCACTTATAGATATGAGTGGAAACCTACCTGGCAGCTCCGTAATACTAAAGTACTGGATTCCAACCTACAGAAACACACAGATATCCAGCACTTAGTACCAGAGAGAAAATTATATCCAAAGGGCAGCCGATGGATACATGATATGGTATACTCCCGGAGCATGAGAGCATCATGGGAAGCAGAAGAATCATTGTCCCAAGATTTTTGTGATCTTACTGTTACATGCACTGGTGGAAGTGATAGACAACAAGTCTATTATAAGTACTTGGTCATCAGTAGGACAAGGAATCCACAATGGACCTCGACCCGATTCAATCAATGGCCAGGTAATAACCCTGATTTTATTTTTCCTGACACGTTCTATGATTTTGCAGGGTACAAAAGATTATGGTCGGATCTCATGAACAAAGATGGCCCAAGCGAGACCCACTACACAAAAGTCAAATTTGGAGCCATCGGACTAATGCAATCATGCCAACAACCCCAGTGGTTCAGAGAATGGTGGAAGGACTATGGATTGAATTCAACTGCAATGGATCCATTTGCATATGAGTCCTTTTTCCAAAATAAGTGTAATTGGTGTATTGAAGAAGGAAGATGTGAATGTTTTCATATGCCATTCCAAAAGGTTAGAGAACTCAACTAGTTTGGAACAATCTACATGGGAGATGATCCAATTTTAGAAATTTATATGAAAACACATCACCAATGGTTAGTAATGACTAAAATTAAACACCAAATTATACTTAATAAACCCATGATTGTAAGACGAATCTATACCAAGGCATGGAATGATACCACTTTCACTCGATATAGATTTCCAGGAATAAAGATTTTGTACGATCCTGCTGAAAGTATCACGTTTCCATATTAATAGTATATCTTCACTCGAATGAAAGAGAAGCGGTATATCTTAATTACGGATGGTCAAAGTGAATCAAGGTAGATATCTTATTTAAAGATGAGCCATGTATATTTTAAATGGATTAGAATAGCCTAAAATTTTAAAATAATAATAATTATAAACATTTTATCTAATTAACTTTAGATAATACTCCTCTAATGCAAGTGAATAGAGGTGTATATCTTATTTAAGGACGGTCAAAGTGAATCAAGGTGGATATCTTATTGAAAGATGAACCATGTATGTCTTAATTATTATTATTTTAATTTTAAAATAATAACAATTATAAGCATTTTATCTAATTAACTATAGATAATAGTCATCTAATGTTAAGCTTACGATGTATATAAGACTCGCTTCTTTTTGGGACAAGGTACTCGCCTCTATGCAGCGGCTTGACAGTTCAAGTCTACAAAAGTGTACATACTCTATACTCCACTCTGGATTTGAAATCTAAATAAGAAACAATTTAGAGTTGATTGCTTTCTTTTTCTCATTTGGCCAAAGGATTTTATATATATATATATATAGATATATAGATATATATATATAGATATATATACACACACACAATCAGTCCATGCAATAATACACACAGCACAATGGTTTAGAAAAATGTTAAATAATGCTAATGCAACAACTTAGAGGCTAGAATGGTCCAACTAACCACCTGTGATTATGCTAAAAGATTAGAGAAGCCACACCCTCATGTTCCACATCAATGTGTGATATCCTCAGCCAATTGACCACAATTGGACCAATTTTTTTTTTAAACAATAATAATAATAAATAAATAAATAAATGGGAATTAAGCACATGGTTTGGTTTTGGCCCCAGGAGGAAGAGAAACAAGATAATGCCATGGATTTGGATTCTATTCTTTGTCATTTTAATTTACCGCTCAGGAGAGCTTTCAAACAAGGGTTTAAGCCGTGATCCTCAGCCTAGCTTCGGTGGGATTCGATCTCACCCTAGGCTTCGATGGTGGTCCTTGAGATCACCCTAGTTGGCTCAATTTCTCTCTTTTATGGAAAAGTGTTATTCGCACTTATCATTTTTGGGGTTTAGGGGCACTTGTTCTCTTGCAGGGACAAGTCGACCTATGATCCATCCATCGTGCAAAATTTGGGTCGAGGGGTCACAAATTCCACTGATATGCTTAAGAATAGGAGCAAAGAAGTCACCCATCCACCAGCTTTATAAGTCGCGCAGGAGATAAGGGATAGTGCATGGAGAATCACGACAACATTGCGAGATTGGGGGCCAAGCGAAAACCTAAATGGAACTGCATCAGTGAGCATTCAAGAGATCTTAATTGCAAACCACATGGAAATATCACAGGCTGGAGATTATTTGTCGAGGTACGGGCATCAGTTGCAACTACTAAGGAACGAACAAAGGGGCATCAACCATATGGGCGTATTAGCTGAGCTCGATTGGATGGAAACCATTCTCGCACTTGTGAATCTTGTCTTAGTGGGTTGGAGAAGGGTCAGTATCGAAAGGAGATGAACGGCGATGCCTTCCTTCGATATTTTTGCCTCATCCTCAAGGGTTAAATCGAATTGAACACATCATAGAGCTGCTATATCTGGTGGGTCCGGTCATTTTGTTGGTTGATCGGTGCTGTCCTAGGCTAATAAGGGTGTAATTATCATTTTCATATAATAGTGTTGACGATATTGAAATGGGTAACACTTGAGTAATATTGAATGGCATATTAAAGGTTGCACGAGCCCTAGATTATTTGTAAATCCTCCATTGTATAATGAAGCATTGCTCTTAAAGTCAAGAATCCATCCAGTCTATCACAAACGACATTGTCTTCCCTTAGCAAATCCACTGCAACGTTATTCACAGTCGAACCCTTTGGTTTGGTATAATTGATCCACATTACCTTGTTTGATCGTGGGTAGTGTTAATTAATAAAGCTCGTGTCATTCCCTTATATCATATAATCTTAACTCTTGTATGGCTATTGAGTGCTTTGATTATCTCAAATATAATTCATGCCACTTCGTTGTATCCTTTTTATGGTGGTTTATCTAAATTCAATGAGAATGGAAGTTGGGTGATTAAAACAAAGGATCGTAAAGTATTTTTTTTTTCTTGTTCAATTATTCTTTGACCTATGGAATCTTACATAGTGTCTCGTTGCTTCCCCCGTGGTTGAAGAATGAAACAATGGAAGAGGAAATTGTTCATTATACAAGACTTTGGAAGATGGTTTGTTTTCCAAGTCGTCATATGGGATCCTGGGTCAGAGCTTAAACGGGGATTGGGTCTGTCTAAGCATCTTGTAGTTGCCCTTGGCTCATCCTACAAGTGTCTAACCTCGTGGTCTCAGCGCTCGAGTACAAGGGAAATCGCGGAGGTAATTCTGCCCTTTTGGGATTTTTATGTGGTGTTGGTTAATGTTTTCCTTGTGTGGTGTGAGAAACAATATGAGCAGTGGGTTTTGAGTCTGTGGTCCGTCGGTGGGTGGCTCGGGTGTAAGGGATGCCTCTGGCTTTGTGGGGGAAAGTCAGTGCAGTTGGGAGATTTTTTCTTAACCTAGCGTGGTCAAACTTTCGGGGTTTTCTTGGCTCTTGGCATTCCAATGGTGTGGTGGAAATTTGAGGAGGGAGTGAAAGAAACGAACCGAGACGTCGTTGGTCCTTCAGTTCAAGGTATTTTTGATCCAGGCGTTTTCATTTCTCTGTGTTTTCAATTTTTTCAATTTCGTCGATATCCAGGGCCCTGGGCTCCTCTTGTCTCTTAGGGGAATTTTGTTGTTGTGTGAGGGTTAGGGCATGTGTGGTTCAGTGTGTCTCTGCATAGGGTGGTCCTTAGTGGATCTTTTCACATAGTGTGTGGCCTTGGCAGGGGAGTCCATGAGGTGCATCGACATAAATGATACGCCAACGTGGACGTACTTGAGGAGGTGGTGGCCTCTGTGGGCAGCAGGGTGCTCGGGCTAACAAGGCAGAGGAGATGAACGAGGATGAGGTGGGAGGTGATGTAGCGCATGCCTAAGCCCACTCTCGAGACCGCATAGAACAAATTCCCTCCCTTGGCATAATAGCTGAGAAATTGAGGGATATCTAGGCTAGGCAAGTCATCCTCCACAAACATAGGTACGGGGACCAAAACAAGATCATCGCCTACATCAAGATGTGCAATATAATCAGAGCAAGATTCTAGAGTAGTTGGCTTCGGTGAGATGTCGCCAACGACACAACAATGAGAGACTAGATGAAATAGAGGCGCATTTGGCTCACATTTACTATCATGTCAATGCAGGTCACGACCCTCCAGGTGTTCAAGCTTGGAATCCCCCTCCTTGATATGAAAATTGCAGGTTTCTTTTTAGTTTGTATATATTTGGGATTCTATAACACTTAGCCATTTTGTCCATCGAATATATGTAATGAATGGGCACATCTCTTATGTTTTTATCCGACTCTCCTTACTAACAAGTCTCATCAAAGTGACATGGGGAGATTTAAAGGCCTTCAAAATCTAAGTTGTTTTTCTTTCGTAATATAATGAAATTTCCTTTACCGAAAAAAGAAAAAAAGAAAAAAAAGAAAAGAAAAGAAAAGAATAATAATAATAATAATAATAATAATAATAAATAAATAAATTAAAATTAAAATTAAAAAAAAATAATAAATAAAAATAAAAATAAAAATAAAAAAATAAAAATAAAAATAAAAAATAAAAAAATAAAAATAAAAATAAAAAATGCAATAACTTAAATATGATTTCAATAATTGAGGCCCCCGGGGTTAGCTCAATCGGTTGAGTCCCCGTTGTTAAGTACTTTGCCAGTTGGGATGTCACAGGATCGAATCTCCTTGACGCCCACGGGGTAAGGCCTCGCGTGTAAGGCTGACGATAGATCCCCTCGAAAGGGTCTATCAAGATTTTCAGACCGTGGATGTAACTAGGTTCACGTGTGCGGGCACATGGATTCGTGAACCACCGTGGGAAAAAAATGATTTCAAAAAAAAAAAAAAAAAATGTTTTTCTACATGTAAATTGGCGAAAATAAAATTAATCATATTTATATAAAACATTTAAAATTGTAATATTTTTATTACTATATGAAGTAAATTGCATTTTAATAATTGTAAAATATAAAATAAATTTAAAATATAAAATACATACATTTAAATTATTAGCATTATGATTGATTGATGATGATGATGTTTAACGTCCACTGAGACCAATCTTTGGTCTATCGGACCTAAAGAAAAGAGTTATTTAATTTGATGTAAGATTTTATTCCTATGCTCAAAAAGCTTGGAGAGAAGCCTCCCCAACTCACTATAATTTTGACAGCTTAAAAGGCTAGGAAGGTCAGTATTGCAACAAAGATTATGAAATTGAGCTCTAATGTGGTTCTACGCGGGGCACTCTAAGAGGAAGTGATTTTCATCCTCGATGTTCATATTCTCACAGAGATGGCAAATCCTTTCCATCCATGGTGTTTTAGGAACTGTCCAACGACCTGTTTCACTATGGAGCTCATGAGAGTTCGTTCTAATCTTGGCTATATTAATTTTCTTCTTTGATCTAGTTAAAACAGAGAGATAATTTTGATCTTCTAAGGTGGGGTTGATGACCTCCTTATAATACCTTAATTTTCTTTTAGCTACTAGATCTTTCTCACACCACAATTTTTCTTTGAACTTAGAAGTAACAATTTTTTTAATGTTATTGATGTATTTCAATGCAACATTCTCGTCGATCTCCCAATGGTTTAACCAGGCCTTGGTGTCTTTATACCAACCTCATTTAAGCCTTAGGTGGTTTTGGCTGGAATTTGAAGCTAGCTTAGGAAGTCTATGGTCTCCTATGTTATTGAGCTTGTGCTTGTACAACAGAAGCCTAGTCATAGCTAGGCTCTCAATAGGGGAAAGACCCACTTCTATAAGGAGAATAGGATAGGGTGTATTGCTTTTAATTTTAGGGTTATACGTTATAAAACGCTTCTAGATTTGCTCAATCTTTCTCCAGGATTCTCTAGAGATGCTGCAACCCCAAACCTCACATCCATATAAGATAACAGGAGTGACTAAAGTTTCAAAGTGGAACTTCTTTCTATCCCACATTACGAGGTTTGTTGTTTTACAATTATTTTAAAGACCAAAATAACCTTTCCACCCCTCACTAATCCTTTTCTGAATACTATAGTTCCAGTTGAGCTTGTGATGAATATCAATTCCTAGGTACTTGTAAGAAGACACTTCCTCCAAGTTACTATTGTCATACATAAAATTAGCATAAGTGTCCTTTTTGGATTTGATAATCATAACTTTTGTTTTTTCAGTGTTAACAGACATACCCATGGTAGAGCATAAATCCTTAAGAAGTCTAAGTTGCTTATCAAGATCAGATGGGCACCTTGTGAGAAGAACAATATCGTCAGCATAGAGAAGAAGGATGATGACTATCCCAGCTAAGATCGTTTCAGCACATCCTGCTTCCTCTAAACAACCTTCTAGCGTGTCGATGTAAATGCCAAATAGGGTATGGGAGAGGGGGCAACCTTGTTTAACTCCAATATTACACTTAATATCTTTCGACCACGCCTCATTGCTCATTAACTTGGCAATTACATTCTCGTATAACCTTGTAGTATCCGCTCTTAGCTCGAAAGGAACATTTAGCTCTTCTAATATATTCCATAGGTTATTTCTAGTAACCGTATTGAAAGCCTTTATAAAGTCCACAAAGCAACAGAAGAGATTGGATTTATCATTTCGGCATTCTTCCACAATGATCCTAAGCGTAACGAGGTGGTCCGTTGTTGAGTGTTGCCTTCTAAAACCCACTTGGCCTTTAGCTCGCTTACCTTCACTTTCAAGCCAAATGCTCAACTTCTTTTCCAAAATAATACCATATAACTTCGCTAAGAGAGGGTTGATCATAATTGTTCGATAATTAGAGGGGTTATTTGTATCCCCACTTTTAAAAATAGGGATAATGAGGCTTAAGTCCAAGGTTTAGGGAACCCTTGCTTGACCGCTTGGTTGAAAAGCTTGTGGATGTGGGGGATGAGGACAAGACCTCCAATTTTTTAGATTTCCACCTGGTAACCTTCAATGTCTTTAGCTTTCCCATTTGCCAGGCATTTAACCCCAAAATCAATGTCTTCTAATGAGAAAAATTCTTTCGTTGTGAGCATGATTTCAAAATCGCTGGCATTTGGAGATTCATAAAGCTTTTTAAGATAGGAATTCTAGTCGTGTAAAGAAATTTTATTATTATCTTTAGTTTTCCTAGTTAGAATCTACCTCCAGAATTTCTTAGGAGCCACCTTAGAGAGGTGTAAGAGATTCTCTTGTATTTTACGAATATATTGCCTTTTTTTCCTTTTAGTTAGGGCTTTGTAGATTTTTATCTTGTTAATTTTGAGAGATTCATCAACAGATTCCTTAATTGCTCTCCTCGCACTTTTACAATCTTTGTCATACCATGGGTTGGTTTTTCTATTTCTTTTATTACTTGAGACTTCAATTGAGAACTTGTTAATAGAATATGAGAGGGTTGTAGTAAAATTATGATAGAGGTCATCTATGTTGTCTATACTAGATTATAAAGGAAGAAAATTAGTTTTTAATTCATTTAGAAAGAGATCGTTTTTATTTTTATCGCAGATTAAGTTCTTTTGACTATAAGGATTATCTTCTATGGGATCTCTATGCATTACAAAATTGAGAGTTATGAGTAAAGGCCTACGATCAGAGTCGGGCTCTTGGTCGTCTAACATGTCAAAATTTATTATTTTGTTGTATAATGGGAGATCGGAAATAACATAGTCTACCACGCTCCTTCCAAGCCCATGGATGCATGTCATCTTGCTAGAATTGGGCCACCTCTTTAGACCGTTGTAAATTATGAGATCCTGAGCACTACAGAGCTTGACTAGCTTCGACCCAAACAAATTATCCCCGAGGTCTTCAGAGCTCTTTTTGTACCGACTAGCCAGAGTAAGGTCTTCGTCTAACCAAAGAGGATTGGGGTTGGAATGATTGCTTAGAAGAATAGCTTGGTTGCTTGAAGTTCGAGCATTAAATTCACCCCTTAAAAGGATATTACCCTCATTCCTTAGGCTAGAAATATCATTCTCTAAACCATTGTAAGGACTGTTTTTATCTAGATTCTTTTTCTTATAGAAGTTAGAATTAATGGGGGAAAAATCGCAGATTGCTATATAGGTCTTTTTATCAATAATGCCAGTAATCTCGATCCAAATATATTAGTTGTAAGGGTCGTTTTTATAAATCCTAGCATGGGGGGAGATGTTCTTTTTATACTTCTTTAAAATATAAAAATATTAATATTGTATTAAACATTTCTAAATTTTTTTTTTGTAAAAATCATTTAATAATTTTCAAATTATTCATATCAAAATAAAATGTTAACAACAAATACATAAATAAACAAATATATAACACTATTGCTATTTTATTATAGTTTTATATTAAATACATTTTTTTTAATTATATAATTAACTTAATAATTTTCAAATTATTCATATTAATATAACTTTTTACAATTATTGCAATTACCATTATTTCATTATATTTTCTAAATTAAAAGTATTAGCATTATATTATATTTATAAAAATATATTAAACCTAAAATTTAATTTTAACTATAAAATAAACATATTTAAATAAAATTTCTTTGTTGGTTGGACCCATGGGATTTTTAACTTTGAATATTATGTTTTACATATTACTTTGTAACACAACAATTGTGAATTGAACAACTCATGGAAATTATTATTATTCTTATTGTTGTTGTTGTTGTTTTCTCTCAAATGCAAAATATTAATGTTATATCAAAACATATTCAAGCAATAATTATAAAGATTAATTTGTATTGACTATTGCATATTACATCCATTCATAATTATAAAAAATGGCATTTTCTCATTTGTTTTATACCAAGATTTCATTACACATATCCACTTATCCCTTTAAGAATAGAGTTTGTCGAAGATGCTTAAGATTTTTCATTTTTTAGTATTCATAAACAAAAATAATAATTAAGACATGAAAATTAATTATTAGTAGTAATTATGTAATCAAATGGTGTGGTTCTACTCAATTCAAATCTGGTTGTCCATGTGCCATAGATTTTGCAGAATTGGTATAATAAACTTGGACTTGGCTGTTACGGCCTCTTCCTTACTGAACTGTGTAAACTAAGGCCAAATGAAATTTCACTCTATGAATTTCTTTGTAGAGATCACGAACTTGGTTCCTCTAGTTTAACATAATCTCCACTAATGTGTCCATCTAGGTTGATTTCTTGTTGAGATTTAAACTGAGAGCAACCATTTCCATTTGGCCAATGATTTTCATGGTCTCCTACTCCACTTCCAAGGTCTTGTCACATCCCAGTTGCTTTCCATAGTCCCGTCAACAGAAAGCTTCAATAGGAGGATATGTATCAACACAAATCAAGTAGGCACAAAGACTTTATATAGAAGAGATGTAGAATTCGTCAACTACACAAGAGAGAAAGGTGGAAAGATAACCACCACCTTCGCAGACATCGCAGGCTCAATATCATCTTTGGTAAAGGTGGAATTGAGAAACACTACCATGTAATAATAATACACTTGATCCATAACACCTTTGCACAATCCTTCACATTATCCATCTAGGATGGCGCCTGTTGTCTTATGCGGCAAGGGAAGGAAATGGATGTGAGGAAACTGTAGTGCCTCACTCTCATTTGAATGAGATAAACATTTCCAATGTTACTTTGACTTATGAGACAAACATCACGACACACTTTATTCTTTAAGCATGTTACTTTGATTTCCATCCTAGAGTATGTTGATGGTTATGATACAAGTTGATATGGATGATATCAATGTTTCTTATCACACATATATTGTGATGGCTAATGCTTTATGACTAAGTCCTAATATTTATTAATGTGAACGACAGTAATTGATGAAAGCCAATTTTTATTTGTAAAGTGAGTTGTCATGACATTGATAAAATAAATATTATTAGGGAATGAAGATAAACCGTTAGTTTGATTGCAAATGATTTTTGGTAATTATGTGGTAATGTCAATCATGTATATAATTGCTATCGTTACTAGAAACTAATCTAATGCTTGTGTTGTGCTCTATTGAATCATGTAACAATTGCAGAACATAGTTAATTACTTGTGTATACATTTTATTAATGTGAGTAAATTAATATGTTAGCTTGATTATGCTCTTTGATTCTGATAGTAACACGAAGAGCCTAGTTATTTATTTGTGCATACATTCCATTGAATTCAGTAATTGTGTTAAGAACAAAATGGAGAAATAGAGTCGAGTTATGTATTTATGTACATATCAATTGACTTTGGAAATTAGTTTAAGAATAAAACTAGCTATTCTATATACGTCTCATTCTAATACCTACGAGAATGAGAGTGTTAATAAGAGGAATCCATTTCAAGCCTTTATTTGGGTTCATTGAACACTTGCAATGTCTCCAATCGAGTTAAATAGAGACAAAACTCTCACCAATCTCTGTAAAACTAAATTAATAAACACCAATTACTTGGGTTTGGAAACAAAAGGCTACTAGGTATGACATGGATCCGTTAATAGGGTATTCCCTCTTCTATCGAGTGAAAGCTTGTAAATTCAATGCTTTCTACACTTATCCTCTAAAGAGTCCACCTCTTGCTTAGAAGCCCGAGTACTCCAACATGATATTAGGGGGTCCATGCAATCCTACCTCATTTAAAAATCGAAGGACATGAATGTTTTAGTAGTGGAAGTTGGATTTTTTATAGATTACATAAGGGAACCAGATTGTTGACCTGACAGTCGTCGTGCCACCAACTCATTCCAACTCTATGCTTCATGGTCTTTCCTTTCCTTTTCTTACAGTAAGCAATCACTCAATGCTTCAATATCTTAGAACTAAATCTAAAATATGCAAAACGCTTCCAAAGACTCCACTCCTAAGCACTCAGGCGTTGCTTCTTTAAGCACCCAAACCTAACACCGCAACCGAGCACTACCTATATCTTTTAAACAGGAGCTTGGCATATAGCCATTCCCTCATATCGAGTCGATATTGTTGATTTATGGTAGCATCGGATGTGCTCTAAGTCTCAAATTTTGCAAAGAGGTTTGGACACACGTGTTCCAAAATACCCAGAAAGTGTTTTAGGAAATTCCACCCGGATGGGGTTTTATTAAAAAACAATTATTATTTTTAATGGGAACATAATTCTAAACTTAGGGAATTAAAATAATTAAAGAGTATTAATAGAAATGGGTGTGAATCTTCTAGAACAATACGAAGATCAAGTCAACTGAATGTTATCTCTTGATTATGTTTTAATCCGGGTCGTTGATTTCTCAACGAGAAGGTTATAAGAGAAGGCTCGATGGGCATTTGGAAAATACATCAGAGAGAGTTTAGAGATTGATTTCTCAAGTGAGCAGCGCAGAGCAACTAGAGATATCAATGAGTTGATTCTACGCAGTGAGGGGCAGAGATAGTTCTGGCTGGAGATTTTTCCTGAGCCATAAATACATCGCAGAGAAGGCAGTGTAGCGGTTACACTAGGCAACGCAGAGGCAATGTTGAGCCTCTAAAGAGATCCGCTATTTTGCTGAGGATTAGTTAGATCTAGTGGCGGAGAGCCAGGGTATGAGACCGGAGGGGCAATAGATCAACATCCAGCTAGTAGAAAGACCAGCCGAAGGGAGTGACGCAGTCCCCAACCAAAGTGGAGCAAATATGCGCAGAGACTACGCAAAAGCAGTGAAAAGGCAACGTGGGAGTTGTCAGTTCAAGGTTGGGTCAGTGCCAAATCTCTAGTGTTAGTGTGAGGTCATTTTCTCACTAACTCTTTATCAGTTATTTTCTCTGTATGGATGGCCAGTAAGGCATCCTAGATTGTATTTAGAACTACTGGTTAATAATACAAATCCTCAACTACTGCTTTATATGTGTCTATTTTGCTTCTTGCTCAGTGCATGTTTTCGCATGTGTCCAAAAATAACAGTATCATGTGTCTATTATGCTTCTTGCTTAGTTCTTGTTTTTGCATATTATTTTAGGTAGTGAACGTTGCAATGTGATGTATTCAATATTTTCCGTAGAACAACTGCAAATAGATTGTTAAGTAATGAATAACAATTAGGTGAATATTTCGAGTTGCTACAATATGATTCCAGATTTAGGAATTTTCACAAATATGACACGAAACATATGATAGTTATTTTCACGATGCTAACAACAACAACAACACCAAAGGGCCAACGCATGAATTTATCGATGGTCAATCGATATTATAGTATCATAGTATTTACCTACTCCCAAAGTCCCAATATAAATTCTCTCCCAGTGGATGAAACATCAAAAAACAATAAGGGATCGAGAGATTGGGACCTGAACAAAAATGAATAAAAAAGGAAAATCGTTCACAATATGTTGAGACCCTAGGTGGAACATTTCTATGGAACCCAACGAAATATGGCATCATGATGACATGTCAGTGCCAAGTGTATGGCACGTCTCACGAATGATGTCATGATGACTTAATATGATTAGGTGGCAATGCCACTTGCATGACACATGTCACTCATAATTGATGATTTGTCATGCCAAGTAGGCCTGAAAGAGTGGCACATATCAACATCCACAATGTTTGAGGGGGTAATCGGGTACATAGAATGATGTGGCATGTGGGCTTATCATTACCACCCGCGCAAGTGAGTAGGATAGATGGTTTAGATATATCTCAATAGTAGTTATAACATTTTTGTTTTTCGATTTAATTAAAAAAATGCTACACAATTAAATTGGAATAAAATATTTTGATTGCAAAATGAGTTAGTGTTGGTGAGCATGTGGTAATGATAAGCCATGGTATTGTAAACAAGTTAATAATATACATATAAAGTGGGAGTGAATATCCACGGATAAGGATCTTGTTATATTGCAAGTTTATTACAAGTATTCAATTTTTATTTACTTATTATTGGTTAGGAAATGGATATTTCAATTTATATGGTAAAATGGACTTTAATTTATAGTTATTCTTTTATATTGTATTTTAATGTGATATGTACATTATAATTTTCTCTTATCTAATAAAAACAAGATTACAATATAACAAATTAAATTTTATTAGGATTGTGGTGATTTGAGCTCTGCAAAAAACCTAATTGCTATGTCTTCCGCCAACGCCATCGGTTCCTCGACCTTATTGGGCTATGTAGCCGCCGACACCACGACAGAGCGAGCAGGCTCTACGGGATTCCACGCTGCAGACCCCTGGGGTCTTTCATCTTAGAAAATGAACAGTATGCAGCAGCGAATCATCCATTTGGCAGCATATTCGGCTCAGATCGCAAGATCAGGGGTTAATCCCGCCGGCACAGAAGCGGATGTTGTCGGTGTTGATGAATTTCTTGTAAAGGCTTCAGGCAGCTCTGCAACCACCGCTATTACTGTAGTCATAAGGGTTTCAGTTGAGGCTCAGTTTTGGGGTTATTCTCCACCTCTTTGGGCATCTTCCAACACTGTTGAGAGCAAGGAATCGTGGTTTTTCATTGGTGACTCGGGCCGCATCAGAGACTTCCCAAGCAAAAACATTTCTCCACAGCAATGTGGCGATTGGTAACTGGATAGAGGATGCTTTAGAAAGCCATGTCTACAAGGAATATGAGATCCAAGCAGGTGTGCCCTTAGACTCCACCTCTTTCGCATGCAAGAAGCATATTTGCTTCTTGGGCCAGTCAGATCTTCCAGAAGGAGCACCAGCATTTCAGATCCAAATCACTCCTCTCTGGAAAAACGTTGCTGCAATGGGTGCGTGCAACAGATCTTGTTCAGGATCTTTCGAGCAAACTCGAACTTCGGCTAGGGATTCCTTCCTCTTATTAGAGATTGATGTATAAAGGTAAACAACTAGAGGACCCTTTTCCCCTCTCTTTTTACTGTATTCAAAGATATACTTCTATTGTATTAACCCTGCGTCTAAGAGGAGGGTCCTTAGGGAAAACCTCCTCTGCTCCTCCATTCTCTTACAAAGATGCAGTCCATCCATAGTCCTCTTCGAAAGTTGCTTAACCAACTATGGCTCCCAAACCATTTCTAATGGACAAATTGGAGGAAATTCCCTCTATCGAATTCTCTCATCTTGCGATTGCCGATCATTACCAGACATTTGCTGAAACCACAATCATATGCAGATTTAATGGCCTATGGCCTCGTACAACAGATTTATACCAATGGATCCAGTCCAACTGGACTAATAAAAGCAATATCTACTTATGCTCGAAAGGCTTCTTCATTGTGGCTTTTGATTTAAATGAAGATTACCAGAAAGCCTTAACAAGAGGCCCTTGGTTCTGGGGCTCGGCTCGACTTTTCCTCACCCCATGGTTTCCAAACTTCGACCCTTCTACAGCTGTCATCACCAAACTTCCCATTTGGGTCAAGCTCCCGAACCTTCTGGTGCATCTGTGGCATTTCTCTGTTTTCTTAACCATAGGAGATACCTTAGGCCGCTATCTCGCCACAGATACCTCAAGAAGGGAGAAAGGACTCTACACCTACAACAGATTGTGCGTGGAAATAGACATTAGTAAAGGATTGCCGGATCATATCAACCACAAAATTGGGGACTTCCATTGGACACAAACCTTGGACTATGAGAATACGGCCTTTCGATGTCGCCATTGTCATCAAACGAGGAATCTCCAAAATACTTGCACTCTGCTCCAAGACAAAAAGAAGAATCTCAATCGCAAACCCAAATCCAAGAGTTGGAATCCTTGTGTTCCTCCCCCCCCCCCTCCCCATGGATGACATAGACTCCTCCAGCTCGGATGAGGAGGAAATAGAAGCAGATGGGGAGAATGTTGGGATTTTGATGGACACACCCTCAGCCAATCCTGCGAATCCCTCTGCCCCTCCAATCTCTCAGAAACGCTCTCATGTATCTTCTTCTTTCGACTCTGATAAGGATATTCCGCCCTCAACGCATAATAGTCTACAAATAGTCACGACCCAGCCAAGTTCCAATGGCTGGGTCAAAGTAAGCAAGAAAAAGGGGAAAAAATGTTGTTTGGCAGTATCCACCCACACTGGGTAGATACCTTTGTCCAGCTCTTGTTTTTTTGCTCTCCTTGTTATCTTTTTGTCCATTCCTTGGTTGTTATTCAGGAGCGAGGTTGTTAGCCTTTCACCTCTGGCTCCCCTGCTTCTCAGCATCGCTTGCATGCAAGCTCTGATTGTACATATAGTACAATCAGACTATTAATCCCTTACTGAAAATAATTTCCATATTGATATTACAAATATACACAAAATATATCCATGGTGTCACACATTAAAAACAAAAACAATGTTAACAATGCTAATGTTAGATTGAAATGTAACAATAAATACTTTTGCAAAAACACATAATAAATATCTAACCAAAACTCACTATAATTTTCCATATTCCAATGTGCTGGCTGTTTTCTACATCTGCAAACCTCAATATGTATATGTTTATGGTGTGACTGATTCTATTGCAAACAATTACTCCTGAAGATTATGAAATTCATAATGAAACTAGAAGCAACAAAAATAAAACAATAACATATTTCACAATTCATCTCATCTGCCTTTGGATTTGCCCAAAACATCTACCATTTAGGTTTCATCCACTCTAATATCAATTCCAAGAAATTACTCTGAAACACAGTCATCATCCAAATAAAATCAAAGACCATAATTATTAAAATGAAAAAAAAAAAAAACATACAAGCAAAGCAGAGCACAACATCTCGATTGGATTTTGTTTTTAGTATTGTTCAGAATGTTTATTTCACTGGTAAATCAAATGTCAAAAATATATGGCAAACCCAAATATCTACCATTTAGGTTTCATCCACTCTAATATCAATTCCAAGAAATTACTCTGAAACACAGTCATCATCCAAATAAAATCAAAGACCAGAATTATTAAAATGAAAAAAAAAACATACAAGCAAAGCAGAGCACAACATCTCGATTAGATTTTGTTTTTAGTATTGTTCAGAATGTGTATTTCACTGGTAAATCAAATGTCAAAAATATATGGCAAACCCAACGCTCAATCATTAGAGGAGCGGAGAGAATGAATGTACTTTGACTTGGTGGGTTTCAAGGATTGGGGGCAATACAAGAGTGGCTCTTGTACACGTCATAACACACAAAATATACATTCATATTCATATTCAGCACACACATTAACTCAACAGTCTTAATATCCAAAGGAAAGAAATTATTAAGACTCGCCCAACCCAAATTATTAATAAATCTAAAGACCTGCTACTTCTTTGGTATGCTACTCGACCCAACGTGTGCATATTCAGGGGGCTGCCACTTTTTTCTGCAGATTAACAATAAGCAATATGAACCTATACATAAAAGTAATGAGAATGAGCAAGTGGAAAAGGTACTTCCACACAGGGGAGGGAGGGAGTGATTCGTTCTTCTCCTCCAGAAACTTGTAGTCTCTGAACATAAATTGTATGAAAATTGTGCAATTATTTAAAAATTTAAAGCATGCTCTTTAAAAAGATAACCAAAAAGAATTTAAAAGCAAAGACATGAACCAAATAGATTTAGGGTAGTGATACAGTAAAACTAAATGACAAGTGATGGCCACCTACAAGTTCAACTGAAAATTAGTAAATATTACACAATGGCCCTTGTCATGATTGGGAAAGCACGCACTCACTAACTACACATTGAAACTTCAAACCCTCAAATCAAAGCAATATGAGAACGGGAAATAAAAACCATATTACACCCACTTAAACTACCCGGATCTAAATGCAATATAAAACCTCCAATCCTTACACAAATTGTCTCTGGAATTTAAAAAGAAAACAGAATAGTGAAACTGTCACTGCAGCTGCAATTTAAAAAAAGAAATCAGAAGAGGTCAAATAAAAGCTATTAGACAAATTGTATATGAAATTAGAACTTAAATTTTAAGAGAATGAAGAATAAAAAGTATCTTATACCCATTTTGACCCTAGAATTGATACAGTGGGCAGTGTTATAACAGGGCTTTGTAGACCTGGCTTCCAAGTGTATCTAACCACTTTTCCAGGTTGTTATCCTTCGAGAGCTAGGCATATTCAAGGGTTGATTATGAAAATACTAATTCAACAACACTATCATATATTGTGCCAATCAACTCACTTGAGATGTGGTGCCAAACAGACCAAAATTCTTTGGCACGGGATGGAGAACTTGGATATGCACTTGCTACTGGTGAACCTATGCCTCTCTCTGTATGGGCTTCCTTTACCATCTGTTGCCTTCAAAATTTACCATTTTGCCCTTCTTCCTGCATTGCCTTGAGCATGCACTATTTTGGCCTTCTTCTTGCATTCTCTCATAACATTAACATTAATATGGCACAATAGAACCAAAAAAAATGTACCACATCCTCCATGGTCGTTGTAGCGCAGTGATACCCACTACTTATTCCTCCCCGTCTCTTATATTCTGTAAACATAGCACCTTCCCTCTTTACCCAGCAGAGCAGAGCAAAGAAAAGCAAAGCAAATCAAGCCCTCTGAAGTAAAAATAAATGGGAAGTGGGAAGCAAATCAAATCAAGCCCTCTGGAGGAAAAATAAATGGAAAGTGAAATTCCACGAAATACAAAAGATAAAAGTGAAATCCCACAAAAACAAGTCATAGAAGAGAAACACATGGAAAATCCAAAAACATTAAAAAAGCAAATGGAAACCTGAAAAATAAAAGCACGGCCATGCTATACTCCAGAGAAACAAACACCAAACATTCAACCTGCAAATGTCCATTCAAGGGTTTAATTTGCAGTGCTCTGCTTATAATCCAGTCTGCTCGAATCAAATCAGTGGGCAAACTTATCTGCTCTGCTTACACTCCACTCCAATGCATTGAGATTACCGTGGAAATCCCCAATCTCTTCTAATAACAAACTAAAACCCTCTGCTCACCCTCATCCCTAATTGACCCGCTGAAACCCTCTGCTCACCCTCAGCCCAACCTACTCTGCCGCTCGCTCTTCACAACGTTGCGTTCTCCCTACTCTGCCGCCCTCTCACAATTCAAAATCCCAAAAACAACTACATTTCAGTAGATTTAACTTCCTTGGGGTGGGCCCACCATATTGTGCACCTCCCACTCGCTCCCGGGACGCGTCATGCACGCTCCCCAACAGCTATGTTTTTTAATATAAATGTAAAATATATGCCTGCCTTTTTCCTTTTTTTTTAAAATGTAAAATATAAAAGTGCTTTTTTATATAAATGTAAAGTATATGTCTGCCTTTATTTTCATAAATGTAAAATATAAAAGTGTTTAACCATATATTTCTTCACTTATTATTAATTTGTTGTTATTTTTTATTATTAATTTATTGTTTAATTTAGCCCACTTCTCCAACCAAAAATATATCACTCCAAATTGCATACATACTCACTCTTCTATATTTTGTCAAAAGTATATTACTTTTCCATATTAAGAGTATATTTTCAGTGGAATGAAAGAGTGTAAGTGAATCGAGGTGCATATCTTAATTACGGATGGTCAAAGTGAATCAAGGTAGATATCTTATTTAAAGATAAACTATGTATATTTTAAATGGATTTCTATAGCCCAAAATTTTAAAATAATAATAATTATAAATATTTTATCTAATTAACTATAGATAATACTCCTCTAATGCAAGTGAATCAAGGTGTATATCTTATTTAAGGATGGTCAAAGTGAATCAAAGTGGATATCTTACTTAAAGATTAACCATGTATGTCTTAATTATTATTATTTTAATTTTAAAATAATAATAATTATAAGCATTTTATCTAATTAACTATAGATAATAGTCATCGAATGTTAAGCTTATGATGTATATGAGACTCGCTTGTTTTTGGGACAAGGTACTCACCTTTGTGCAGCGACTTGACAATTAAAGTCTACAGAACTGTACATACTCTATACTCCACTCTCGATTTGAACCTGTGACCTCTTACGAGGAAACACTTGTATCCAATGGACCAGAGAATCTAAATAAGAAACAATTTAGAGTTGATTGCTTGCTTTTTCTCATTTGGCCAAAGGATTATATATATATATACAATCAATCCATGCAATAATACACACAACACAATGGTTGAGAAAAATGTTAAATAATGCTAATGCAACAACTTAGAGGCTAGAATGGTGCAACTAACCACCCGTGATTATGCTAAAAGACTAGAGAAGCCACACCCTCATGTTCCACATCAATGTGTGATATCCTCAGCCAATTGACCACAGTTGGACCAATTTTTTTTTAAACAATAATAATAATAATTAAATAAATAAAGGGGTGTTGAGCACATGGTTTGGTTTTGGCCCTAGGAGGAAGAGAAACAAGAGAATGCCATGGATTTTGATTATCTTCTTTGGCATTTTAATTTAAGGCTCAGGAGAGCTTTCAAACAAGGGTTTCAAGCGTGATCGTCAGCCTAGCTTCGGTGGGATTCGATCTCACCCTAGGCTTCGGTGGTGGTCCTTGAGATCACCCTAGTTGGCTCAATTTCTCTCTTTTATGGAAAAGTGTTATTCGCACTTATCATTTTTGGGGTTTAGGGGCACTTGTTCTCTTGCAGGGACAAGTCGACCTATGATCCATCCATCGTGCAAAATTTGGGTCGAGGGGTCACAAATTCCACTGATATGCTTAAGAATAGGAGCAAAGAAGTCACCCATCCACCAGCTTTATAAGTCGCGCAGGAGATAAGGGATAGTGCATGGAGAATCACGACAACATTGCGAGATTGGGGGCCAAGCGACAACCTAAATGGCACTGCATCAGTGAGCATTCACGAGATCTTAATTGCAAACCACAAGAAAATATCGCAGGCTGGAGATTATTTGTCGAGGTACGGGCATCAGTTGCAGCTATTGAGGAACAAACAAAGGGGCATCAACCATCTAGGCGTATTAGCTGAGCTCGATTGGATGGAAACCATTATTGCACTTGTGAATCTTGTCTTAGTGGGTTGGAGAAGGGTCAGTATCGAAAGGAGATGAACGGCGACGCCTTCCTTCGATAGTTTTGCCTCATCCTCAAGGGTTAAATCGAATTGAACACATCACTGAGCCGCTATATCTGGTGGGGCCGATCATTTTGTTGGTTGACCAGTGCTGTCCTAAGCTAATGGGGGCGTAATTATCATTTTCATATAATAGTGTTGACGCTATTCAAATGGGTAACACTTGAGTAATATTGAATGGCATATTAAAGGTTGCACGAGTCCTAGATTATTTGTAAATCCACCATTGTATAATGAAGCATTGCTCTTAAAGTCGAGAATCCATCCAGTCTATCACAAACGACATTGTCTTCCCTTAGCAAATCCATTGCAACGTTATTCACGATCGAACCCTTTGGTTTGGTATAATTGATCCACATTACCTTGTTTGATGGTGGGTAGTGTTAATTAATAAAGCTCGTGCCATTCCCTTATATCATATAATCTTATCTCTTGTATGGCTATTGAGTGCTTTGATTATCTCAAATATAATTCATGCCACTTCATTGTATCCTTTGTATGGTGGTTTATCTAAATTCAATGAGAATGGAAGTTGGGTGATTAAAACAAAGGATTGTAAAGTTTTTTTTTTCTTGTTCAATTATTATTTGGCCTATGGAATCTTACACAGTGTCTCGTCGCTTCCCCCATGGTTGAAGAATGAAACAATGGAAGAGGAAATTGTTCATTATACATGACTTTGGAAGATGGTTTTGTTTTCCAAGTCGTCATATGGGATCCTAGGTCAGAGCTTGAACGGGGATTGGGTCTGTCTGGGGGGATTGGGTCTGTCTGGGTGTCTTGTAGTTGCCCTTAGCTCATCCTACAAGTGTCTAACCTCGTGGTCTCAACTCTCGAGTACAAGGGAAATCACGGAGGTAATTCTACCCTTTTGGGATTTTTATGTGGTGTTGGTTAATGTTTTCCTTGTGTGTTGTGAGAAACAATATGAGTAGTGGGTTTTGAGTCTGTGGTCCGTCGGAGGGCGGCTCGGGTGTAAGGGATGCCTTTGGCTTTGTGGGGGAAAGTCAGTGCAATTGGGAGATTTTTTCTCAACCTAGCGTGGTCAAACTTTCACGGTTATCTTGGCTCTGGGCATTCCAATGGTGTGGTGGAAATTTGAGGAGGGAGTGAAAGCAACGAATCGAGACGTCGTTGGTCCTTCGGTTCAAGGTATTTTTGATCCAAGCATTTTCATTTCTCTGTGTTTTCAATTTTTTCAATTTCATCGATATCCAGGGCCCTGGGCTCCTCTTGTCTCTTAGGGGAATTTTGTTGTTGTGTGAGGGTCGGGGCGTGTGTGGTTCAGGGTGTCTCTGCATAGGATGGTCCTCGGTGGGTCCTTTCACATAGTGTGTGGCCTTGGCAGGGGAGTCCATGAGGTGCAACGACATAAATGATACGCCAACATGGGCGTACTCAAGGAGGTGGTGGCCTCCGTGGGCAGCAGGGTGCTCAGGCTAACAGGGCAGAGGAGATGAACGAGAATGAGGTGGGAGGCGATGTAGCGCATGCCCAAGCCCACTCTCGAGACTGCATAGAACAAATTCCCTCCCTTGGCATAATAGCTGAGAAATTGAGGGATATCTAGGCTAGGAAATTCATCCTCCGCAAACATAGGTATGGGGACCAAAACAAGATCATCGCCTACATCAAGATGTGCAGTACAATCAGAGCCAGATTCTGGAGTAGTTGGCTTTAGTGAGATGCCGCCAACAACACAACAATGAGAGACTAGATGACATAGAGGTGCATTTGGCTCACATTTACTATCATTTCAATGCAGGTCATGACCCTCCAGGTGATCAAGCTCAGAATCCCCCTCCTTGATATGAAAATTGTTGGTTGCTTTTCAGTTTTGTATATATTTTGGATTTTGGAACACTTAGCCATTTTGTCCATCGAATATATGTAATGAATGGGAACATCTCTTATGTTTTTATCCGACTCTCCTTGCTAACAAGTCTCGTCAGAGTGACATGGGGAGATTTAAAGGCCTTCGAAATCTAAGTTGTTTTTCTTTCGTAATATAATGAAATTTCCTTTGCCGACCAAAAAAAAAAAATTGCAATAACTTAAATATGATTTCAATAATTGAAGCCCCAGGGGTTAGCTCAATCGGTTGAGTCCCCGTTGTTAAGTACTTTGCCGATTGGGAGGTCACAGGATCGAATCTCCTTGACGCCCACGGGGTTAGGCCTTGCGTGTAAGGCTGACGATAGATCCCCTCGAAAGGGTCTATCAACATTTTCAGACCGTGGATGTAACTAGGTTCATGTGTGCGGGCACATGGATTCATGAACCATCGTAGGAAAGAAAATGATTTCAATAATTTAATAAAAAAATAAAAATAAAAAAAATAAAAAATAAAAAAAAAACCTTAATAAAATTGTTTTTCTATATTTAAATTGGCGAAAATCAAATTAATCAAATAAGAAATAATCATATTTATATAAAACATTTAAAATATTAATATTTTTAGTACTATGTGAAGTAAATTGCATTTTAATAATTGTAAAATATACAATAAATTTAAAATATAAAATGCATACATTTAAATTATTAACATTATGATTAACATTATGATTGATTGATGATGATGATGGTTAACGTCCACTAAGACCAATATTTGGTCTATCGGACCTAAAGAAAAGAGTTATTTAAATTGATGTGAGATTTTGTTCCTATGCTCAAAAAGCTTGGAGAGAAGCCTCCCCAGCCCAGTATAACTTTGACATCTTAAAAGGCTAGGAAGGTCAATATTGCAACAAAGATTATGAAATTGAGCTCTAATGTGGTTCTATGCGGGGCACTCTAAGAGGAAGTCATTTTCATCCTTGATGTTCATATTCTCACAGAGATGGCAAATCCTTTCCATCCATGGTGTTTTAGGAACTTTCCAACGACCTGTTTCACTATGGAGCTCATGAGAGTTCGTTCTAATCTTGGCTATATTAATTTTCTTCTTTGAGCTAGTTAAAACAGAGAGATACTTTTGATCTTCTAAGGTGGGGTTGATGACCTCCTTATAATACCTTAATTTTATTTTAGCTACTAGATCTTTCTCACACCACATTTTTTCTTTGAACTTAGAAGTAATAATTTTTTTAACGTTATTGACTTATTGCAATGCAACATTCTCGTCGATCTCCCAATGGTTTAACTAGGCCCTGGTGTCTTTATACCAACCTCGTTTAAGCCTTAGGTGGTTTTGGCTAGAATTTGAAGCTAGCTTAGGAAGTCTATGGTCTACTATGCTATTGAGCTTGTGCTTGTACAACAGAAGCCTAGTCATAGCTAGGCTCTCGATAGGGGAAAGACCCACTTCTATAAGGAGAATAGGATAGGGTGTATTGCTTTTAATCTTAAGGTTATATGTTATAAAATGCTTCTGGATTTTCTCAATATTTCTCCAGGATTCTCTAGAGATGTTGCAACCCCAAACCTCACATCCATATAAGATAACAGGAGTGACTAAAGTTTAAAAGAGGAACTTCTTTCTATCCCACATTACGAGGTTTGTCGTTTTACAATTATTTTCAAGACCAAAATAAGCTTTCCACCCCCCACTAATCCTTTTCTGAATATTATAGTTCCAGTTGAGCTTGTGATGAATATCAATTCCTAGGTACTTGTAAGAAGACACTTCCTCGAAGTTACTACTGTCATACATAAAATTAGCGTAAGTTTCCTTCTTGGATTTGATAATCATAACTTTTGTTTTGTCAGTGTTAACAAACATACCCATGGTAGAGCAAAAATCCTTAAGAAGTCTAAGTTACTTATCAAGATCAGATGGGCACCTTGTGAGAAGAATAATATCGTCAGCATAGAGAAGAAGTGTAGAAATTAGCTGAATAAATCACTTATTCACTGAAGATTAACCTGGTCATATATCAATTTCGAATTGCATACATAACACATAACCTTCTTCTACAATTAATTGTCACATGCGGAAATAATAGAAGCAATCTCACATCAAATCAATCACACATTAACTCAGTATGTATGGGGAAAGCCTATAGCTGAAAACCCCGCGGCTATTGTGTATATTATAATGGAGAAATCATGTAACCAAACAAGTACAATACTCCTCACAAGTACTCAGTACTTTCTCATAAAGTCACACACAATCTAACTCAGTTTTGAACAAGTCTCGGGTTCAAAACTCACTGTTGATTGCCTTGCCTCTATTGCGCAATCATGGCCTGTATATGAAGAGATCCAAGGTTCGAATCCCCTTGGCTTGACTGCGCAATTGTCATGGACAATTCCTCCAAGTGTAATACAAATCCCATGCAAAACTGATCCTCCAACTGATAGCTTTACTCACCCTTTCATCTACCTCTTCCACTGGTCTCCACTGAACTGATCATGCACTGTAGTGAACTGAAGTGTTCTTGAGTTGACTAATGAGTTAATATTTAGTGAATTAAATATTATTTAATTCACTCCACTCATATCTAGTTGATTAGCTAGTTAACTAATCCCAACTAGTCCAACTAAAACAAACAGAACACAACTCCACTATCTATCCTGTTAACTCCTCCAAAACTTCTGCCACTGAAGTCTAACTGAAGCCAACCATGCAAGATGCCATCAAACCCTAGGAACCACGTGATTCCTTGTGTCAGTTGCATGAGTCACCTCCATGACTCAAACTGAAGTGCTCCAAGAGAGTAAACTGCTGTTTATAGTCAGAATATTATTAAGGGTAAATAATATTTGACTTCCATATTTTTAGGAGATACAGTCTAAAAATAGCCTGGGTCCTAAAAATAAGGGTCTCATCTATTTTTAACGACATGTCGCATACTTCAAGAATCTCCAACTGGAATTCCCAAATTATGCTCCGTATGTCTAAAAATAGACATAGTCTAAAAATAGACTTTGCGCCAGAATTTGCCTGTGGGCCCACTTAGTGAAGGCGACTTCATTTCACTAAGCTCCATCATCTTGCTGCATTCTCAACAAGAAGGATGATGACTATCCCAACTAAGATCGTGCCAGCACATCCTGCTTCCTCTAAACAACCTTCTAGCTTGTCGATGTAAATGCCAAATAGGGTAGGGGAGACGGGGCAACCTTGTTTAACTCCGATATTACACTTAATATCTTTCGACCACCCCTCATTTATATTTAACTTGGCAATTACATTCTCGTATAACCTTATAGCAGCCACTCTTAGCTCGAAAGGAACATTTAGCTCTTCTAATCTATTCCATAGGTTATTTCTAGGAACTGTATCAAAAGCCTTTCTAAAGTCCACAAAGCAACAGAAGATATTGGATTTATCATTTCGGCATTCTTCCACAATGATCCTAAGCGTAACGAGGAGGCCCGTTGTTGAGTGCTGCCTTCTAAAACCCGCTTGGCCTTTAGCTCACTTACCTTCACTTTCAAGCCAAATGCTCAACTTTTTTTCCAAAATAATACCATATAACTTGGCTAAGAGAGGGTTGATCATAATTGTTTGATAATTAGAGGGGTTATTTGTATCCCCACTTTTAAAAATAGGGATAATGATGCTCTGAGTCCAAGGTTTAGGGAACCCTTGCTTGACCGCTTGGTTGAAAAGCTGGTGGATGTGGGGGATGAGGACAAGACTTCCAATTTTTAAGATTTCCGCCTGGTAACCTTCAATGTCTTTAGCTTTCCCATTTGCCAGGCGTTTAACCCCAAAATCAATGTCTTCTAATGAGAAAAATTCTTTCGTTGTGAGCAGGATTTCAAAATCCCTAGCATTTGGAGATTCATAAAGCTTTTTAAGATAGGAATTCCAGTCACGTAAAGAAATTTTATTATTATCTTTAGTTTTCCTAGTTAGAATCTGCCTCCAGAATTTCTTAGGAGCCATCATAGAGAGGTGTAAGAGATTCTCTTGTCTTTTATGAATATATTGCCTTTTTTTCCTTTTAGTTAGGGCTTTGTAGATTTTTATCTTGTTAATTTTGAGAGATTCATCAACAGCTTCCTTAATTGCTCTCCTCACACTTTTACAATCTTTGTCATACCATGGGTTGGTTTTGCTATTTCTTTTATTACTTGAGACTTCAATTGAGAACTTGTTAATAGAATATGAGAGGGTTGTAGTAAAATTATGATAGAGGTCATCTATGTTTTCTATACTAGATAAAGGAAGAAAATTAGTTTTTAATTCATTTAGAAAGAGATCGTTTTTATTTCTATCAAAGATTAAGTTCTTTTGACTATAAGGATTATCTTCTATGGGATCTCTATGCATTACAAAATTGAGAGTTATGAGTAAAGGCCTATGATCAGAGTCAGGCTCGTGGTCGTCTAACATGTCAAAATTTATTATTTCGTTGTATAAAGGGAGATCGGAAATAACATAGTCTACCACGCTCCTGCCAAGCCCATGGATGCATGTCATCTTGCTAGAATTGTGCCACTTCTTTAGACCGTTGTAAATCATGAGATCCTAAGCACTACAGAGCTTGACTAGCTCTGACCCAAACAAATTATCCCTGAGGTCTTCAGAGCTCCTTTTGTACCAGCTAGCTAGAGTAAGGTCTTCATCTAACCAAAGAGGATTGGGGTTGGAATGATTGCTTAGAAGAATAGCTTGGTTGCTTGAAGTTCGAGCATTAAAGTCACCCATTAAAAGGATATTACCTTCATTCCTTAGGCTAGAAATATCATTCTCTAAACCATTGTAAGGACTATTTTTATCTAGATTCTTTTGCTTATAGAAGTTAGAATTAATGGGGGGAAATAACAGATTGCTATGTAGGTCTTTTTATCAATAATGTCAGTAATCTCGATCCAACTATATTAGTTGTAAGGATCGTTTTTATAAATCCTAGCATAGAGGGAGATATTCTTTTTATACTTCTTTAAAATATAAAAATATTAATATTGTATTAAACATTTCTAAAAAAAAATTCTAAAAATCATTTAATAATTTTCAAATTATTCATATCAAATACAATGTTAACAACAAATACATAAATAAACAAATATATAACACTATTGCTATTTTATTATAGTTTTATATTAAATACATTTTTGTAATTATATAATTAACTTAATAATTTTCAAACTATTCATATTAATATAACTTTTTACAATTATTGCAATTACCATTATTTCATTATATTTTCTAAATTAAAAGTATTAGCGTTATATTATATTTATAAAATTATATTAAATGTAAAACTTAATTTTAACTATAAAATAAACATATTATATTTTACATAGTACTTTGTAAGAATAATAGGGAAATTATTATTGTTGTTGTTGTAGTATAATTCTCTCAAATGCAAAATATTAATGTTATATCAAAACATTACTAGATTTTTGGCTTCTGTGATCCATCAATAAATTAAGCAGAAATCTTTCGGTAAAAATCACATTATCATGAACAAAGTCGACGCGTTTCGAACCAACCAGTGTGGTTCATCATCAGGACTAGGTGAGAGATTCGACTTTGTTCATGATAATGTGATTTTTACCAAAAGATTTCTGCTTAATATATCAAAACATGTTTAAACAGTAATTATAAACATTAAATTGGTATTGACTATCACATATTACATGCATTCATAATTTAGAAAAAGGTCATTTTCTCATTTTCTATTTTATACCAAGATTTTATTAATTTTCTAAAATTATATAAAATTTTAATTTTATATTAAATACATTTTTTTAATTATATAACTAGCAATTGCACGGGGGGTGCAAGGGAACGCCGGATGGAGGAGATGTGAATCATTTTGTGCTATATCAGAGGTAAAAACTGAATTGTGATTTAACAGAAGAAAATCCAAAGCTGAACATATAATCATAAATGGTAAGTAGAAATATGATCACATAAGGTGGAAAGCCTATAGTTATTAATGTCTCAATTCTTTTCACGTTCAAACTATGTATACTGTATACTAAAGAAGCAACCCGACGCCATGTTACAAACTGGCCATTCAAATGGCCTGCACATCCTCGAGACTGATGGAATCCTCATATATGAAGAAGGCAATGAGACCTTGATGTGAAATTTTCGTATTTTCTTTGCCTGTCCTTGATGTTATGTCTGGGTGGTCGAATTGAGTGTGCTCATTTTGATTTGCGAAGGCCGAATAGGATGAGCGAACCCATTATCATACGTTGTTTGCCCATAGAACCTTTAAGTTTGTCTAAGGCGGTAAACCCTGCCCGTGTGGTTCATCATCAAGACAAGATGGAGAATCTGATCAAGTAACATCTTTAAATAGAAAGTATAGTTCCTACTTTCCGTTTGTAAAATAACAGCTAGGTTGCCTCAAATAATAAAAATTAATTTATTTTATTTTAAAAAGAGTAAACCAAATGATCAAAGTTTATAATTTGAATTTTAAATATTTATATTTATTTTAATAAAAATAATAATTTTTAATTTAATATTATTAAATTGTAATTTATGTAATTTTATTTTTATTTTTAATTTTATCTTTATTTTATTTTATTTCTATTTATTTATTCATATTTTATTTAATTATTTAATTTATTTTTTATTTTTTATTTTTTATTTATGTTAATCTTTTTTTATCATAGCATTTAATTATTAAAAATAAAATAAATATATAAATTCAAACTTTAAATATTATTTAATTATTTGTAACATTTAATTAAAAAAAGCACTAACAACCTATTAAAAAAAATGCATGGATTGTTTAAAAAAAAACACCTTAGAATGTGTTGACCGCTCTTAAAAAATTAGTCTTAATATATTTGTTGATGACTCTTAAAATATATATATAGTTGTTGACGACTCTTAAAATAAAGCTTATGGTTGTTTAAAAAAGACGCTCAGAATGTGTTGACAAATTAAAAAAAACGGAATCCAAAAAAAACTTAATATAGTTATTTGGCCATGGATTCTAAAAAGTAAAACTGCGTGCATAAAGTCTTTAGCTTTCACGGTGAAAGAGACAGTGTCGAAGCCACAATATTTCAACTTTGGTTAAAACGAAAGTACCAACACAATAATACCATCAGGCCGCACCTTTCACCGTTAATCAATCTGAATGTAAATGGACTTATATAACAGGACCACGTTATATTCCATACACCTTCTCTGCATCGGATATGCTCGGACCATATTAAGATTCCAACATTGGTTTAAACCCCCAAATATCAACCATATAAATATTATTTACGGGGCCACAACTCATGCTACAATACTTCATTTCCTTTACGGAATTTCAAACCCAAATCTCATGTTAATAAATTAACATAACCTTTAAAACTCAACGTTTCCCTCGAGCATTATATGTCGAGGCTCCATTAATATACCAAATCATATGTGGGCCACGTTTATTTCAACGCACCATCCATCTAACGGTTGGTAACTTATCGCACTCCACTTTAATGATCCAACGACCATTGCGTTACCAAGATGCACAGGCTTTATTTCTTCAAAATTACGCAACAAAAATGGTTTTCAATTACCACCGATGCCACGCGTCCATCAATGAACGATATCGCGTTCACTTATGAGAATACCGGTTACCATTTAGAGCCTGCCCGAGACCATCGGTTTGGATATTTTTGAAACCTCCTTCATGGTTAAGTGTTGTATTGGACACTGAAGTTTATTAAAAAGACAGGGCAAACGAATTGTACAGGTGGCGTTGCGGAAAGAACGTGTTCTGCTGCATGAGAGTCAATCTCTCTTTCACACTATCTCGCCACCTGCAACTCAATCCCTCGCTTATCAGCCTCGGTGCCCAGAGGCTCTGTTCTTCTTCTTCTTTCTGGCATCTCATTTTGAGGATTTTTCTGTGCCTATTGGAGTGAACCTCGCTAAAAAACGTGGGGCTTATTGCCGAGCCTATTGGAGTGAACCTCGCTAAAAAACGTGGGGCTTATTGCCGAGCGGTACTCCGGAACGAGTCTGCTGGATTTGAACCTAACACCACAAGCATTACAGAGCGTGGAGGCACAGTGCAAAGGGCATTGCAGAGCGTGGAGGCACAGTGCAAAGGGAGAAGGGCGACTGAAGGAGCCTTGAAGATTGGCTATTCTTCCATTCCTGAAAGCATGGAGGTTGAATCTCCACGTGCCAGGTCTCAGGTCACACAACAAAACGCATTTCTTCATAACTATAATTCAAGCATCAGAATAGAAGGTCATCTCTAAATTTGCATTTTCCGTATTGTGTATATGAAGGTTTTGCCCAACGAAGAATATAAACAGTCACAACGATCATTAGTACAATGTGAAAAGAAAGAAATTGGAGTTGGTCTTTGCAGAGAAAGTCATTATCAAACATGTAGTCTCTATTTTGAGCGAGTATAAGACAAATCTACAAATTTAACAGGAGTTTTATGGCTATAACGTTTCTCACCCAGTGACAGCAATACGTGAACAATATTTCACTGCTCACATGAAACATATGGTAAACAAGCAGTAACATTTTATAGCTTATACATGCAACAGAAAAAGGAGGGAAAATCGATTTGCTTAAAAGGGCCACAACTTTCATGATTTTGGTTAATGGAATTCATATAAATACACTAATAAAGGCTTATTCATCTATGCTTTCATAATTTTGGTTAACGGAATTCATATAAATACAGTAATAAAGGCTTATTCATCTATGCTTTCATGATTTTGGTTAATGGAATTCATATAAATACAGTAACAAAGGTTTATTCATCTATGCTTTAATGATATCTTGATTTTCAGCATAAATACACGCTTTCAAAATGCATATGGCTTGAACCCAAAGTTGAGACGTAGCACACGATTTCACAGTGTATAGTGTGAGCCCAAATTTGAGCCGCAACAGGCCGTTCATTCAGGGGGCAATTGGCTATTCATAGGATTAATTTATAGCTGGAAATGTAGTGGAAAAAGAATTCAAGTGGCAGCAGGCCCTTTATTCAGAGGGAAATCGGAGATTCATAGGAAATTGTCCTCGTGCCATTACAGGTGGAAGCTAAATAGGCATTCATAACATCCAAGTTGCGCTCTTCCTCTTGAATTTCTAGTTACCCTTTTGAATTTACAATGTTGAATTTTTTTATTTTTTTTTTCATGAATGCCTTTCAAATTTGGGTTCACCCCATATACATTTTGGGATCTGGAAAATTGACTCCTCTTGTGGGTCTTTTTATTGAAAATCTAGATAATCTTTGTACTGAAAAATTCCAGATATCAGTCATCATTCAAGAAATTTGATAATGATATTTTGAATGTAGTTTTATTAACAGTATTCTTGATTCACTATTGAGTGCTTCTGAGTTCAACAGCATGGCAACATTGACATTGTTTCTTGTCTAGTATATGTAGCAGGTTTCGTGAATTAGGTTCGATTAAATATTTGATGTGCCTAAAAATCTTTAGGAAAATCCTAATATTTTTTGAAATTTTGTTTTAGTTGTTTATCTATGTTTTCTTCATCCACACTGCTAGACTGGGAAAAGATCTAGCTGATTTATTGTATTGTTACCTTATGGCATAGCATCTTTATTGTTAAGTTTTTGAGCTAATAATACAAGTTGCAAAATTACAGTATTTAATGTTCTACCTCTTCCAATACGTTTTTCTTTGCAGTATTTAAAATGGATGAAAAGATGCAGGTAACGGAAGCTTACCGGCTATGACTATCTTCAAATCAAATCGGAAGTCCTTCAAGAGTCTAGCTGCAAGCAAGTCGTTCCAGAGTTTGGCTGCAAGCAAGTCGTTCCAGGCTGGAAGCTGGAAGTCTGGCTGCAAGCAAGTCGTCCAGCTAGAAGCTGGAAGGCTGGAAGTTTGGTTGCAAGATGGAAGACCGCTGATCTTCCCCATAACTTAGTGGCCCGCTGCCTGAATGACACATCCATGTTTGTATCGAGTCCCAGTCTGTGCGATGGCATACAAACGAAACATGACTGGATTCACTTGTTGGGCGCAACTGAAATCGATTCGTCCTGCAAAGGAGATCTCTTGATTTTCGCTGTTTGCAATTTATGCAGCGATGGCGCTCAACAAGTTATCACCGGATTGTTGGGGATGAATAAAAATGCCACGGAGCGAACCAATCTTAATTGCTTCTACTTCACGGTCCTCTATGCCGCGGGAGTGGTGAACGATTTCGGGCCGAAGAGCGCGAAGACCGCTTTCTGCGCATATGCCTTGCCCTTAACCACGTCCAACCGCAACCGCAGCCGTCTCAGTTTGATCTCCACATGGCAAAATTTGATTAGTGCAAAGGGCAGTACGATATTCCTCCTATTGGTTGGAGTGAGCAGTGTTTGCTCAGCCAGCCCACTCTCCAAAGAAAACGTCTTCGGCGTAATTAACTTGACAATTTTCAAATAAATCATATTAATGTAACTTTTTACAAATAAAAATAAAAATTTTATTGCAATTACCATTATTTCATTATATTTTCTAAATTAAAAGTATTAGCATCATATTATATATAAAAAATATATTAAATCTAAAATTTAATTTTAAGTATAAAATAAACATCTTTAAATAAAATTTCTTTGTTGGGACCCATGAGATTTTTAACTTTTTAACTTTGAATCTTATGTTTTACATAGTACTTTATGTAACACAACAATTGTGAATTTAACAACTCATGGAAATTATTATTATTCTTATTGTTGTTGTTTTCTGTCAAATGCAAAATATTAATGTTATATCAAAACATATTCAAGCAATAATTATAAAGATTAAAGATTAATTTGTATTGACTATTGCATATTACATCCATTATAAAGATTAAAGATTAATTTGTATTGACTATTGCATATTACATCCATTCATAATTTTAAAAAATTGGCATTTCCACATTTGTTTATACCAAGATTTCATTACACATATCCACTCTATCCCTTTAAGAATAGAGTAAATTATTATTATTCTTATTGTTGTTCTTTTCTCTCAAATGCAAAATATTAATGTTATATCAAAACATATTCAAGCAATAATTATAAAGATTAAAGATTAATTTGTATTGACTATTGCATATTACATCCATTCATAATTTTAAAAAATTGGCATTTTCACATTTGTTTATACCAAGATTTCATTACACATATCCACTTTATCCCTTTAAGAATAGAGTAAATTATTATTATTCTTATTGTTGTTCTTTTCTCTCAAATGCAAAATATTAATGTTATATGAAAACATATTCAAGCAATAATTATAAAGATTAAAGATTAATTTGTATTGACTATTGCATATTACATCCATTCATAATTTTAAAAAATTGGCATTTCCACATTTGTTTATACCAAGATTTCATTACACATATCCACTCTATCCCTTTAAGAATAGAGTTTGTCGATGATGCTTAAGATTTTTCATTTTTTAGTATTCATAAACAAAACTAATAATTAAGACATGAAAATTAATGATTAGTAGTAATTATGTAATCAAATGGTGTGGTTCTACTCAATTCAAATCCAGTTGTCCATGTGCCATAGATTTTGCAGAATTGGTAGAATAAACTTGGACTTGGCTATTATGGCCTCTTCCTTACTGAACTGCGTAAACTAAGGCCAAATGAAATTTTCTTTGTAGAGATCACGAACTTGGTTCCTCTAGTTTAACATAATCTCCACTAATGTGTCCATATAGGTTGATTTCCTGTTGAGATTTAAACTGAGAGCAACCATTTCCATTTGGCCAGTGATTTTCATGGTCTCCTACTCCACTTCCAAGGTCTTTCCACATCCCAGTTGCTTTCCATAGTCCCGTCAACAGAAAGATTCAATAGGAGTATATGTATCAACACAAATCAAGTAGGCACAAAGACTTTATATAGAAGAGATGTAGAATTCGTCAACTACACAAGAGAGCAAGGTGGAAAGATAACCACCACCTTCGCAGACATTGCAGGCTCAAAATCATCTTTGGTAAAGGTGGAATTGAGAAACACGACCATGTAATAATAATACACTTGATCCATAACATCTTTGCACAATCCTTCACATTATCCATCTAGGATGGCGCCTGTTTTCTTATGCGGCAAGGGAAGGAAATGGATGTGATCGAAACTGGAAACTGTAGTGCCCCACTCTCGTTTGAATGAGATAAACATTTCCAATTTTACTTTGACTTATGAGACAAACATCACGACACACTTTATTCTTTAAGCACGTTACTTTGATTTCCATCCTAGAGTATGTTGATGGTTATGATACAAGTTGATATGGATGATATCAATGTTTCTTATCACACATATGTTGTGATGACTAATCTTTATGATCAAGATCAAATGTCACTCGCAAATTTTTGAATGTGGCAGAATTCTTGTTTGGCTATCGAGTACAATTGATATAGAAATTTGATTCTATCAATGAAACACACACACACACCATGTTCATGACAAGTTAATACATGTAGGCACAAATTCAAGGATTTGATGAAAGTTGAATTGTAATGGGAGTAAGTCCCATATTTATTAATGTGAATGACAGTAATTGATGAAAAGCAATTTGTATTTGTAAAGCAAGTTGTCATGACATTGATAAAATAAATATTATTAGGGAATGAAGATAAACAGTTAGTGTGATTGCAAATTACTGTGTGGTAATGTCAATCTCTTCTAATGTCAATCATGTATATAATTGCTATCATTACTAGAAACTAATCTAATGCTTGTGTTGTGCTCTATCAAATCATGTAACAATTGGAGAACATAGTTAATTACTTGTGTATACATTTTATCGATGTGAGTAAATTAATATGTTAGCTTGATTATGCTCTTTGATTCCGATAGTAATACGAAGAGCCTAGTTATTTATTTGTGCATACATTCCATTGAATTCAGTAATTGTGTTAAGAACAAAATGGAGAAATAGAGTCTAGTTATGTAATTATGTTCATATCTATCGACTTTGGCAATTAGTTTAAGAATAAAACTAGCTATTCTATATACATCTCATTCTAATCTCTACAAGAATGAGAGTGTTAATAAGAGGAATCCATTTCAAGCCTTTATTTGGGTTCATTGAACACTTGCAATGTCTCCAATGGAGTTAACTAGAGACAAAACTCGCACCAATCTCTGTAAGACTATATTAATAAACACCAATTACTTGGGTTTGGCAACAAAAGGCTACTAGGTATGACAGCGATCCGTTAACAAGGTATTCCCTCTTCTATCGAGCGAAAGCTTGTAAATTCAATGCCTTCTACACTTATCCTCTAAAGAGTCCACCTCTTGCGTAGAAGCCCGAGTACTCCAACATGATATTAGGGGGTCCATGCAACACAACCTCATTTAAAAATCGAAGGACATGAATGTTTTAGTAGTGGAAGTTGGATTTTTTATAGATTACATAAGGGAACTAGATTGTTGACCTGACAGTCATTGTGCGACCAACTCATTCCAACTCTATGCTTCACGGTCTTTCCTTTCCTTTTCTTACAGTAAGCAATCACTCAACGCTTCAATATTAATGCTTCACTATCTTAGAGCTAAATCTAAAATATGCAAAACACTTCCAAAGACTCCACTCCTAAGCACTCAAGCATTTCTTCTTTAAGCACCCAAACCTAACACCACAACCAAGCACTACCTATATCTTTTAACCGAAAGCTCGGCATATAGCCATTCCCTCATATCAAGTCGATATTGTTGATTTACAGTAGCATCGGATGTGCTCTAAGTCTCAAATTTTACAAAGAGGCTTGGACACACGTGTTATTATTTTTAATGGGAACATAAGTCTAAGTGAATGCTATCTCTTGATTATGTTTTAATCCGAGTTGGTGATTTCTCAACGAGAAGGTTATAAGAGAAGGCTTGATGGGCATTTGGAAAATACATCAGAGAGAGTTTAGAGATTGATTTCACAAATGAGCAGCGCAGAGCAACTGGAGATATCATCGAGTTGATTCTACGCAGTGAGGGGCAGAGATAGTTCTGGCTAGAGATTTTTTCATGAGCCAGAAATACATCACAGAGAAGGCGGCGCAGGGTTTACGCTAGGCAACACAGAGGCAATGTTAAGCCTCTAAAGAGATCCGCTATTTTGCTGAGGATTAGTCAGATCTAGTGGCGGAGAGCCAGGGTATGAGACCGGAGGGGCAATAGATCAACATCCAACTAGCAGAAATACCAACCGAAGGGAGTGACGCAGTCCCCAACCAAAGTGGGGAAAATATGTACAGATACTCCGCAAAAGTAGCGCAAAGGCAACATGGGAGTTGTCAGTTCAAGGTTGGGTCAGTGTGAGGTCATTTTCTAACTAACTCTCTATCAATTATTTTCTCTGTATGGATGGCTAGTAAGGCATCTTAGATTGTATTCAAAACTACTGGTTAATAATACAAACCCTCAACAACTGCAAATAGATTGTTAAGTAATGAATAAAAATTAGGTGAATATTTTCGAGTTGTTGCAATAGGGTTCCAGATTTAGGAATTTTCACATGTATGACATAAACATATGATAGTTATTTTCACGATGCTAACAACAACAACACCAAAGGGCCAACCCATGAAGTTATCGGTGGTCAATCGATATTATAGTATCATAGTATTTACCTACTCCCAAAGTCCCAATATAAATTCTCTCCCAGTGGATGAAACATCAAAAAACAATAAGGGATCGAGAGATCGAGACCTAAACAAAAATGAATTGAAAAGGAAAATCGTTCACAATATGTTGAGACCCTAGGTGGAACATTTCTATGGAACCCAACAAAATATGGCATCATGATGACATGTCAATGCCAAGTGTATGGCACGTCTCATGAATGATGTCATGATGACTTAATATGATTAGGTGGCAATGCCACTTGCATGACACATGTCACTCATAATTGATGATTTGTCATGCCAAGTAGGGCCGAAAGAGTGGCACATATCAACATCCACAATGTTTGAGGGGGTAATCGGGTACATAGAATGATGTGGCATGTGGGCTTATCATTACCCCCCGCGCAAGTGAGTAGGATAGATGGTTTAGATATATCTCAATAGTAGTTATAACATTTTTGTTTTTCGATTTAATTGGAAAAATGCCACACAATTAAATTGGAATAAAATATTTTGATTGCAAAATAAGTTAGTGTTGGTGAGCATGTGGTAATGATAAGCCATGGTATTGTAAACAAGTTAATAATATACATACAAAGTGGGAGTGAATATCCACGGTTAAGGATCTTGTTATATTGCAAGTTTATTACAAGTATTCAATTTTTATGTACTTATTATTGGTTAGGAAATGGATATTTCAATTTATATGGTAAAATGGACTTTAATTTATAGCTATTCTTTTATACTATATTTTAATGTGATATGTACATTATAATTTTCTCTTATCTAATAAAAACAAGATTACAATATAACAAATTAAATTTTATTAATTTTCTTACTTTTAACTCTATTATTAATTGAACCAACTTAGCAATCATTTATTATTTTGTTGTTGTTTAATATTAATTTATATAAAAAAATTATATCAAATTTAAAAATACTCCAAATAATTTATGTTAAGTAAATGCAAGTAAAATCATATTAATATAAAAACACTTAAAATATTAAAAGTTCACATGTTTACAAATGTTTTTAAAAGTGAACACTAATGACAATGAGAATAAAATGGTTTGCTTTAGCGATCCAATCCTTTAATTAAATGTTCTTAAGATATTTCTTAATTCAAATTATTAAAAACCAAAATCAGAAAATTGAATTTATTACACTATTTATAAAAAATTGAACCACCTAATTATAATAATAGCAATTATTTTTAATTGTACTTTAAAATATAAAACATTTTAATTATATATCAAAATATTAATTAAATTGAAGTTCATTTTCAATTTTATGATGAAACACTCCAATTAAATTATATGATATAACAAGTAAACTTTTAATTAAAGTTCATGAAAATTGTCATTAACGTTTAAAAAGTGCTTAACATCCTTTGAAATTTTATGATAAAATATTAAAATTAAATTATATCACAATATTAATTAAATTAAAGTATTCTTTTATAATTGATGTTCGCTTTCAATTTTATGATAAAACATTCAAATTAAGTTATATGAAAAATTAAAGCTCATGAAACATTTCCAATTTCAAATAAAATATCAGGAAAAAACTTGAAATTATTAAAAATATTTTAAAATATATGCTAGCAAATAGAAACAATTTTTTTTTTAAGAAATAAAAAATTTTCATTAATGTTTAAAAAGTGCTTATCGTCTTTCTAATTATCCCAGGAAAATTAGAAAATTAAGACTAAAATAAATCAATTCCAAAACTTGTACATTGCAAAACATCTATGTTCAATTTAAATTATTTTCAAAGAATTGATACCTATTGAATTAAATAAATTTTAATGGGAATAGATTTTATGAAAAAATGATTTATGTTGTTTCAATTTAATGTATATGAAATTAAAATTTTGATAATGTAAAATTTAAGCCATGAAATTTGGATAAAGTTAATGTATAAGTCATTTATTCATCCAAAAAGTATGTATTTGAGAAAATTAAAAAAGGGTTATAAAGTTTTAGTTATGAAATTAGCATAATCTAAATATTTTGAATCCATTTATGCCTTTTTTTATTTATTGTTAGATTCTGACCAAATGGATATTAATTCAAGTGTACCAATAAATTGCTTATAAATTGAAGGAAAACCGAATTTATAAAATAAAAAATGTTTTCTCTAAAATTAAATAAAAGCAGAGGCTCATTAAATGTAAAACCTTCAATGGCACAACTGACAAAATAAAATAAAAAGAACAGCTATAAAATAAAATAAACCTTTGTGGGTTGAAAAAAACTAATAGATCTACAAATCAAAAAAATGCACAAGTAAAAAAAGAAAAACCCCAAATATGGCTATTAACCATTAGTTACTGTTAAAGCTTCAATGACTAACCTTGAAAGAGTTAGTTACTTGATAAGCTTATGCATTTGAATCCAGCTTACGCCCAATGATTTAGATAGTAGCTTATACTGTCCTAGCAAAAATTGATTTATAGTTTCTTTTTTCAAAGTAATAATTTGTGTAAAACTGATGTGTTGAAATATATATATTAAAAAAAATTGATAAGAAGAAGAAGCAGATAAGAGAAATGGCAATCACAAAGTCACTGAAGAAACTCACACAAAAAGGGAAGAGAAACAGCAAGGCTCCCTATTATCATAACTCTGCTTAAAGACTATTAATCCCTTACTGAAAATAATTTCCATGTTGATATTACAAATACACACAAAATATATCCATGGTGTCACACATTAAAAACAAAAACAATGTTAACAATGCTAATGTTAGATTGAAATGTAACAATAAATACTTTTGCAAAAAAACATAATAAATATCTAACCAAAACTCACTATAATTTTCCATATTCCAATGTGCTGGCTGTTTTCTACATCTGCAAACCTCAATATGTATATGTTTATGGTGTGACTGATTCTACTGCAAACAATTACTCCTGAACATTATGGAATTCATAATGAAACTAGAAGCAACAAAAATAAAACAATAACATATTTCACAATTCATCTCATCTGCCTTTGGATTTGCCCAAAACATCTACCATTTAGGTTTCATCCACTCTAATATCAATTCCAAGAAATTACTCTGAAACACAGTCATCAGAATTATTAAAATGAAAAAAAGACATACAAGCAAAGCAGAGCACAGCATCTAGATTAGATTTTGTTTTTAGTATTGTTCAGAATATGTATTTCACTGGTAAATCAAATGTCAAAAATATATGGCAAACCCAAAGCTCAATCATTGGGGGAGCAGAGAGAATGAATGTACTTCTGACTCGGTGGGTTTCAAGGATTGGGGGCAATACAAGAGTGGCTCTTGTACACGTCATAAAACACAAAATATACATTCATATTCATATTCAGCACACACATTAACTCAACAGTCTTAATATCCGAAGGAAAGAAATTATTAAGACTCGCCCAACCCAAATTATTAAGAAATCTGAAGACCTGCTACTTCTTTGATATGCTACTCGACCCAACATGTGCATATTCAGGGGGCTGCCACTTTTTTCTACAGATTAACAATAAGCAATATGAACCAATACATAAAAGTAATGAGAATGAGCAAGTGGAAATGGTACTTCCACACAGGGGAGGGACAGAGTGATTCGTTCTTCTCCTTCAAAAACTTGTAGTCTCTGCACATAAATTGTTTGAAAATTGTGCAATTCTTTAAAAAATTAAAGCGCGCTGTTTAAAAAGACAACTTAAAAAAATTAAAAGAAAAGACATGAACCAAATGGCTTTAGGGCAGTGATACAGTAAAACTAATTGACAAGCCATGGCCACCCACAAGTTCAACTGAAAATTAGTGCATATTACACAATGGCCCTGGTAATGATTGGGAAAGCACGCACTCACTAACTGCACATTGAAACCTCAAACCCTCAAATCAAAGCAGTATGAGAACGGGAAATAAAAACCATATTACACCCACTTAAACTACCTGGATCTAAATGCAATATAAAACCTCCAATCCTTACACAAATTGTCTCTGGAATTTAAAAAGAAATCAGAACAGTGAAACTGTCACTGCAACTGCAATTTAAAAAAGAAGACAGAAGAGGTCAAATAAAAGCTATTAGACAAATTGTATATGAAACTAGAACTTAAATTTTAAGAGAAGGAAGAATAAAAAGTATCTTATACGTGGGCCGTGTTATAACAGGGCTTGGTAGACCTGGCTTCCAAGTGTATCTAACCATTTTTCCAGGTTGTTATCCTTCCAGAGCTAGGCATATTCAAGGGTTGATTATGAAAATACTAATTCAACAACACTATCATATATTGTGCCAATCAACTCACTTGAAATGTGGTGCCAAACAGACCAAAATTCTTTGACACGGGATGGAGAACTTGGATATGCACTTGCTACTAGTGAACCTATGCCTCTATCTGTATGGGCTTCCTCTACCATCTGTTGCCTTCAGCATTCACCATTTTGCCCTTCTTCCTGCATTACCTTGAGCATTCACTATTTTGGCCTTCTTCGTGCATTTGCTCATAACATTAACATTAATATGGCACAATAGAACCAAAAAAACTAAAACTAAGATTTCTCTCTAGAAAATAAATGTACCACATCCTCCATGCCCGTTGTAGCCCAGCGATACCCACTACTTATTCCTCCCTGTCTCTTATATTCACCCGATACTTATTCCTCCGTGTCTCTTATATTCTGTAAACATAGCACCTTCCCTCTTTACCTAGTAGAGCAGAGCAAAGCAAATCAAGCCCTCTGAAGTAAAAATAAATGGAAAGTGGGAAGCGAAGCAAATCAAGCCTTCTGGAGTAAAAATAAATGGAAAGTGAAATTCCACGAAATACAAAAGATAAAAGTGAAATCCCACAAAACAAGTCAGAGAAGAGAAACACATGGAAAATCCAAAAACATTAAAAAAGCAGATGGAAACCTGAAAAATAAAAGCACGGCCATGCTATACTCCAGAGAAACAAACACCAAACATTCAACCTGCAAACGTCCATTCAAGGGTTTAATCTGCCTACAATCCATTCTGCTCAAATCGAATCAGTGGGCAAACTTATCTGCTCTGCTTGTCATGATTGGGAAAGCACGCACTCACTAACTGCACATTGAAACCTCATACCCTCAAATCAAAGCAGTATGAGAACGGGAAATAAAATCCATATTACACCCACTTACACTACCCGGATCTAAATGCAATATAAAACCTCCAATCCTTACACAAATTGTCTCTGGAATTTAAAAAGAAAACAGAACAGTGAAACGGTCACTGCAGCTGCAATTTAAAAATGAAGACAGAAGAGGTCAAATAAAAGCTATGAGACAAATTGTATATGAAATTAGAACTTAAATTTTAAGAGAAGGAAGAATAAAAAGTATCTTATACCCATTTTGACGGTAGAATTGATACAGTGTGCAGTGTTATAACAGGGCTTTGTTTCCAGGTTGTTATCCTTCCAGGGCTAGGCATATTCAAAGGTTGATTATGAAAATACTAATTCAACAACACTATCATATATTGTGCCAATCAACTCACTTGAGATGTGGTGCCAAACAGACCAAAATTCTTTGGCACGGGATGGAGAACTTGGATATGCACTTGCTACTGGTGAACCTATGCCTCTCTCTGTATGGGCTTCCTCTACCATCTGTTGCCTTGAGCATTCACTATTTTGGCCTTCTTCCTGCATGCGCTCATAACATTAACATTAATATGGCACAATAAAACCAAAAAAAACTGAAACTAAGATTTATCTCTGGAAAATAAATGTACCACATCCTCCATGGCCGTTGTAGCCCAGCCATACTCGCTACTTATTCCTCCCTGTTTCTTATATTCTGTAAACATAGCACCTTCCCTCTTTACCCAGCAGAGCAGAGCAGAGCAAAGCAAATCAAGCCCTCTGAAGTAAAAATAAATGGAAAGTAGGAAGCAAAGCAAATCAAGCCCTCTAGAGTAAAAATAAATGGAAAGTGAAATTCCACGAAATACAAAAGATAAAAGTGAAATCCCACAAAACAAGTCAGAGAAGAGAAACACATGGAAAATCCAAAAACATTAAAAACAGAGATGGAAACCTGAAAAATAAAAGCAAAAGCACGGCCATGCTATATTCTAGAGAAACAAACACCAAACATTCAACCTGCAAACGTCCATTCAAGGGATTAATTTGCGGTGCTCTGCGTATAATCCGTTCTGCTCGAATCCTACACTCCAATGGTTAAATCTCCAATCTCTTCAAATAACAAACTAAAACCCTCTGCTCACCCTCATCCCTAACTGACCCACTGAAACCCTCAGCCCAGCCTACTCTGCCGCTCGCTCTTCACAACACTGCGTTCTCCCTACTGCCGCTCTCTCACAATTCAAAATCCCAAAAACAACTACATTTCAGTAGATTTAACTTCCTTGTGGTGGGCCCACCATATTGTGCACCCCCCACTCGCTCCGAGGACGCGTCATGCACGCTCCCCAACGGCTATGCTTTTTTTATATAAATGTAAAATATATGCCCGCCTTTATTTCTATTTATTTTTATAAATGTAAAATATAAAAGTGCTTTTTTATATAAATGTAAAGTATATGTCTGCCTTTATTTTCATAAATGTAAAATACAAAAGTGCTTAACCACATATTTCATCAGTTATTATTAATTTGTTGTTATTTTTTATTATTAATTTATTGCTTAACTTAGCCCACTTCAGATATCACTCCAAATTGTATACATACACATTCTTCTATATTTTGTCAAAAGTATATCACTTTTCCATATTAAGAGTATATTTTCACTCGAATGAAAGAGTGTAAGTGAATCGAGGTGTATATCTTAATTATGGATGGTCAAAGTGAATCAACCTAGATATCTTATTTAAAGATGAGCTATGTATATTTTAAATAAAATTCTATAGCCCAAAATTTTAAAATAATAATCATTATAAACATTTTATCTAATTAACTATAGATAATACTTCTCTAATGCAAGTGAATCGAGGTGTATATCTTATTTAAGGATGGTCAAAGTCAAGGTGGATATCTTATTTAAAGATGAACCATGTATGTCTTAATTATTAATATTTTAATTTTAAAATAATAATAATTATAAGCATTTTATCTAATTAACTATAGATAATAGTCATCTAATGTTAAGCTTGCGATGGATATGAGATTCGCTTGTTTTTGGGACAAGGTACTCGCCTCTGTGCAGCGACTTGACAGTTAAAGTCTACAGAACTGTACATACTCTACTCCACTCTGGATTTGAACCTCTGACCTCTTACGAGGAAACACTTGTATCCAATGGATCGTAGAATCTCAATAAGAAACAATTTAGAGTTGATTGCTTGCTTTTTCTCATTTGCCCAGAGGATTATATATATATATATATATATATATATATATATATATACACAATCAATCCATGCAATAATACACACAGGACAATGGTTGAGAAAAATGTTAAATAATGCTAATGCAACAACTTAGAGGCTAGAATGGTGCAACTAAACACCTGTGATTATGCTAAAAGACTAAAGAAGCCACACCCTCACGTTCCACATCAATGTGTGATATCCTCAACCATTGACCACAGTTGGACCAATTTTTTTTTTAAACGATAATAATAATAATTAAATAAATAAAGGGGAGTTGAGCACATGGTTTGGTTTTGGCCCCAGGAGGAAGAGAAACAAGAGAATGCCATGGATTTGGATTATATTCTCTGGAATTTTAATTTAAGGCTCAGGAGAGCTTTCAAACAAGGGTTTCAGGCATGATCCTCATCCTAGCTTCGATGGGATTCGATCTCACCCTAGGCTTTAGTGGTGGTCCTTGAGATCACCCTGGTTGGCTCAATTTCTCTCTTTTATGGAAAAGTGTTATTTGCACTTATCATTTTTAGGGTTTAGGGGCGCTTGTTCTCTTGCAGGGACAAGTCAACCTATGATCCATCCATCATGCAAAAGTTGGGTCGAGGGGTCACAAATTCCACTGATATGCTTAAGAATAGGAGCAAAGAAGTCACCCATCCACCTGTAGAAATTAGCTGAATAAATCACTTATTCAATGGAGATTAACCCGATTACACATCAATTTCGAATTGCATGCATAACACATAATCTCATCTACAATTAATTGTCACATGCGGAAATAATAGAAGCAATCTCACATCAAATCAATCACACATTAACTCAGTATGTATGGGGATTTGATGTGTATCGCTTCTATTGGCTTCGTATGTACAATTTAATCAGAGATGAGATTATATGTTATGCATGCAATTCGAAATTGATGTGTAATCTAAGTTAATCTCCATTGAATAAGTGATTTATTCACTTAATTTCTACATGGTATCGTAGCATGTGTTTTGCTAGATCTAGCTTGATAGTGTGTAGCAATTCGAGGTTGTGCTGAGAGCTTGTGAGGAGCTTTGTACAATAACTGTTACATGATCTCCATGACATATAATATACAGATAGTTAGGGTTTTCAGCTTTAAGCTTTCCCATTAAATATCGTGTTCATATGTGTGATTGTTTGTGGTTTTAATGTATGCATGCAATTGATTTTATTTCCGCATGTGATGATCAATGGTAGAAGAGATTCTGTATTATGCATGAAGCTAAAATAGTGTGTGATCAGGAGAATCTCGGTGGATAACATATCAATTATTCAAATTTCTACATGGTATCGGAGCGATATTGATCATTGGAGCAATTGCAAAGCATTGAAGCGGTTGAGTTTTAGGATAAACTCAAGAAACATAAAGATGGAGAACGCCGGAAATATACATGCATATTGTATATAATTTTATACATGGAATGAGAGCGAGATTTTTTGGGTGCGCGAGTTTGTAGGGAATATCTGAAAATTTTTGGTGAAATATTTTTCAGAAACAAATAGCATATTTGGATTCCTTGCGAAAAAATACCCAAATTGAAAAAAAAAATCGGTCGAATCGGAGCTCGGATGAGGGAGATATCATCGATTTAAAATCAGCTCTTTTTGTTAGAAAATTTTGCGACGGTGGGACAATTGCAATGTGCGCGAGCCAAGAATCTACATGCACTGAGGTACAAGATGCATGCAAAGCTTTGAAGAGAAAAGAAGAGGTTAGTGACTTGGTGGTTGAGAGGGAGCCTCTCAACATGCAGCGTGAGAAGCAGTCTCGGAAGGTTGTGGAGCAGCCACAACTGGAGATGCGGAAGAATCTTTATAGATTTGATGTAGATGGGATTTCTACGGAGCTTCCTACTGTTGGGAAGCGGGAGAAAGACATGCAACTTAAGCTTGAGAGGGAGCAAGTTTTGCATGCAGGTGAAAGTGAACCTCGGGGTGTGGAGCAGCCACAAGGGGATCATGGAGTGGGAGAGACCACTCATGCAGAGAAACTTCGTGCCAGACGGGCAGAGGGAGTGCATGCAGCTATACCACCAGATGAGAGGTGGGGCGACATGCATGAGTAATCCCAAGTGGAGATTTCTGGGCAGGATTCATGAGTTGGTGTGGATCTCATGAATTGAACCTGGCTACGAGGTGCCCACAGCGCAGCAGTAGCAAGATCAGTTGGAGTGATGCAGGCAGATCAAAGTGACAAAGTAGTTTCGACATCGATGATCGTAGCGATAAATACAAGATAAAGGTGCAAGAGTTCAACAAAGGTGCTGGTTCCCGAAGGACAAACATTTGGCCAAGGTGGTCGACCTTGGAAGGGACAGATGCCAGATGCATCAAGACAGACTGATGGAGTTGTCTGGAGCCTATTCCGCTCAAGATGTTGCATGTAAAGGGTGCATGGCACATGCATGGAGTTGCATGATGCATGCATGAGTTTGCATGGCGCATGCAAAGGGTGCATGGCGAATGCATGGAGTTGTATGTCGCATGCATGGAGTTGCATGGCGCTTGTGAAGGTTGCAGGGCGAATGCATGGAGTTGCATGTCGCATGCAAAGACAGTCCTTTCTTGTTGAGAGGGAGTGTTGAAGATGGCAACAAGAAACAGTGAAGGAGGCATCCCGAAACATCTTTCCTGATCCTAGTTGGAAAGTGATCACCTAAACTAGGTGGGGGACCACACAGGTGATTTTTGTCGCAAAGTCTATTTTTAGACTATGTCTATTTTTAGACATATGGATCATGATCTATAAGTTGCGAGATGTTATTTATGGATGGTTGGTCATGTTGGTAAAAATAGATGGACCTCTATTTTTAGACATATGGGTGGTTTCTACTTTTAGACTGCCAGGCTAAAAATAGATATGTCGAATATTATTAGCTCTTAATAATATTTGGACTCTAAACATTATCTTATTCTCCTGGAGCACTTCAGTTTGATGCCTGGATGTGGCACATGCAGCTGACAGAAGGAAATATGCTTTTCCTAGGGTTTAAGTGAAGCTATTGCATGAAGACTTTAGTTAGAACTCATGTGACAGAGTTTGGTGGACTTGATTGAGGAAGTTAGTGGAGTTGTATTCAGTTTAACTAATCTAAACATAGTTGAGCTTTTTGTATCCAAGTTAACTAATAGATACAATTAGTGAGAGGTGTGAATTAATTATTAATTAATTCACTAATTATAAACTCATAAATCAACTAAAGAATACATCAGTTAACTTCAGTGCATGGACAGTTTCAGTGGAGACCAGTGCAGAAATAGGTGAAAGAGCAAGTTAACTATCAGTTGTGACTATACTGTTGCTATTTGCAACACACATATAAGTGGAGAAGTCAATGAGGATTGGCAGCTCAATCCAGGTGGTTTATCTATAAAGAGACCATCCCATAGCATCGAGGTGCCTAACAGCACTGAGGTTGGCTATCAAGTGGCTAAAGGTTGGAGCATGAGTTTTGCTAGATCTAGCTTGATAGTGTGTAGCATGGGAGGTAGTGCATGAGAGCTTGCAAAGAGCTTTGTACTATGATTGTTACATGATCTCCATGACATGTATAATATACAGATAGTTGGGGGTTTTCAGCTTTAATCTTTCCCATGAAATACTGTGTTTATATGTGTGAATTTTTATGGCTTTAATGTGTGCATGCAATTGATTTTATTTCCGCATGTGATGATCAATGGTAGAAGAGATTCTGTATTATGCATGAAGCTAAAATAGTGTGTGATCAGGAGAATCTCGGTGGATAACCAGCTTTATAAGTCACGCTGGAGATAAGGGATAGTGCGTGGAGAATCACGACAACATTGCGAGATTGGGGGCCAAGCAACAACCTAAATGGAACTGCATCAGTGAGCATTCACGAGATCTTAATTGCAAACCACAAGGAAATATCGCAGGCTGGAGATTATTTGTCGAGGTACGGGCATCAGTTGCAGCTGAGGAACGAACAAAGGGGCATCAACCATCTGGGCGTATTAGCTGAGCTCGATTGGATGGAAACCATTCTCACACTTGTGAATCTTGTCTTAGTGGGTTGGAGAAGGGTCAGTATCGAAAGGAGATGAACGACGACGCCTTCCTTCGATAGTTTTGCCTCATCCTCAAGGGTTAAATTGAATTGAACACATCATTGAGCCGCTATATCTGGTGGGGCCGGTCATTTTGTTGGTTGACCGGTGTTGTCCTAGGCTAATAAGGGCGTAATTATCATTTTCATATAATAGTGTTGACGCTATTCAAATGGGTAACACTTGAGTAATATTGAATGGCATATTAAAGGTTGCACGAGCCCTAGATTATTTGTAAATCCTCCATTGTATAATGAAGCATTGCTCTTAAAGTCGAGAATCCATCCAGTCTATCACAAACGGCGTTGTCTTCCCTTAACAAATCCACTGCAACGTTATACACGATTGAACCCTTTGGTTTGGTATAATTGATCCACATTACCTTGTTTGATCGTGGGTAGTGTTAATTAATAAAGCTCGTGGCATTCCCTTATATCATATAATCTTAACTCTTGTATGGCTATTGAGTGCCTTAATTATCTCAAATATAATTCATGCCACTTCGTTGTATCCTTTGTATGGTGGTTTATCTAAATTCAATGAAAATGGAAGTTGGGTGATTAAAACAAAGGATTGTAAAGTATTTTTTTTCTTGTTCAATTATTATTTGGCCTATGGAATCTTACACAGTGTCTCGTCGCTTCCCCCGTGGTTGAAGAATGAAACAATGGAAGAGGAAATTGTTCATTATACATGACTTCGTAAGATGGTTTTGTTTTCCAAGTCGTCATATGGGATCCTGGGTCAGAGCTTGAACGGGGATTGGGTTTGTCTGGGCGTCTTGTAGTTTCCCTTGACTCATCCTACAAGTGTCTAACCTCGTGGTCTCAGCTCTCGAGTACAAGGGCAATCGCGGAGGTAATTCTGCCCTTTTGGGAATTTTATGTGGTCTTGGTTAATGTTTTCCTTGTGTGGTGTGAGAAACAATATGAGTAGTGGGTTTTGAGTCTGTGGTCCGTGGGTGGGTGGCTCTGGTGTAAGGGATGCCTCTAGCTTTGTGGGGGAAATTCAGTGTAGTTGGGAGATTTTTTCTCAACCTAGTGTGGTCAAAATTTCGGGATTTCTTGGCTCTTGGCATTCCAATGGCGTGGTGGCAATTTGAGGAGGGAGTGAAAGCAACGAACTGAGACGTCGTTGGTACTTCGGTTCAAGGTATTTTTGATCCAAGCATTTTCATTTATCTGTGTTTTCAATTTTTTCAATTTCGTTGATATCCAGGGCCCTGGGCTCCTCTTGTCTACTCGGGGAATTTTGTTGTTGTGTGAGGGTCGGGGCGTGTGTGGTTCAAGGTGTCTCTGCATAGGGTGGTCCTCGGTGGGTCTTTTCACATAGTATGTGGCCTTGGCAGGGGAGTCCATGAGGTGCAAGCAGCATAAATGATACGCCAATGTGGGTGTACTCGAGGAGGTGGTGGCCTCCATGGTCAGCAGGGTGCTCGGGCTAACAGGGCAGAGGAGATGAATGAGGATGAGGTGGGAGGCGATGTAGTGCATGCCCAAGCCCACTCTCGAGACCGCATAGAACAAATTCCCTCCCTTGGCATAATAGCTGAGAAATTGAGGGATATCTAGGCTAGGCAAGTCATCCTCTGCAAACATAGGTACATGGACCAAAACAAGATCATCGCCTACATCAAGATGTGTAGTACAATTAGATCCAGATTCTGGAGTAGTTGGCTTCGGTGAGATGCCACCAACGACACAATAATGAGAGACTAGATGAAATAGATGCGCATTTGGCTCACATTTACTATCATGTTAATGTAGGTCACGACCCTCTAGGTGATCAAGCTCAGAATCCCCCTCCTTTATATGAAAATTGTAGGTTGCTTTTTAGTTTTGTATATATTTTGGATTCTGGAACACTTAGCCATTTTGTCCATCAAATATATGTAATGAATGGGCACATCTCTTATGTTTTTATCTGACTCTCCTTGCTAACAAGTCTCGTCAAAGTGACATGGGGAGATTTAAAGGCCTTTGAAATCTAAGTTGTTTTTCTTTCGTAATTTAATGAAATTTCCTTTACCGACAGGGGCAAAAAAAGAAGAAGAAGAAGAAGAAGAAGAATTGCAATAACTTAAATATGATTTCAATAATTGAAGCCCCAAGGGTTAGCTCAATCGGTTGAGTCCTCGCTGTTAAGTACTTTGCTGGTTGGGAGGTCACAGTATCGAATCTCCTTGACGCAGACGGGGTTAGGCCTCGCGTGTAAGGCTAACGATAGATCCCCTCGAAAGGGTCTATCAAGATTTTCAGACTGTGGATGTAACTAGGTTCATGTGTGCAGGCACATGGATTCGTGAACCACCGTGGGAAAAAAAATGATTTCAATAATTGTTTAAAAAAAACAAAAACAAAAAGAAAACAAACAAACAAAACAAAACAAAACAAACAAACAAAACAACTTGATACAATTGTTTTTCTATATGTAAATTGGCGAAAATCAAATTAATCAAATAAAAATTAATCATATTTATATAAAACATTTAAAATATTAATATTTTTATTACTATATGAATTAAATTGCATTTTAATAATGGTAAAATATAAAATAAATTTAAAATATAAAATACATACATTTAAATTATTATATTATACTTCTTTAAAATATAAAAATATTAATGTTGTATTAAACATTTCTTAAATTTTTTTATAAAAATCATTTTATAATTTTCAAATTATTCATATCAAAATAAAATGTGAACAACAAATACACAAATAAACAAATATATATAACACTATTGCTATTTTATTATAATTTTATATTAAATACATTTTTTTAATTATATAATTAACTTAATAATTTTCAAATTATTCATATTAATATAACTTTTTACAATTATTGCAATTACCATTATTTCATTATATTTTCTAAATTAACCGTATTAGCATTATATTATATTTATAAAATTATATTAAATCTAAAATTTAATTTTAACTATAAAATAAACATATTATATTTTACATAGTACTTTGTAACACTATTATTGTTGTTGTTGTATTATAATTCTCTCAAATGCAAAATATATATGTTATATCAAAACATGTTCAAACAATAATTATAAAGATTAAATTGGTATTGACTATCGCATATTATATGCATTCATAATTTAAAAAAAAGGTCATTTTCTCATTTTCAGTTTTATACCAGCATTATATTATATTTATAAAAATATATTAAATCTAAAATTTAATTTTAACTATAAAATAAACATATTTGAATAAAATTTCTTTGTTGGTTGGACCCATGGGATTTTTAACTTTGAATCTTATGTTTTACATAGTACTTTGTAACACAACAATTGTGAATTGAACAACTCATGGAAATTATTATTACTCTTACTGTTGTTGTTGTTGTTGTTGTTGTTTTCTCTCAAATGCAAAATATTAATGTTATATCAAAACATATTCAAGCAATAATTATGAAGATTAATTTGTATTGACTATTGCATATTACATCCATTCATAATTTTAAAAAATGGCATTTTCTCATTTGTTTTATACCAAGATTTCATTACACATATTGACGTATCCCTTTAAGAATAGAGTTTGTCGAAGATGCTTAAGATTTTTCATTTTTTAGTATTCATAAACAAAACTACTAATTAAGACATGAAAATTAATGATTAGTAGTAATTATGTAATCAAATGGTGTGGTTCTACTCAATTCAAATATGGTTGTCCACGTGCCATAGATTTTGCAGAATTGGTAGAATAAACTTGGACTTGGCTATTATTGCCTCTTCCTTACTGAACTGCGTAAACTAAGGCAAAATGAAATTTCACCCTATGAATTTCTTTGTAGAGATCACGAACTTGGTTCCTCTAGTTTAACATAATCTCCACTAATGTGTCCATCTAGGTCAATTTCCTGTTGAGATTTAAACTGAGAGCAACCATTTCCATTTGGCCAATTTTTTTCATGGTCTCCTACTCCACTTCCAAGGTCTTGCCACATCCCAATTGCTTTCCATAGTCCCATCAAAAGAAAGCTTCAATAGGAGGATATGTATCAAAACAAATCAAGTAGGCACAAAGACTTTATATAGAAGAGATGTAGAATTCATCAACTACACAAGAGAGCAAGGTGGAAAGATAACCACCACCTTCACAGACGTTGCAGGCTCAAAATCATCTTTAGTAAAGGTGGAATTGAGAAACACGACCATGTAATAATAATACACTTGATCCATAACATCTTTGCACAATCCTTCACATTATCCATCTAGGATGGTGCATGTTGTCTTATGCGGCAAGGGAAGGAAATGGATGTGATTGAAACTGGAAACTGTAGTGCCCCGCTCTTGTTTGAATGAGATAAACATTTCCAATTTTACTTTGACTTATGAGACAAACAGCACGACACACTTTATTCTTTAAGCACGTTACTTTGATTTCCATCCTAGAGTATGTTGATGGTTATGATACAAGTTGATATGGATGATATCAATGTTTCTTATCACACATATATTGTGATGACTAATCTTTATGATCAAGATCGAATGTTACTCGAAAATTTCTGAATGTTGCAGAATTCTTGTTTGGCTATCGAGTACAATTGATATTGAAATTTGGTTCTATCAATGAAACACACACACATACATCATGTTGATGACAAGTTAATACATGTAGGCACAAATTCAAGGATTTGATGAAAGTTGAATTGTAATGGGAGTAAGTCCTAATATTTATTAATGTGAACGACAGTAATTGATGAAAGGCAATTTGTATTTGTAAAGCGAGTTGTCATGACATTGATAAAATAAATATTATTAGGGAATGAAGATAAACCGTAAGTGTGATTGCAAATTACTGTTTGTAATTATGTGGTAATGTCAATCATGTATATAATTGCTATCGTTACTAGAAACTAATCTAATGCTTGTGTTGTGCTCTATCAAATCATGTAACAATTGGAGAACATAGTTAATTACTTATGTATACATTTTATTGATTTGAGTAAATTAATATGTTAGCTTGATTATGCTCTTTGATTCTGATAGTAATACAAAGAGCCTAGTTATTTATTTGTGCATACATTCCATTGAATTCAGTAATTGTGTTAAGAACAAAATGGAGAAATAGAGTCGAGTTATGTATTTATGTACATATCTATTGACTTTGGCAATTAGTTTAAGAATAAAACTTAGCTATTCTATATACATCTCATTATAATCCCTACGAGAATGAGAGTGTTAATAAGAGGAATCCATTTCAAGCCTTTATTTGGGTTCATTGAACACTTGCAGTGTCTCAAATCGAGTTAACTAGAGACAAAACTCCCACTAATCTCTCTAAGACTAAATTAATAAACACCAATTACTTGGGTTTGGCAACAAAAGGCTACTAGGTATGACAACGATCCGTTAATAGGGTATTCCCTCTTCTATTGAGCGAAAGCTTGTAAATTCAATGCCTTCTACACTTATCCTCTAAAGAGTCCACCTCTTGCTTAGAAGCCCGAGTACTCCAACATGATATTAGGGGGTCCATGCAACATGATATTAGGGGGAATTAAAATAATTAAAGAGTATTAATAGAAATGGGTGTGAATCTTCTAGAACAAGATGAAGATCAAGTCAAGTGAATGTTATCTCTTGATTATGTTTTAATCCGGGTTGTTGATTTCTCAACGAGAAGGTTATAAGAGAAGGCTTGATGGGCATTTGGAAAATACATCAGAGAGATTTTAGAGATTGATTTCACAAATGAGCAGCGCAGAGAAACTAGAGATATCATCGAGTTGATTCTACGCAGTGAGGGGCAGAGATAGTTCTGGCTAGAGATTTTTTCCTGAGCCAGAAATACATCACAGAGAAGGCAGCGTAGGGGTTACGCTGGGAAACATAGAGGCAATGTTGAGCCTCTAAAGAGATCCGCTATTTTGCTGAGGATTAGTTAGATCTAGTGGCAGAGAGCCAGGGTATGAGACCGGAGGGGCAATAGATCAACATCCAACTAGCAGAAATACCAACCAAAGGGAGTGACACAGTCCCCAACCAAAGTGGGGCAAATATGTACAGATACTCCGCAAAAGTAGCGCAAAGGCAACGTGGGAGTTGTCAGTTCAAGGTTGGGTAAGTGTCAGATCTCTAGTGTTAGTGTGAGGTCATTTTCTCACTAACTCTCTATCAATTATTTTCTCTGTATGGATGGCCAGTAAGGCATCTTAGATTGTATTCAGAACTATTGGTTAATAATACAAACCCTCAGCTACTACTTTATATGTGTCTATTTTGCTTCTTGTTCAGTGCATTTTTCGCATATGTGTCCAAAAATAACAGTGTCATATGTGTCTATTATGCTTCTTGCTCAGTTCTTGTTTTCGCATATTATTTTATGTAGTGAACGTTGCAATGTGATGTATTCAGTATTTCCCGTAGAACAACTGCAAATAGATTTTTAAGTAATGAATAACAATTAGGTGAATATTTTCGAGTTGTTGCAATAGGGTTCCAGATTTAGGAATTTTCACAAATATGACATAAACATATGATAGTTATTTTCACGATGCTAACAACAACAACACCAAAGGGCCAACCCACGAAGTTAGATATGACATGAAACATATGATAATTATTTTCATGATGCTAACAACCACAACAACACCAAAGGGCCAACCCATGAAGTTATCGGTGGTCAATCGATATTATAGTATCATAGCATTTACCTACCTCCAAAGTCCCAATATAAGTTCTCTCCTAGTGGATGAAAAATCAAAAAACAATAAGGGATTGAGAGATCGAGACCTCAACAAAAATGAATAGAAAAGGAAAACCGTTCATAATATGTTGAGACCCTAGGTGGAACATTTCTATGGAACCCAATGAAATAAGGCATCATGATGACATGTCAGTGCCAAGTGTATGGCATGTCTCACGAATGATTTCATGATGACTTAATATGATTAGGTGGCAATGCCACTTGCATGACACATGTCACTCATAATTGATGTTTTGGCATGCCAAGTAGGGCCGAAAGAGTGGCACATATCAACATCCACAATGTTTGAGGGGGTAATCGAGTACATAGAATGATGTGGCATGTGGGCTTATCATTACCACCCGCGCAAGTGAGTAGGGTAGATGGTTTAGATATATCTCAATAGTAGTTATAACATTTTTGTTTTTCGATTTAATTAGAAAAATGCCACAAAATTAAATTGGAATAAAATATTTTGATTGCAAAATGAGTGAGTGTTGGTGAGCATGTGGTAATGATAAGCCATGGTACTGTAAACAAGTTAATAATATACATATAAAGTGGGAGTGAATATCCACGGTTATCTTGTTATATTGCAAGTTTATTACAAGTATTCAATTTTTATGTACTTATTATTGGTTAGGAAATGGATATTTCAATTTATATGGTAAAATGGACCTTAATTTATAGCTATTTTTTTATATTATATTTTAATGTGATATGTACATTATCATTTTCTCTTATCTAATAAAAACTAGATTACAATATAACAAATTATTTTTATTATTTTTCTTACTTTTAACTCTATTATTAATTGAGCCAACCTGTAAATGGTTTATTATGTTGTTGTTGTTTATTATTAATTTATATAAAAAATTTAAATCAAATTTAAAAATACTCCAAATAATTTAGCCATCCAATCCTTTAATTAAATGTTCTTAAGATATTTCTTAATTCAAATTATTAAAAACCAAAATCAGAAAATTGAATTTATTATACTATTTATAAAAAATTGAAGCATCTAATTATAATAAAAGCAATTATTTTTAATTGTACTTCAAAATATAAAACATTTTAACTATACATCAAAATATTAATTAAATTGAAGTATTCTTTTTAATTGAAGTCATTTTCAATATTATGATAAAACATTCCAATTAAATTATATGATATAACAAGTAAACTTATAATTAAAATTGATGAAAATTGGCCAATTTAAAATAAAATATCAAGAAAATTTTGAAATTCTTAAAAATATTTTAAAATATGTGCTACCAACTATACTTGGAAACAATTTTTTTTTTTTTTTTTTGAAAGACAAAATATTCTCATTAATGTTTAAAAAAGTGCTTATCATCACTTTAAATTTTATTTTAATGATAAAATATTCAAACTAAATTATAGCAAAATATTAATTAAATTGAAGTATTCTTTTTAATTGAAGTTAACTTTCAATTTTATGATAAAGCATTCAAATTAAATTATATGATATAACAAATAATCTTTTAATTGAAGTTACGAAATTTCCAAATCCTGATTTCAAATAAAATATCAGAAAAAATAAAAATAAAAAAATAAAAATAAATAATTTGAAATTATTAAAAATATGTGCTAAAAACAATTTTTTTTTTTTTGAAAGACAAAATATTCTCATTAATGTTTAAAAAAGTGCTTATCATCACTTTAAATTTTATTTTAATGATAAAATATTCAAACTAAATTATAGCAAAATATTAATTAAATTGAAGTATTCTTTTTAATTGAAGTTAACTTTCAATTTTATGATAAAGCATTCAAATTAAATTATATGATATAACAAATAATATTTTAATTGAAGTTACGAAATTTCCAAATCCTGATTTCAAATAAAATATCAGAAAAAATAAAAATAAAAAAATAAAAATAAATAATTTGAAATTATTAAAAATATGTGCTAAAAACAATTTTTTTTTTTTTTTTTTTTTTTTTTGGGGGAAAGAAATAAAAAATTCTCATTAATGTTTAAAAAGTGTTTATCATCCTTTGAAATTTTATGATAAAATATTCAAATTAAATTATATCACAATATTAATTAAATTGAAGTATTCTTTTATAATTGAAGTTCACTTTCAATTTTATGATAAAACATTCAAATTAAGTTATATGATACATAACCACTAATCTTTTAATTAAAGTTCATGAAAAATTTCCAATTTCAAATAAAATATCAGGGAAATTTTATTAATATCTCTTTCTAATTATCCCAGGAAAATTAGAAGATTAAGACTAAAATAAATCAATTCCAAAAGAAATTTAAAATATATGCAAGCAATTACAAGTGCAAACAATCATTTTTTTTATTTTTTATTTTTTTATTTTTTAATTATTTTGAAAAATAAAAAAATTTCTATATTTCTAATTTTCCTAAGAAAAACAGAAGATTAAAGCTAAAATAAATCAACTTGGCTATAATTCAAAATCATTTTATTTTATATTTGTTTTTAAGGAAACAAAAAATTAAAAATTATATTATAAGAAGCACTTAAAATTTATAAAACCAATTCATTGCAAAGGATAAACCCAAAGTAATGTTTATGAAACTAATTTAATAAAAATATAGTCCTAAAAATCTATCATTAGTTTTCTAAATCATTAAAACTTGTACATTGCAAAACATCTATGTTCAATTTAAATTATTTTCAAAGAATTGATACTTATTGAATTAAATAAATTTTAATGGGAATAGATTTTATAAAAAAATTTAATGGTTTCAATTTAATGTATATGAAATTAAAATTTGGATAATGTGAATGTCTAAGTCATTTATTCATCCAAAAAGTATGTATTTGAGAAAATTAAAAAGGGTTATAAAGTTTTAGTTATGAAATTAACATAATCTAAATATTTTGAATCCATTTATGCTTTTTATTTATTTATTGTTAGATTCTGACCAAATGGATATTAATTCAAGTGTACGAATAAATTGCTTATAAATTGAAGGAAAACACATTTATAAAATAAAAAATGTTTTCTCTAAAATAAAATAAAAACAGAGGCTCATAAAATGTAAAAACCTTTAATGGCACAACTAACAAAATAAAATAAAAAGAACAGTTATAAAATAAAATAAACCTTTGTGGGTTGAAAAAAACTAATAGATCTACAAGTCAAAAAAATGTGCAAGTAAAAAAGAAAAACCCCAAAGATGGCTATTAACCATTAGTTATTGTTAAAGGTTCAATGACTAACCTTGAAAGAGTTAGTTACTTGATAAGCTTATGCATTTGAATCGAGCTTAAGCCCAATGATTTAGATAGTAGCTTATAATGTCCTAGCAAAAATTGATTTATAGTTTCTTTTTTCAAAGTAATCACTGAAGAAACGCACACAAAAAGGGAAGAGAAACAGAAAGGCTCCCTATTATCATAACTCTCCTTAAGGACTATTAATCCCTTACTGAAAATAATTTCCATCATGATATTACAAATACACACAAAATATTTCCATCTTGTCACACATTAAAAACAAAAAGAATGTTAACAATGCTAATGTTAGATTGAAATGTAACAATAAATACTTTTGCAAAAAAACATAATAAATATCTAACCAAAACTCACTATAATTTTCCATATTCCAGTGTGCTGGCTATTTTCTACATCTGCAAACCTCAATATTTATATGTTTATGGTGTGACTGATTCTACTGCAAACAATTACTCCTGAAGATTATGGAATTCATAATGAAATTGGAAGCAAAAAAAATAAAACAATAACATATTTCACAATTCATCTCATCTGCCTTTGGATTTGCCCAAAACATCTGCCATTTAGGTTTCATCCACTCTAATATCAATTCCAAGAAATTACTCTGAAACACAGTCATCATCCAAATAAAATCAATGTTGACATTTTTCTTTTAATTATTTTTGGAGAAAATCTCATGTAGGTAACAACAATAGGATTTGTTGCTGAATTGACTCCATCTATTTCTGGAATTTATGATTCTGTTTCCATTCACAACTATAAAATGTAAGCCCGTAGAGGCAAGTGAGCATGATGAGGAATTTGAGGTGAGTGGAAGAGATGAGTAGATGAGAAACTCTGCTATTGTATTTCTCCAGTTGTTGAATGAGATTGCCAATGCCCTGTTAGGTGGACGTAGCCCAGATTGGTTGGGTGAACCACGTTAAAATATGTGTTTTCATGGTTGAATGTTGTGTGTCTTATTTGTTTTATGTTTCCGCTATGTTAACTCTAACACTTGGTATCAGAGCATTGAGTGATTCATGTCTGCGATTCATGTCTGCGTTAAATAAGAGTTTTGGTTCTATAGTTTCTTTTTTCAAAGTAATAATTTGTGTAAAACTGATGTGTTGAAATATATATTAAAAAAAAAATTGATAAGAAGAAGAAGCAGATAGGAGAAATCGCAATCACAAAGTCATTGAAGAAACTCACACAAAAAGGGAAGAGAAACATGAAGGCTCCCTATTATCATAACTCTCCTTAAGCACTATTAATCCCTTACTGAAAATAATTTCCATGTTGATATTACAAATACACACAAAATATATTCATCGTGTCACACATTAAAAACAAAATCAATGTTAACAATGCTAACGTTAGATTGAAATGTAACAATAAATACTTCTGCAAAAAAACATAATAAATATCTAACCAAAACTCATTATAATTTTCCATATTCCAGGTGTTTTCTACGTCAGCAAACCTCAATATGTATATGTCTATGGTGTGACTGATTCTACTGCAAACAATTACTCCTGAAGATTATGGAATTCATAATGAAATTGGAAGTAACAAAACTAAAACAATAACATATTTCACAATTCATCTCATCTGCCTTTGGATTTGCCCAAAACATCTGCCATTTAGGTTTCATCCACTCTAATATCAATTCCAAGAAATTACTCTGAAACACAGTCGTCATCTAAATAACATCAAAGACCAGAATTATTTGGATTTGCCCAAAACATCTTCCATTTAGGTTTCATCCACTCTAATATCAATTCCAAGAAATTACTATGAAACACAGTCATCATCCAAACAAAATCAAAGACCATAATTATTAAAAAAAAAAAAAAAAAAACATATAAGGAAAGCAGAGCACAACATCTAGATTAGATTTTGTTTTGCCAAACCCAACACTCAATCATTGGAGGAGCGGAGAGAATGAATGGACTTCTGACTCGGTGGGTTTCAAGGATTGAGGGCAATACAAGAGTGGCTCCTGTACACGTCATAACACACAAAATATACATTCATATTCATATTCAGCACACACATTAACTCAACAATCTTAATATCCAAAGGAAAGAAATTATTAAGACTTGCCCAACCCAAATTATTAAGAAAACTGAAGACCTGCTACTTCTTTGATATGCTACTCGACCCAACGTGTGCATATTCAGGGGGCTACCACTTTTTTCTATAGATTAACAATAAGCAATATGAACCAATACATAAAATTAATGAGAATGAGCAAGTGAAAAGGTACTTCCACACAGGGGAGGGAGGGAGTGATTCGTTCTTCTCCTCCAGAAACTTGTAGTCTCTGCACATAAATTGTTTGAAAATTGTGCAATTCTTTAAAAAATTAAAGCGCGCTCTTTAAAAAGATAACAAATTTTTTTTTAAAAGCAAAGACATGAACCAAATAGATTTAGGGTAGTGATACAGTAAAACTAATTGACAAGCCATGGCCACCTACAAGATCAACAGAAAGTTAGTGCATATTACACAATGGCCCTTGTCATGATTGGGAAAGCACGCACTCACTAACTGCACATTGAAACCTCAAACCTTCAAAATCAAAGCAGTGTGAGAACGGGAAATAAAAACCATATTACACCACTTAAAATACCCGGATCTAAATGCAATATAAAATCTCCAATCCTTACACAAATTGTCTCTGGAATTTAAAAAGAAAACGGAACAGTGTAACTGTCACTGCAACTGCAATTTAAAAAAGAAGACAGAAGAGGTCAAATAAAAGCTATTAGACATATGAAATAAGAACTTAAAATTTAAGAGAAGGAAGAATAAAAAGTATCTTATACCCATTTTGACACTAGAATTGATACAGTGGGCAGTGTTATAACAAGGCTTTGTAGACCTGGCTTCCAAGTGTATCTAACCACTTTTCCAGGTTGTTATCCTTCCAGGGCTAGGCATATTGAAGGGTTGATTATGAAAATACTAATTCAACGACACTATAATATATTGTGCCAATCAACTCACTTGAGATGTGGTGCCAAACAGACCAAAATTCTTTGGCACAGGATGGAGAACTTGGATATGCACTTGCTACTGGTGAACCTATGCCTCTCTCTGTATGGGCTTCCTTTACCATCTGTTGCCTTCAGCATTCACCATTTTGCCCTTCTTCCTGCATTGCCTTGAGCATTCACTATTTTGGCCTTTTTCCCACATTCGCTCATAACATTGACATTAATATGGCACAATAGAATAAAAAAAAAACTAAAACTAAGATTTATCTCTGGAAAATAAATTTACCACACCCTCCATGGCCGTTTTAGCCCAGCGATACCCACTACTTATTCCTCCCTGTCTCTTATATTCTGTAAACATAGCACCTTCCCTCTTTACCCAGCAGAGCGGAGCAAAGCAAAGCAAATCAAGCCCTCTGAAGTAAAAATAAATGGAAAGTAAGAAGCAAAACAAATCAAGCCCTCTGGAGTAAAAATAAATGGAAAGTGAAATTCCACGAAATACAAAAGATAAAAGTGAAATCCCACAAAACAAGTCAGAGAAGAGAAACACATGGAAAATCCAAAAACATTAAAAAAAGCAGATGGAAACCTGAAAAATAAAAGGACGGCCATGCTATACTCCAGAGAAACAAACACCAAACATTCAACCTGCAAACGTCCATTTAAGGGTTTAATTTGCCGTGCTCTGCCTATAATCCATTCTGCTCGAATCAAATCAGTGGGCAAACTTATCTGCTCTGCTTACACTCCACTTCAATGCATTGAGATTGAGATTAACGGGCAAATCTCCAATCCCTTCAAATAACAAACTAAAACCCTCTGCTCACCCTCATCCCTAATTGACCCGCTGAAACCCTCTGCTCACCCTCATCCCTAATTGACCCGCTGAAACCCTCTGCTCACCCTCAGCCCAACCTACTCTGCCGCTCGCTCTTCATAACGCTGCGTTCTCCCTACTCTGCCGCCCTCTCACAATTCAAAATCCCAAAAACAACTACATTTCAGTAGATTTAACTTCCTCCATATTGTGGGCCCACCATATTGTGCACCTCCCACTCGCTCCTGGGATGCGTCAGGCACGCTCCCCAACGGCTATGCTTTTTTTTTATATAAATGTAAACTAGTTGTTGCCCCAGAAGGTGCAAAGAGAGGCCGATAGGAGTATTGTTTGTGAATTATTAATTTGAAGTAATTGTATTTTTTTGACATGAAGGAAAAAATGTATTGGAAAATCTCGAATTTTGAAGTTCAATGCAAAACATTAAAACTTAGTTGAATCTCTTATTTGCAGGGCTATCCAAACAATAAAAATTTTTGTGAAGCATATCCCTGTTTGAAAATCGAAATAAATTATTTCAGACTATTTCACCATTGCAATTTCATTTGCACGCTAGCTTTGTTACAGATGGACCAAAATATGCTACATTCAACAAAACTAACTGCACATTTTGCCTTATTTTTAAAGAATAGTACAAGTATGTCGTTTCCAACAATAAAAAGACACCACATTTGAATTCCAAGAAACAAATTTGCAACAGAGAAAAGAAAAACTCTGCTTGTGCCTTCGGCAAGTTTATTATTCAATAAAGACAGCGAACAATACATTAAAACTTCGAACAAAATGCCTAAAAACCGGATAACATTTTTGCTTTGCCTCTCATCCAGCAACTGCAATCATAACCATCGAATGACAGTTATGCCATAGGAACCGTTTTTCGAAAAAAAACTGTCAATGAAGAATTAAAAATTCAGAAATAGCAAACAAGATTCATTTAAAAAGAAAACTAACCCTTCTGCAAGCTTGCACAATGTCAGATTTCCTAGATTGGGTACTTCGCAATTCCTGTTGAATTAATAGGAGATCGGCAAGTGTTATAAATTTCGAAGCTCTGCTTTGTTATTCTTGTTACCAGCCACACTTTGAAATGAAATTATCTACAACCACTTTGGCAATTCCACTCTAACCGTCCTAATAACTATTTCTATAAAAATAAAACTTTTTGTGAAGCATATCCCTGTTTGAAAATCGAAATAAATTATTTCAGACTATTTCACCATTGCAGTTTCATTTGCACGCTAGCTTTGTTGCAGATGGACCACAATATGCTATATTGAACAAAATTGACTGTACAATCATAACGATCGACTGACAATTATGCCATAGGAACCATTTTTCGAAAAAAACTGTCAATGAAGAATTAAAAATTCAGAAATAGCGAACAAGAGTCATTTAAAAAGAAAACTTACCCTTCTCCAAGCTTGCACAATGTCAGATTTCCCAAATTGGGTACTTCGAAATTCCTGCTGAATTAATGGGAGATCGGCAAGTGTTATAAATTTCCAAGCTCTGCTTTGTTATTCTTGTTACCAGCCACACTTTGAAATGAAATTATCTACAACCACTTTGCCAATTCCACTCTAACCGTCCTAATAACTATTTCTATAAAAGATAATGTTCAATTTTTTACAATTATTTCTAAAAAAACCGTTCAAATTTCTGAAAGCACTGAAGATTGAAAGCACCTCACTAAAGTATCACTAAAGTATCGTTGAAGCAATGTTTCCTTTACCATGCCGCAAATAATGTAAAAATAAAAGAGATTGATCATCAACTGAACCAAAAAAAAGATGACAGATATTGATTATCATCAAGCTGAAGGGCTCCCACATTAGAGGAAACTTTTTAATATCAAGGCCGAGAACATTATCCACTTTGATGATTTCCATCAGTATGTGATACCATGATTAAAGCATAAAGATGAAGGCTGAAGCTTTGATTGGCTGAAAACAAGCGTGTACATCATTTGGCACAGAAGTCAGTGATGACATAGTATTCACAGTAATACGAGTGCCCATGGAATCCTATAAGCCATTTAGAGAACATTATCCACTGATGATTTCCATCATTAAATGATAACATAGAAATTTCGAGAGAATCAAATCACAGTAGGCCAAGAGAATGAAAAGAATCATTATGTTTCATTGATGATATGCACACCTAAAATACCATTGTATTTCTGTAATGTGTTTTGGGTGAAGCAGTCCACAGCGACTTGAGCAGATGAACTCTTGTATATTATCATATTAGAATAGTCTCATGTTCCAGCTCGATTTAGAAGCACTCCTAAAAGCTCGTCCTAATCATACTGCACCAGATATTTTGTCCTCCCCAATTCCAGATAACCACCACGTTTCAAGAATTTGATTGAAAACGTTGCAGAAGGAAGTAAAGGAATGTGAGTTTTTGCTAAAAGGTCGATTAATATATCATTTTGTGTCCAGGCACAAAGTGCGCTCTAAGATGCATGTATATATGTACCTGGCAATGGGGGACCTAAGTGATGTACTGGCACTTCATCATTCTTCATATATCATAATCCTCACTGTACAAATCTAAGCTCCTCATTAAAATATGCAATCCTCAGTGCCTTAAATCCATTCTAGATGGCAAAGGGTGATGCGAGATAGCAGCAATTGGTGAGAGACTGCTTCTTCCTTGCTGTTATCTGATCATAAATACTGTGGGGCCAACATTTTCTTGATGTTGCCTCTTATGGTATTTATATCTAATCCTCTAAAATCTTTCTATTGCAAGGGTTTAGAAATGAATGTCATGGGTAATTTAAATTCTAGTTTGTGTTGGTTTAAACACTAGGGATAATCTACCTACAATCGTGATTGGATTATATGAGTTTGGAACCTTCTTCTCTATTTTTGAACACTTATGTCAATAGAGAGTCTACCATACCTCATTTAACATGTATCACTCAATTTTTTTCTGTCTGTCTGTCTGCATTCTTAGCACATTGAGAAAATGATATGTAATAAAAATGCCAGTGGACTTTTTCATATGCAGATTTTAGGTAGCATTTGCACGGTCTCTAGTTCCTTAGATGTAGGTAAGGAGGGACCTCTTGTGCATACTTGGGCATGCATAGCATCACTGTTGGGACAAGGGGGCTCCAAACGGTACCATTTAACATGGATATGGCTGCGGTATTTCAAAAATGATAGAGATAGACGTGATCTCATAACATGTGGTTCTGCTGTGGGAGTTGCTGCTGCATTTCATGCCCCTGTGGGTGGTGTTCTCTTTTCCCTTGAAGAAGTATCATCATGGTAATGTTAAATATTTTGTACCTTCTTTAAATAGTTATCGAGGGGCTTGATGGAGTGCTAAGTGCGAGAATATCTCCGTTTGCTTCATCAAGGTTCAAGTCATAGGGGAGATACTTAAAGAGGAAATTGTTTCTAGACAGAAGTGCTTGGATTCTGCAATGTTTAGGGTGTTGATCATTTTATTGCTTTAAGTCTGTTACTACCTTTGGCATAATTTTAAACAAACATGTTTCTCATGATTCTAAGGGTCTAGTCTATCTTCTTAGCAGAGGACTGACCGGTTGCATTAGGTTACTGAATTGTGTTGGTAAAGGCTCTGACAGTTTTTTTTTCTTCAGGTGGCGGATTGCTCTTCTTTGGAGAACATTTTTCACTGCAGCAGTGGTTGCTGTGGTTTTGAGGGCACTCAAATACTTCTTTCAAACGGGAAAATGCGGGCTATTTGGAAAGGGTGGTCTGATAATGTTTGATATTAGCTCAGTGAAAATTTCCTATCGGAGTACTGATCTTCTGCCAGTGATAATCCTTGGAATTATTGGGGGATTAATTGGAAGTCTTTTTAATTACCTTCTGGACAAGATTCTAAGAGTTTATAATCTTATTAATGGGTATGTAGTTGATCCCTCGAATGTTTTAATTGGTATGAATATATTATGTTGTACCTTGATGCACTAAATAAATGTAGTTAGAAATGATTTCCAATCAAAACATTCCTCCTAAGTATGCATTTAGGACTGCCTCATCCTTTGAATGTTTCAATAAGTCACCTTGCATCTCCATTCATACCTCTTGATGTTTTCTTCAACTAAATATAGTTATGTGTCATGGTGGGTTTAACTTTGGGAGTGGCGTCTTTTATCTGGTCGTGGTCCTAGTTCAATTCCTATAGATATACGTGATATAGGAGACTTGGCCTTTATTATATAGGAATATAATGGTCCCATTTCTTTATTTGGATCTGTAAGTCACCCTCGGATGCCTACTACAAAATCAGGGTGGGTATTGAGCATTCAAAGAGGCAATGTCAGAAATACTATCCTGCAATACCAAAACACTCTAGGACATTTCCGTAAGTGGGAAACAATAGCCTACCTAAAGTATTTTCATAAATGAGACCCTTTCTAAGATTTTGAATTCTGTACTGGCAGTAGTGCAGTAATCAAAATCCTTAGAAAACATTTCTTCACAAGCTTCATCAAGCGGCCTGCATGCATGCATTGAGGTGACCACCTCCAGGATTGGACCTACTGAATCCTGCAAATAAAAAAACTCAAAAGGTCAGCTTCAAATCTAAAATGAAATTGCAGCAACTCATCTGAATGGTTGCCGAAAGTGCCCACAATCTCTAAACTCAGTTTTGTGTTATGCAAACAATGGCTGATGAAGAAGCTGCTTCCAGTAAGTAGCACACCAACTCTACATATATGTATAAAGAAACTTATGTCAATTACTAAGTCCAAATTATAACTACCTTAGTAGGAAAAGTCTTTTTTCTTTTTGTTGTTCGTGATTCCCAACCACGAGGTAACCCTTGGAAGCTCAAGGTAGGTATGCCGTGTAAAATCCTCATCCTCTGTGGTAAGTTTTGGCTATAGAAGATTTCCTCAATGCTTGCAAGTTGCAACCTTTTCACTACCTCAAATTCCAAGCCAGAGTTTTTATGATGCAATATTCAAAAGCAACAATCACAACACTCCTACTTTTACACAATTAAACTAACCCTCCTACGACATGAAGAAATTTACAGGTTGGGAATGCTATGAAGAGTGCTGTGAGCTGTGCATCCACTGCCCTGAGAATTCACTGCTCTATCAAAGAAACCTGCTGGGAGATTCTTCTAGTAGTAATTGTAGCTTATGGGCAGTCAGATTCAATTGTAGTAAATCCCATTCTTCCAAGATGAAGATTTCCAAGAATACGCACCTGACCCTAATTTGTTTCCCATTAAGCATCCAAAAACATTTTTGCAAATTCCAATACAATCACAACCTTGTAGCAGAGCACAAATTTGGAAAAAAAAACAGGAGGATGAATCTGATTTGATGTGAAGCAGATATACATACCTCAAAATCGAATACCAGTTCCCTGCTGGACTTCCATGAAATCCAAATGTGGAGACTTATTCTTTGATTTTTGAGAAATCCGTGTCAATAGAATCCTGCACTACAGCGAACTGGTAAATATGCGGCTGCGAATTACTAACTGTTTCCCATTAAGCATCCCAAACCATTTCTGCAAATTCCAATACAATCACAGCCTTGTAGCATAGCACAAATTTGAAAAAAAAACAGGAGGATGAATCTGATTTGATGTGAAGCAGATATACATATCTCAAAATCGAATACCAGTTCCCTGCTGGACTTCCATGAAATCCAAATGTGGAGACACAATTTTTTGGGTAGAGAGAACACTGTAAATACCTTTAGCATTTCCATCTCCAGCTGTGACAATTTTATCCCTCGGAGGTGCAGTAAGGCCCGGCTGCCCCAAACTTGATAGAAAAAACCCAACAAAACAGTTGCTAGCGACACATGTGTAAGGGATGCCTTCTACCTTAATGGCCCTACGAATTTTTGCTTTGGAAGCAAACATGGTCTTTGCAGGCTCCACTGCATGGGTTTTATCGACATCATTGCCAAACTCAGATGGCAAAAACCTCTGCAAATATCATAAACAACAGGTAAAAACATATCTGGAATTGCTATCTACATATGGTCTATATATGTAAGTCTAAAACCTCATCAAGAGTATACTGTATATTATATACCTTGATGGTTTCAACCTCCTTAATGGCCTTGATAATATTCAGCTGATCCATCAGCTGTGGTCTCTTTACAGCGAAGATAGCTACATCAAATTTCTTGATTGCCTCAACAAGACTTGCCTGATCCTCCAGAGACCCCTGCAAATTGATGATTCTTTATCAGGTCATGCATCTGGGCATATCCAAGAAAAATGAGGTCGTAGATGAAAACGGGAAGAAAACAGTAATGGTGTGATATTCAGAGTTGACAACCCATTACATGGAATAATCAAAAGGGCTATACCCATAGGAAATTAAGAGTGCATGGTTAGCTTATGATGATTTGTTTCCATAGCCCATTACAATAAATGAGAAAATGAGCCTTCCTTCCCACAAGCAAATAAACCCTACACAATCCTTGTATGCTGAACTTAGCTGAAAACGGTAAAACCCATTACAGGAAATAATGAAAAGCAGTACCCACGAAAAAAAGAAAAGAAAACAGAGTACTGCCACACATATAGTCCAGGTCTCACAACCAAGCACAAGACATGATCAAATGATCTTCTCTGAATGAGGGGAAAAAAATCACAAGAAGTTTATGCAAATCAGTGCTCACCACCAGTACAAAAAATGACCAAACTAAGGAATCACTAATGCGTTGATCAGTTAGATTTGATCTGAAAGTAAAACTTGATAAAACCTGCAATTAATTTAAAACATACTTGCTGAATGCTTTCTCTTGTTCTACAGGAGAAGGTCGGGAATCCTGGTCCACGCCAACATCTTAGGGCATCTGGTGAACAGGCTGGTCCTCATTGGTTTCTTCACTACCTGAGCCAACAAACATTCTGAAGTTAGGGATGGCTGACTGAGAACTCCTAGCCAAACCTGAAACCTGGTGATATAACACATAGTGCTGTGCCTCTAACTTTCAATTTGCCTCTTATACCGTGACAGAGTCTCCATTATGATTGCAAAATTTATTGGTATGATTTTCCCTCTGAACATGAATTCTACCTGTAGCAGAGAAAATAGAAGTCCTATTGTCTGCTATAAGGGCCACTTGTCTTTGTAAGATGCGACATATGTCCATAATCTCATACAAAGGGTAACAGTCGGGACGGTTATTGTTTTCCATGCATTCCAACCTCTAGAGAGACTGAGAAAACTAATTTCAATTCCCCTTTTAAAAATTCTTTGTCGGCACTGAGAACCACTTAAATCCCAGCACTAATTTGATACCATAAAACACAAGGGAAAAAACTATAACCAAGCGACTAATCTCCACTATTGCCAAGGCTGAGAAGGGATGCTTCCAGGTAAACATCAGATACAGGCTGAGAAGAGGCATTTCCGGGTCAAGACTAAGCTCATGGGTGAATCGCAGACAGCTACCACACAGTGCAGATGTGAAGTAATCGGGCTCGATTATCCCGCTGTTGCTTGAAGTCACAATAAAAGTTAAAACCCAATTGAAAAGGCCTCTCCTCCACTAAACTCAGTATGTGCGGTCCATCCTCACTTTGTAAATTTGATATGTCACTTGTCTAGATAAAACCCAATTGAAAAGGCCTCTCCTCCACTAAACTCAGCATGTGCGGTGGTACAGGGATTATGATGGCCTTTGGTTTCCATCCTCCCTTTGAAAATTTGATATGTCACTTGGCTTGGATAGTGAATGGCATGCAAACCTTTGGTTTGATGATTCTGATGAATTTAAGGAATTGGGGAAGGATACACCCTCATTTGACCTAAGGGTTCCACCACCTGGGTGAGAGGCCTTATTAGCCAATTGGTCAGCCTGGCAATTTCGATCTCTTAACACATGAAAATTCTCTATAGATTCAAAGCAGGTGGCCTCTTTTTGGAGTCGTAGAATGAGCCTTGCTAGATCGCAATTGGATGAAGAAGAGCATCTCATGTCTTATAATTATTGCGGAGTCTCCAATGACTATCAAGTTTCTTATTTGCCTTGGGTCAAGAATTTTAAGCCCTTGATAGAGAGTTAGTGCATCAGCCTGATATTTAGTAGCTCTACTCAGGCGCCACTTGAAACTTTGTTTTCCACTGGGTTCAAAAAGGATCCTCTTTGCACTTGCCAACTCTAACATTTTCTGGACCTTACCAGTGAAATAAACACCTGGTTTGCAAATACTACTATTTTGGAGAATGAATTAAATCAAAAAATGATATCTGGACATTTATCGAACACATGTTACATAATCCGTGGGAAACATGAAACGGGAGTGAAACAAGAAATGAACCCATAGGGTTCGTGGAGATAAGATATTTGTGTACACCTCTTCTCCCAACGTTTATTATGTATAGAAGATTGATTGATGATACCAATGCAGTGTTGATGAGGGAATGCGAACATGAACAGGAATGGAAACATTATGAGAAATGGGTTTACTGGTCAAGTTTCTAGAAGATGGTTTTGGAGCATATCTGTACCCATGTATTTAATAAAGCACTTGGAATAAACGTATTTGTTTTCTAAAAGAGATAAATTTAACTGTATTTAGGTCTTCACTACAGCGAACTGGTAAATATGCGACTGCGAATTACTAACTTTGAGAAGTTTGTCATCATTTTCAGAAAGAAATATCAATGTCATTCTGTTGGCATTCATGATGAATTGAAGGACTTTATAAATCAACTCCCAAATTTGTGTCCCAGAAATTATTTTGCTTGATTTCTGCAACGCTTTTCCCTCCAGCGTAAAAATCCATGAGGTTGCCAGCTTCATCTTCAACTCATCTTCATCAGCGCATAATTTCATTTGCTGAACCGCAGGAAATGAATTTATTATACTCCTCATAAGATCCATGTCTTTTCTTTTGTTCTGCTTCACGCTTTGGTTTATAGGGCTTGTCCTAGGGTTTACATTGCAGATATTAATGAAACGCCCTAAAAATTGATGAGCCTTCCGTTTCTTTAAAAGAAATGGAGGGAATGGTTCGAAAACATCAAGAATGCTATCTGCCGCTGCCATTGCAAAGGAAATCTCTAAATCGACCACTTCCACAGGCATTCGAGTCAGTTGTTGCAAGGCTAAGCTCCCAGCCCTAATTGTTCGAACCTGTACAGCTGTATATATAATCTATTATTCTAAGCCTTAGCTGCATACAAAATCCCCGAGTTATCGTTGTTGCAGAATAAATTAATGAAATTTTCTTGCAATATCACACATCAAAATCAAAACAGAGTACATTACATACCATAATTTGTCGTCACAGCTACATAACCTAGAGACAGTGAAAAAGAGCTTTTTGTTGCAAATAATACAACGCTTAAGCAAGGATGCCAAGCGATTTCCAAGAAATAGCAAAAATCTCAGAAATATATTCTCTTCGCGCGCCAGTAGCACATCTTCTTCATTATCCGAATCTGATTTCAATAATTGAAGCCCCAGGGGTTAGCTCAATCGATTGATTCCTCGCTATTAAGTACTTTGCCTATTGGGAGGTCACAGGATCGAATCTCCTTGACGCCCACGGGGTTAGGCCTCGCGTGTAAGGCCGACGATAGGTCCCCTCGAACGGGTCTATCAAGATTTTCAGACCGTGGATGTAACTAGGTTCATGTGTGTGGGCACATGGATTCGTGAACCACCGTGGGAAAAAAATGATTTCAAAAAAAAAAAAAAAAAAAAAAAAAAAACAAAAACAACTTGATAAAATTGTTTTTCTATATGTAAATTGTCGAAAATCAAATAAGAATTAATCATATTTAAACAAAACATTTAAAATATTAATATTTTTATTACTATATAAAGTAAATTGCCTTTTAATAAATGTAAAATATAAAATACATACATTTAAATTATTAACATTATGATTGGGCGGAAACGTGAAGCTGGGTTACACTTTTGTGAGAATCGGGGGCGGAAATTTTTTTTCAACAATAGTTCGGCCGAACATTTTTCAAAGTTCGGTCGAACTCATGATTCCATTTAGATTGACGGCACACTGATGGCGTGGGCAAACAGAATTTTTGTCGAAGGTTGGAAAACCGGAAACAAAAGTTCGGCCGAACTTCTAAAAAACTTCGGCCGAACTATGAGTTCGGTCGAAGTTTTAATTTTAAAATAGTTCGGCCGAACTATTTTCTATAAGTAAATCACCCGCGAGTTTTGACGGTTTACAGTTTTCATTGTGCGAGTTTTTTTCACTCTGTCTGCATTGTTGCTGCTACCGTCCGCTGTGGTGCTCCTGTCGTCCCTGCTCGTGGTGCTCCTGTCGTCCCCACTCGTCGAGTTACTCTGAATCCAGAAGTACCTCTCGGGTATGTCACCAAAATTCTCGACTCTTTCGAAAAATGCCGAATGCTGAATGCCGAATGCCGAATTACATTGAATATGTCACTGTTTTGTAGTAAAATTTTGAAATTTAAATGCTAGACATTGCAGCGTCACAGTACTAAGTTTTATTTTTGCTGTTAATGTTAGAAATTCAGAATTGAGAATAAAAAAAATTGATTAAGAATTGATAATTTAATTTTGTTTAAATTCTTATGAAAATGAGGTTCATAAAACCCCTTGGAACATGTAAAACCAAATACATACACACTGTTAATATTAAACTTCACTGCACATGTGTTTGCTTTCTATATAAGGTAAAATACCTTCATGGATTATAGTTTTGATTCGTTGTAAAATTTTTAATTGAGTACCATATTAAATTTTACTATGCCTAGCCAAGCTACAGAGTCTTCAAGGTAAGTTTTGATGTGAAATGGTACCATGTACTCCCTTTTTTCCCTTATCTAGACATCTTCCCTCATCCCAAGCATTCATTTGTTTGAAGCGACATCCGACGATGGTAATTTGAGAGTTGGTTTCAGTAAATAACCTTCTCCTCCCACTTTGTGTCGGGCTCGCCATTCTATCGTCAGTTTCTAGTGTCTAGGCTGTGCTCTATGCCTTTCCGGTCTTCAGGTTTCTGGCTACCATCCTTCATTCCTTTCCGGTAAACATTTTTAATGGCTTTGTTCTTCATTTTATGCCTGCCAATGTTGGTAGCTTCATTCTCTATCTGTGCTCATGGATCTTTCTTCTTCAAGGAGGAGTTTTTTAACATTGATATATGGATTTAATGGTAGTTGGTTTTTATATTTATAAGGTGAAATCACTACAATGATCAAACATGTCTATATATAATCGAATTTTTCTTGAATTAAATTCTGAAAAAGTTTTGGTGAATCACTTTACCGCTGCTGCCTTTTTCCAGTGATCAGAATATAACATTTTTTTAAGGGAGATATACTGTTCTAATCTTGGGTAGACTATTTTCCACTGGTTCTGAATATAACATTTTATTAAGGGAGATATAGTGTTCTAATCTTGACTGTGTACCACTGAGAGCTGCTCCAAATGCAATTTTTTCAAGTGAGAAAAAAAAAATAGTTCACATTTGTTCGAAAACTCTATAGGTTCACTCTGGTTCGAAATCTTTTATGATAGCTGTCATCGTGCTCTTAAAAGACTTTTATTGGAATTTATCCTTTTAAAATCTGGTGATGGCCTGAAGATAAATTTTTGCAGTGAGCATAGCAGATTTTTATGATAGCCACTATTCTTAAAATATTGATTTGACTGAAAATATTGCTTTGAAACACATTTCCCAAGCAGATACAATGTTCACAGTCCCATTCTTGAAACCCTTTCTTGGAGTCTCTCTCTAGCTAGAACTGCACCTACACTCTGCAACTAGCCAAAAAACAGATTTGAAATATTTGACTAATTTTTTATATAATTGAAATTCAAAATCAGATGATTTTCTCCATGCTAGATGCAGTCCTACCTAATAAAATGTGTAGTACTGCTTCTGGGAAACTCGTTCTACCTCTAGAAAATCTCTTTGGAGACTACCAGCTACTCGCACTCTTGCCTGCAACATGCACTAATTAACTGGGTTGCATAGCACTACCACTAGGGAACTTGTTCTTGCCTCTTTTGTTGGAAATATTTGCCTCCCTTCTTGACTGGAATGTTGGAAACCTGCTCTGTCTTGAAACCCCTTCTTGGAGTCTCTCTCTAGCTAGAATTGACCTACACTCTGTAACTAGCCAAAAAACAGATTTGAAATATTTGACTAATTTTTTATATTTAATTGAAATTCAAAAATAGATGATTTTCTCCAAGTTTTAATTGTTTAAAATATGATTGTTTGAGCAACTCTTTCTCTGGGATACAAGGAGGCTGAAAGATTTTTTTTCTTGTATATTTGAAGCTCTCCATTATTATATAAAAGGATTTTTTGCTTGTATATTTTTATGCTCTTTTCCATAGTAATGTCATAGTGTATGACGTTTTAAATTGTTTTTATTATTTTTATTATATGTTGGATGTGATTTTGATTGAAAATGCTTCTTTTTTATTTATTAATTAAAAAAAAATTATTAGAAAAATTATTGCTTTAAGCCTTGGAATTTACAATCAAAATTAAAAAATGTATTTATATCTAAACTGTTTATGAAAAGTTTAATATTGTTTTATTTTCTCTACCATGTCCTTTTTACATATATCTAGAATAATATCATTTGTAGTTTCCGATTTTTTGTAACATTTTACTACCATAATCAAAATCTATAGAAATAATAATCTAACATTATAATATCTTGAAATGGAGCTAGCCAACTCAAATATAGTATTGCAAATCCCTGGCTAAGTTAGATGAGGAGGCTATGTATTACTTACTATTGTATCCATATTGGGGTTGCAAGTTCTATGTGTTCAAAAGAACACTTGCAAACAATTTGTTCTCCATATGACCTCTCTTTTTCATAGATAAATTTCATTCTTTTAGCCATTATGGATTTGAGAAAAATACATCCTGATAGGCCAATAAAAAGCCTTAACAATGAATTAAACATGAAAAACTATTAAATATGGGTAACCAAGTAGCATCAAAACAAACAACTAAATCACCAAGGCTAGTAGTGATAAATAATAAACATTCTAGGATACTTAAAAATTCCATGTAAATAATTTTTTTACCTAAAATCACTAGATGGCGAGGCCCATAGCAACAACTACAAAAGCAATGCAATATAACCAATCAAACTACACCAAAAAAACATCTGGTCTTGAATGAGGTTTTGGATTCTTTAGATATAAATGTACACAATGGAAATGTATCTTATATAAAATTTTAATCCATGTGCTTAACCTTAACATTGACACAAACGCAATACAATTTTACTCATTTCTTTATGATCTAGAAAAATATTCGGATGAGTATTTCCCACATATCCAAAGTCAAAAGGGATAGATTAAAAAGGGATGCTCCGGTCATCTATAAAAGATAAATTAAAGATGTTGGCAATATGTTGCAATGTGTTGTCCTTCATGCCAACCCACTTGATGAAGTTATTCCTGACTTGATGGACTTGGTAAAGATGTAAATATGTGATATGATATGTCTACAGAGCAACTCAGATGTAATGATGAAAGGAATTTCAGTATGTGCTAGATCAATGATGAAAAATGTATGTCACAAGGCATATGCGGGTTTGATTAAGGGAAGTCGCGTATGCACGCGGAAAAGTACGTTCCAAGTCGCGTATGGGATTTTGCGCTCCAAAATTAGAATACCAAGGGGCATTACCATGGTATTGACCCATAGTTTTGAGCGTTGGATTGTCTATTTGATCCCGTCCAGGAAAACCATCGGAATTAATGTGGTTTTGACTCATGGTATTGAAAAAGGCTAAATCTATATAAGGAGAAGAATTTCATAGTGCAAGAGGTGTGCAGGTGGCTGGGCTTTAATGAATACTTCACTCTGAAGTATATCTGAATTGTTGAACTCTGCTCTTAACTGATAAATCTGAATCTATGATGCATCTATGAATATAATGAAGGTTCAAGATCTCTAGATCTTGAAATGGTGAATCTCTTGGATGATCTGAAAAGAAGTGATGAAGACCTGGCGCAAATCAATTGAAGAAGTTGAAGAAATCTGGGTAAGTTCATAAATCTGGACTGTTCTGTAGAAATTATCTTTTATATATCTATACGCAGGTTCAGTTCGTGAAAATCGCGTGTATACGCGTCTCTATTCAGACAAAAGCACGTATGGGAAGTTAGGGTTTGTTTGAAGAATTTACTGAAGTATACATGGGTTCGTCTTATGAAACACGCGTACATATGCGGGTCTGATATACTGAAAGCACGTATGGCATCTAAATTAATGAGATCTCAAAGTTGAATGCGTTTCTGAAGTCTGTTCTGAAGTCTGGGTTATCTCTGATATTCTGGTTACAGTGGTTTCACCGTTCTGTTTGTAGCATTGGGCAAAGTATGTTTGTGGAGAAGTGAAGGGTTGTGTTGGAGCTGTTGGATCCAGTTTGAAAATTGATGAAACGTGGTCTGCAGTGGATCTGAGGGCTGAAGCCTTCAGTCTGATAATAGAAGGTTTCTGTCAGCAGTGGCTGGTGCTAATATTAGGGGGTAGTAGCTCCCTTCCAGGTGAGGCTGGTAAATAAGAGCAGGGGGTTGAAGCTCCCTTCCAGGTGAGGCTGGTAAATGAGAGAAGGTTGTTTCCTTCTGTAGGTGGGTGCCTACGTGCTGGTATAAGTCTGCACCAGTACATGATTGTAAGAATTTTTTCCTTATAATAAATATTGAAGACTGAGACGACGGAAGCGGTGGTTTTCTCCCGAATTGGGTTTCCACCTAAAAATCCTGGTGTTCATGTGTGTTCCCTATGTGTGATGATTATTCTGTTCTTTCTGCACCTGTTTACTGTTTCCGGGAATATCTGATAAATGAATAATGCAATGATCTGAGTTAAGAGTTGAATGCATAATTAGATTTTTGTGCATACGCGAGTTTTGTAAAGGATTTCCGCGTATATACGCTAGTTGGTTTCTAAAAAGTCGCGTATGGGTTTTTAGAAAGGAAAAGTAAAAATTGTTATTAAATACTGATTCACCCCCCCCTCTTAGTATTTTTCCAACAATTGGTATCAGAGCAGGTCCTTCTGAAAAAGCTTAGCCGCTAGAAGGAAGATCAAGCAAGATGAGCAATCATTAGGGAACAACATCTATCAAGCCCCCGCTCTTCAACGGAAGAAATTTAATCTTCTGGAAAATGAGGATGAGATCTTATCTTCAGTCTATGGGAGCTGATGTATGGGCCATTGTTGAACAAGGATATCAATATCCAGCTGCTACACCAACAGATCCAACTGAAAGGAAGAATTATGAAACAAATGCAAAAGCGGTCAATGCTATAACAGGAAGTCTAACTGAATCATAATTTGTCAAAGTCATGTAGCTAAATACAACAAAGGAAATATGGGACAAAATCATTCTAAGTTATGAAGGCGATGCAAAGGTAAAAAGTGCAAAACTCCAAACTCTCATAATTAAATATGAAAATTTAAAGATGCATAGTGATGAGAGTGTTTCCAGTTTCTTTTTACATATTGATGATGTTGTAAATCGTATGAGAAATCTGGGTGAAACAATATCCGACACTACTTTGGTTGAGAAAATTTTACGATCGCTAACGGCAAAATTTGAATCAAAAGTTTCTGCCCTTGAAGAAAAACAGGATATTCAAAATCTTTCCGTGGTGCAACTTCATGGCATACTGACTGCATATGAAATGAGAAGAGGAGGACCGTCTGAAGTCAAATAAGCTGTGTTTAGAGCTTCTACAAAAGGGAAATAAGTACAAGATGCAGAAGGATCAGGATATATTTCGGAAGAAGATGAGGCAAATTTTGTAAAGAAACTTCAACTTGGTACAGGACAGTTTAGAGGTAAGCTTCCTTTCAAATGTTTTAATTGTGGAAGAGTTGGTCATTATGTTGCCAAGTGTCCTTACAAAGAGACACCTGCAAAAGGAAAGGAAGTAGCTAAAAATAAGAACCGGTCTAGCACGAGAAGAAGTTACTATACTCATGATGAAAGTGATGGAGTATATGATAGTGAGGAAGAATGTGAACAAGATCTTAGACTTCTCATGGCTTTTGAATCTAAAGAATAAAATGATACTTTTGTGGATGCTCTAGAGGACAATGATTTACTTGAAGAAAACAACCAACTCAAAAGATGCTTAGAAGAATATAAAATTCTCTTAGAAGAAAGAAAAATAACTATCGAGACTCTAGAAAAGCAGGTTGAAGAAGCAAAGAAACATAATGAGAAATTAGAATGTGAAGTGGTAAGTGTAAGAAAAGAATTTGAGAAATTAAAGACTCTAAATCTTAGATTTTCTAAAGGATATGAAACCTTAGATGAGATTATCAAGGCTCAACGTTCTCCTCTCATAAAGACAGGTCTTGGATACACTGGTGAGTCCTCCCAAGCTTCAGCACCAAATTATCTAAAAGCAGCTACAACTGGTTTACAAAATTCTGCTACTCAGCCAGGGAATAAAGAATCTTTACAAGTAAAAAATGATCATCCTAATGCAAGGGACACTAACAGGAATATCTTTCAAAAGGGCACTAATCAACAGGTAAATTCAAATAGAAGATTTCATGATCGCAGAAATTTCTTCTTCAATGGACAATGTTTCTCATGTCACAATTTTGGTCATAAAGCTGCTTAATGTGTTTCATATAAAACCATCATGACAAGAGAAGCAAGAAAGAAAAGAATTGATGTTGAAACAAAGAAGAATACCTATAACAACTTTTCTCCTCTTCTAAATGAAGTTGAATGTTATTATTGCAATAACTTTGGCCATGAAGATTCAGAATGCAGGAGCAAAATTCAGCCAAAAGAGCATCTCCCTTCAAAATCCAAAATATGTAAAAAGAAGGAACCACAGGTTGAAAATTGTGGCATAGCATTATTTGCGGAAGGTGAAAAAAATCAATGGTACATTGATAGCCGATGCTCAAGACACATGACAGGTGATAAACACAAACTTCATGCATATAGTGCTCTAGAAAAGGAAAAGAAAGTTACCTTTGGAAATGATTCTCCTGCTGTAATTAAAGGAAAAGGGTCTGTGTTTTTAAAAGAAAAGGTGAAGGCTAATGATTTCATGTATGTGGATGGATTAAGGCATAACCTATTAAGTGTAAGTCAAATGTGTGATCAAGGAACTGAAGTTGTCTTTAGTTCAAAAGAATGTGTGGTTCGTGATCTTGATACAGGTAAAACCATTATAAAAGGAAAAAGAACTCCAAGCAACCTGTATATATTGAAAAATTGCAAAGAACAATGTTACATGAGTAAATATTCAGAAAATTGGCTATGGCATAGAAGGTTGGGGCATCTAAGCTTCTCTCAAATAAAAAAATCTAGCAGACTTAATGCTGTCCGTGGTCTTCCCAATATTACTCTACCTGAAAATACCATATGCAAATCCTGTCAATTCGGTAAGCAAACCAGAGTGAAATTTAAAGCCAAGGAAGGAACATCAAGTAAGCCTCTTGAACTCATTCATACTGACATATGTGGACCTATGAGGAAAAAGTCCCCACGTGGTGAAGAATACTATATCTTATTTATTGATGATTTCTCTATAATGTGTTGGATTGGGTTGATCAAACACAAAGACAAAGCATTTGAAAAATTTCAGATCTTCAAAGCACGGGTGGAAAATGAATTAGATCTAAAAATCAAGTGTCTTAGATCTGATCGAGGAGGAGAATATACATCAAATGAATTCTTTGATTTTTGTGAACAACATGGCATAAAAAGACAGTTTTCTGTAGCAAGCACTCCACAACAGAATGGCATTGCAGAAAGAATGAATAGAACAATTCAACAAATGGCTAGAGCTATGCTTGATGATTCCAGAACACCTGACACTTTTTGGGGAGAAGTAGCACACACAGCAGCAAATATTCTCAACAAGGCACATGTTCAGGTAAATAGTGACAAAACTCCATATGAACTATGGTATGGTAATCCTCCCTCTGTGAAGCATTTTAAAGTTTTTGGAAGTAAATGCTTTATCAAAAATAATGATGAAAATCTTGGCAAGTTTGAACCCAGATCAGATGAAGGAATATTTCTTGGTTACTCATCTACAAGCAGAGCATACAAATGTTACAATAAAAGGCTTCGAAAGATTGTTGAATGTATTGATGTTGTTATTGATGAGTCTCCTGCAGCTCTTAAAGAAGAAAAACAAGCAACAGAAGAAGATGATGGTGATTTTTGTCCTTCTACATCAAATGGAAATGATATAGACAATGGATCCAATGAAGAACCTGAAGATGATTTATCTAAAAAGGCTCCATCCAGATATGTTCAAAAGAATCATCCTGAATCTCAAATTTTGGGAGACAAGGAATCAGGTGTACAAACAAGGAGGACTCTTGTGGGATCTTCTAGCTATCTGGCATTTCTATCCATGATTGAACCACACAATGTCAATCAAGCTAGCAAGGATGAATGTTGGATTCAAGCCATGAATGAAGAGCTTGATCAAATTGAAAAGAATCACACTTGGGAATTGGTACCAAGACCACATGATAAAAATGTTATTGGAACTAAATGGATATTCAAGAACAAGTTAAATGAGAATGGGGATGTTATAAGAAACAAAGATAGACTGGTTTGCAAGGGGTATACTCAACAAGAAGGTATAGACTTTGAAGAAACTTTTTCTCCTGTAGCTAGACTTGAAGCCATAAGAATGTTTCTTGCTTTTTCAAGTTTTCAACAAATCAAAGTTTATCAAATGGATGTTAAATCTGCCTTTCTCAATGGTGATCTAGAAGAAGAAGTTTATATAGAACAACCGGAAGGATTCATTTTGGGAAATGATGAAAATCTTGCTTGTAGACTTAAAAAGGCTCTATATGGTCTCAAACAAGCTCCAAGGGCATGGTATTATCGTCTTGACAAATATCTTCATCAACAAGGATTTTCAAAGGGGTCTGCTGATGGCCAATTATACACAAAAATTGAAAATGATAAACTATTGATTGTGGTTTTATATGTTGATGATATCATTTTTGGGAGAAATGAAGAATCTATGAGTCAAAAATTTTCTTCTGTCATGCAGCAAGAATTTGAAATTTCCTTACTTGGAGAACTAACATTCTTTCTTGGCTTGCAAGTGCATCAAACTGCAGATGGTATATTCTTATCACAAGAAAAATATCTTAGGAAAATTCTAAAGAAGTATGGTATGGAAGAATGCAAACCTGTAAGTACACCAATGATAACTGGATGTAATCTCAGTTCTTATGATGATTCTCCCGCAGTGAATCAACCAGAATACAGATCAATGATAGGAAGTCTACTCTATCTCAATGGAACTAGACCGGACATTATGCATGCAGTTGGGATTTTTGGACGATTCCAAACCAATCCAAAAGAGTCTCATCTTCAGGCTGTCAAGAGAATATTCAAATATCTACAAGGAACTCAAGACTTTGGACTATGGTTCCCAAAGAATTCTGATCTTACTCTTCATGCTTACACTGATGCAGATTGGGCTGGAAATGTTGATGATCGGAAAAGCACTAGTGGTGGTGCATTCTATATGGGGCCTTGGTTGGTATCTTGGTTCAGCAAGAAGCAAAGTTCTATTGCATTATCTACAGCAGAAGCAGAATATGTGGTTGTCGTGTCTTGTTGCACACAACTCCTTTGGATGATGCAAACCTTACAATATTTTCAAATCAAATGTACATTTCCGATCTCCATTATGTGTGATAATACAAGTGCCATCAGTATCTCAAAGAATCTAGTTATGCATTCAAAGACCAAGCACATTCCCATCAAGTATCATTTCTTACGTGAACAAGTGCTTGAACAAAAGGTGAAGTTGGAGTATGTTCCCTCCGAAGAACAAATTGCTGATATATTTACCAAACCTCTGCCCAGGGAAGCATTCAAATATCTCAGACAGAAGTTGGGTGTTGTCTCTGCCTCTCAGAAGATCATATCTGATTAAATTCAGAAGATTAGATTGCATACGCGGGTTTCCTGGAAGACAGTTGCGTATATACGTGAGTTTAAACACATAAAGCCGCCTATGGTTGGTTGTTGGAAATTGTTTTTTTGGGTCAGCATTATTCAGCTCATTTGTAGTGCTGTTTGGTATCTCTGATACTGTTTGGAGTCACTGTTGGTATTTCAGCTCTTATATTCTGTTTCATTCTCTAATTTTGGGTGAAGGTGCCTTAATGATTTGTTGTTGAAAGTGTTCAGGATGCACAAGCAAAGGGGGAGCCTTGGTCATATAGACATGATGCTTGGATGCACATTTTCAGGGGGAGCATTAGCCTTGCTGAGTATAATCCATTGTTGGAATTATGTTGGTTCTGTAATATGATCTCTCTCTTGAGATATTTTTGGTATTGGTCATAAAAGGTCACATTTGTAATTTGTTGCAAAGGTCATGGTTGAGACCTATGATGTAAATTTGTAATATTCAGTCATGTAAGGACTTGAGTCAAAATGTGTAAACCCTCTTGGTTGGGTATTTGCGTCTCATATGTAAATCCACTTGGTTGGATCTTTGATGTAAGTATGAGTCCTTGGTCATAGGAAGGTCATAGAGTCATGTACTTCATTGACAAATATGTTTGAACTTTCAGCATGAATTCAGGGGGAGCATGGTAACTTCAGTGCACTTCAGATCTATAGCGCTTTGATGAAGGAGAATTACTTTGTGATGGTTTTGATTCACCCTTTTCCCTTGATGTCAAAGGGGGAGAGACATGGTGTTTGGTGTTTGAATAAGGGGAGATTCTGTTGTGGTGATCAAACACCATCGTGGTTTTCCATCAAGTCCAAAGGGGGAGATTGTTGGAAATATGTTGCAATGTGTTGTCCTTGATGGCAACCCACTTGATGAAGTTATTCCTGACTTGATGGACTTGGTAAATATGTAAATATGTGATATGATGTGTCTACAGAGCAACTCAGATGTAATGATGAAAGGAATTTCAGTATGTGCTAGATCAATGATGAAAATGTATGTCACAAGGCATACGTAGGTCTGATTAAGGGAAGTCGCGTATGCACGCGGAAAAGTACATTCCAAGTCACGTATGGGCTTTTGCGCTCCAAAATTAGAATACCAAGGGGCATTACCATGGTATTGACCCATTGTTTTGAGCACTGGATTGTCTATTTGATCCCGTCCAGGAAAACCATCGGAGGTAATGTGGTTTTGACTCATGGTATTGAAAAAGGCTAAATCTATATAAGGAGAATAATTTCATAGTGCAAGAGGTGTGCAGGTGGTTGGGATTTAATGAATACTTCACTCTAAAGTATATATGAATTGTTGAACTCTGCTCTTAACTGATAAATCTGAATCTATGATGCATCTATGAATATAATGAAGGTTCAAGATCTCTAGATCTTGAAATGGTGAATCTTTTGGATGATCTGAAAAGAAGTGATGAAGACCTGAAGTAAATCTATTGAAGAAGTTGAAGAAATCTGGGTAAGTTCATAAATCTAGACTGTTCTATAGAAATTATCTTTTATAGATCTATATGCAGGTTCAGTTCGTGAAAATCGCGTGTATACATGGCTCTATTCAGAAAAAAGCGCGTATGGGAAGTTAGGGTTTGTTTGAAGAATTTACTGAAGTATACGCGGGTTCGTCTTATGAAACACGCGTACATATGCGGGTCTGATATACTGAAAGCGCGTATGGCATCTGAATTAATGAGATATCAAAGTTGAATGCGTTTCTGAAGTTTGTTATGAAGTCTGGGTTATCTCTGATATTCTGGTTAGAGTGGTTTCACTATTTTGTTTGTAGCATTGGGAAAAGTATGTTTGTAGAGAAGTGAAGGGTTGTGTTGGAGCTATTGGATCCAGTTTGAAAATTGATGAAACGTGGTCTGCAGTGGATCTGAGGGCTGAAGCCTTCAGTCTGATAATAGAAGCTTTCTGTCAACAGTGGCTGGTGCTAATATCAGGGGGTAGTAGCTCCCTTCCAGGTGAGGCTGGTAAACAAGAGCAGGGGGTTGAAGCTCCCTTCTAGGTGAGGCTGGTAAACGAGAGAAGGTTGTTTCCTTCTGCAAGTGGGTGCCTGCGTGTTGGTATAGGTCTGCACCAATACATGATTGTAAGAAGTTTTTCCTTATAATAAATATTGAAGACTGAGACGACGACAGTGGTGCTTTTCTCCCGAATTGGGTTTCCACTAAAAATCCTGGTGTTCATGTGTGTTCCCTATGTGTGATGATTATTCTGTTCTTTCTGCACCTGTTTACTGTTTCCTGAAATATCTGATAAATGAATAATGCAATGATCTAAGAGTTGAATGCATAATTATATCTCTGTGCATACGCGAGTTCTGTAAAGGATTTCCGCGTATATACGCTAGTTGGTTTCTGAAAAGTCGCGTATGGGTTTTTATAAAGGAAAAGTAAAAATTGTTATTAAATACTGATTCACCCCCCCCCCCCCTCTCTCTGTATTTTTCCAACAAAAGAAGCATGAAATGACACATTAGTAATGAAAATTAGATATGCGTACCAATTATGTTCATATAACACAACAAATAGATGATTCAATACAAATTTCACATAGAAGTCATATTTATCTCATGGGCCTTCAACTTAAATTATATATCTAGCATTACATTAAGCTATAGGAGATAAATCAAAGAAGCATTTGAATGTAAATTAAACATGTGTAATAATTATGTCCTTTAGTTCAATAAATAGATAATAATTTGCAAATGCCATATCTAAGCTATATTTCATCTAAGTAGCTTTCAATTTAAACTTATATCTAATTTTAAATTATATAAAAGAATAATAGTAATTCAAACTTCAAAATAATATTTAGAGTTAGTGTAAAATGTGACATAATTTTCCTGCGTGGAAAAACATAGTTATTGAGAGTTCAAAACTCATGCATTTGAATAGAAAGTGGGTATACGAATGAGCAGGTAGATTTTTTCTAGAAATGAGGAAGTGAAGGTTGATAGAGAGCCACACAAAATTGCAAATTCATACCTCAACAAAATTGTTAGATCCTTTTAAAGAAAACATATTTAATCAACTTTCATTGAAATATATGATAAACTCAACCCAATTTTATGACAAGTAGTATACCATTTTTTACATAATTTCACATAATACAAATAGATAATTTTTTTTTTAAGTATTGTTATAAAGATTTAACTATCCATCAAGAGATGGCCAAGTGATTGAGACAGGGCATCATCACAATAAAAAACCAAGTAAAAATTGTAGTAATCCTAGAATCATGCTTTACATAAGGTAAAATTGGGGAACTCATGACTTGTACTATAGATAAAAAACATTTACCCTTACCAAAAAATATATGATAAAAATTGACAAAATACATAAGCTTAATCTTAAGGGGATATAATCCTTCTTGCCTTCCATATAGATAATGAAAATGATTGTTCCAAGTCTCATGTTGCTTCTCATCTTATTTTATAAACCTTGATTGGAAAGAAAAATAGGAGGGTAGAAATGTAAGAAATATAAAACATAATGAAACACAACGTAAGAAATAGAGAACATAATGAAACACACACATACATATCTCTAGACAATCAACACAATTATTTTCCTAGGAATCCTTATATGGGAGACAAGCAACCCTAAAAAGTAATGATGCTCTAGACTCCTTTTTCCCTAGGAAATCCTTATGGGAGAAAAACAACACTAAAATGTAAACATGCTCTACTCTCTCTTTTCTGGTATGGAAAATATGTGAGTACAAAGAAAGAGGTAATCTCTCTAGATTTAGCTAAGACTTTTAGTGTGTAAGGTTGATATAAAAACTTAAATTCATACATTTTTCTCTCTAACTTCACACTCCTAGTTGTATTTTCAACTATGGAACAAAATACAATAACACAAAATGGAACTCTTATTCCTCCTAGTCGCCAAGTATTTAACATAGTGTGATAGCCAACTAGGTGTAAGATTTGACTCTGTCAACCGTTAACGAGGTTTCTGATTTTAGACCTTTTAGAGTCTTGTTAAAATTCCACATGTAGCTAGCTTTCCATGCATGAGTAATGGGTCTAAAATGTCATTCTCTCATACCATGGTGGTCAACATGATAGGTCAACTTACTAAAGGCATAAATTTTGAATGAACTTCGTTTGATTTTTTCCTTGCACCATTGGATATGTCTTTAAGTGTAGAATAATGGTCAAGATTTCGGCACAAGGGATAATAGTCTGACCCCCAGAAATGTCATTTAATGCCTCAAAATGACTCCAAAAGGTTTTATACCCCAATTCTCCACCCACCATTAAAATGACCCTACAAGTTGATTCTTTCAGTTTTTTCACTCTATAAGCATCAAAATATATGACAAATAATATAATTATCCAATATAGATCATTATTTAATAATTTGTTAAAATTATGAGTAAGATATACATCATGGAATTTAAATAAATATCGTTAATTCATTGAACACCCTTGTACATGTTCCTTGTTGATACTTTGAAAGTAATACGTTTTGAAAAATAATTTGTTTATGGATTATATTTTCCACATTATCTCTACCATATCAAAAACCTTCTTATAATATTTGAAACCTAAGGTCTTTCCCATACCAAAGTATGTTCTTTTAAAACATGTTTTCTTGGTGATATGGGTGATTTAGAAATGATTGGGAGAGCGAAATTCCTCATTTAATATGTACAATATGTTTGGTTCATGCCACTAAGAAAATAATTTTGAATTAAAATGAATTTTAATATAACCAACTAAATCCAACAAAAAAAGAATAAAACAATTTATGTTAGGGTTGTGGATTCAGGCATTGAAACAACACACCATGATATTTCAAATTTAAAAATAATGGTTTGAGTCCTAGGTAGCTTAGAATCCTATTTGTTTTCAAAATAAGGATGCACTCCCATTTGATTCTCATGATTAGTTTGTAATCATGAGGCTCTCGCTCAAGAGTGGACCTTCCCAAAATCTTGTGACGTCTTGTCACAAACAAAACCATCAAACTGAAAAACACATCATGCAAGAAACATAGCTCGCTGACATATCATTTTTCTCCTTCAAAGAAAAAAAATTCACATCATGTGAATATCTCCATGTACTCTTACATATTTGTGTACAAAACCATCAACCAAACACAAGTCGACAAAACATGCCTCTTCAAACAACTGACTCTCAAGTCAAATAATAGAGCTCATGTACAAATTTCCATATTTTTTGCATTTAAGTGTGTCAACATAACTCTACTTTCAACATCTTGCTTCATGCAACATGCACCATACTTTGAATTTGAAAATAAATTCATGAAACATCAAAATACATGCAAGGCCTTAATTGGATAAGAAATCTAACCATCTGTTAGCAAACCATTTCAATGGTGCTTCTTTTAGCTGCACTTCATCATGTGAATAATCTTGACCCTCATCAATTATGGAATCCTCTTTTCCATTCTTGTCGTTATCTCTTTCCACCTTCTTCAAATGTTGTGGATGACTTGTTGGATACAAAGTCCAACACTTGTCCACAAGGTGACCTTTCTTATGGCAATGAGTAATAAACAATTGCATCTTATTTTCAACATCATTTTCCTTGTCCAATGAGCCTTTAAATTTTTGCATCATTTATTTAGAAAGTTTTAATGTGCATGGATATCTTGTTCCAACATCTATAAACATTATGATTATTCAAACCACAAAAGGAACATGTGAAAGTTCTTTTATATATCTTATGTGAATATTTACCATGTTTATCATAATCAAAAGCAATTTTATTAAAGGCAAATTTATACCTTGAACATTCACCATTGTCGCCTTCTTGAGGAGGTGAATTTGATGAGGTAGTGGCTCTCCTTTGAATACTAGCAATGAATTCAATGACTAGATAGAGCTTTCAACATCATATTCTTTTACATTCTCATTAGCTGCATGTTTATTAACATCTTCTTGCAAAGTGGGTGTCAAAATTTTCCATTCATCATGAACACAAACTTCACAAGCTTGAGGTAATGAACACGACATAAAATTCCTTCTTGGAACAGCTTCATGTGCCTCATTGGCTTTGGAGCATTCTCCATCATGTTTTCCATAACCAAGACCCAAATAATTAGGCCCTTCCTCAACAACATTTGGCTCAACTATGCCTTGTACATGTTTGCCTTTAACCCTTTACTTTCATAGTACATTTTCATCAAAAATTTGGACCTTATTCCTCTAGTGTGTCTCTCAAAAGCACGTACACATTCGTTTTGAGAGGAAATTGAGACTTAACTTCATACATTTTTCTCTCTAACTTCACACTCCTAGTTGTATTTTTAACCATGGAACAAAATACAATAACAAAAAATGGAACTCTTATTCCTCCTAGTGGCCAAGTATTTAACATAGTGTGATAGCCAACTAGGTGTAAGATTTGACTCTGTCAACCATTAACGAGGTTTGTGATTTTAGACCTTTTAGAGTCTTGTTAAAATTCCACATGTAGCTAGCTTGCCATGCATGAGTAATGGGGCTAAGATGTCATTCTCTCGTACCATGGCGGTCAACATGATAGGTCAACTTACTAAAGGCATAAATTTTGAATGAACTTCGTTTGATGTTTTTCTTGCACCATTGGATATGTCTTTAAGTGTAGAATGATGGTCAAGATTTTGGCATAAGGGATAATAGTTTGACCCCCAGAGATGTCATTTAATGCCTCAAAATGACTCCAAAAGGTTTTAGACCCAAATTCTCTAGCTACCAAAATTTCTAGCTACCAAAAGTCCATATGCCAATCTACCTCCCAAGAAATACATTTAGTACACCACTGGTTAGTTTTTTGTCTTCCTATATTCTTTATCAACCTCTTCTAGTGATTCTTGAAAGGTGGATACTTAAATCCTTCCTAAAAATTTGAGCTTTAAAATGAGAAGACATACAAGGTCATTTTAAGTCATTCTTCTATCCAATTATAAAAACCAAGTGAATATTTCTACATATTGTTTTCTATCCCATAAACTGACATTGAATTAAATTTCATCTCAAGACAGGGCTTTGAGAGGACACTCTCAAAGCCAACCTTCGTTATGGCTTTGAAACACATGGTAAGTATCAAGACTTAACAACTTTATTTGCCTTCTTTTGCCTAAATGATTGCAAATTTCCTTGCCATTTGGCTTGCGACATTTATAATTCATGCTCATGGAACATGATTGTGTTGCAATTGTGATAACATTTGCTGTATGCAGAAGCTAATAAAAAATGATCGAAAATGACATTTTTTCTCTGTTTTTTTGAAGATTTAAGGAAAATTACACCAAGTAGCTTCCAACCTCATATGACCATCATGTCAAACTCATCTCAGGATATTGTCCAAGTAAGAGCCACATAAGCAAGCAATCTAGTATACATGACTCCAATTTCAATTAGCAGCAATGACAGTTCTAAGTATGGTGCAAACATTTCTCCAGATCCTCAATGGGGCATGTTTGATGACAATAATTTGGGGAGTGAGAGAGGGATATGGTAGTAGAAAAAAATCAAGGAATCCACAAGAAATTGAAAAATATATAACTAATAAGGTGGAATACATTTGTAACCTAAGAGAGAAACTTGTTAGGAAATGGGTGAGGTTGGTATTACACACCCAATTGGACAACCTCGAGGAGAAAACATTTCTCCCACTTTATTTGTTGGCATAACCTAGTAAGTATTATTCAGTAGCATGTATTTTGTAAATGCCCTGTCCTAGTTCCCATTCAACTCCATCCACCAGGTTGTAGAGGATTCCAAGCCTAATTTCATTAAAATTAAGTTGGGGATGATCACATTTACCTGCTTGATGACGTGTCTATGAAGATTAACTACCTTGAACTATTTTTTTGCGTAGGGAAAGAGACACATTCTCATTTCTGAGCATGAAAATGTTATTTGATATTGTTAATGCCTATAGTGTTTACTTCTACAAGTTCTATAGGCAGAGTCTGTAAAGGGCCAGGTAGCCTCTGGATCTCATCTTTTATAAAAGGTGACATATTTAGTAAATGCCCCTACAGTTAATCTCTGGAATGGATCTAAATAGAAGTTCTTCATTTTAATATCCATAAAACACAACAAATTTAAGGTAAACTATGTACATGTGTCATTTCTCCCACAAAATAAAGTGTATAAGTGGTAAATTTTATACCAAGTGTGCTCCCACCATGTAAAGCGCAATTTGGTGAACTTATCATTTTTATAATTTCTTTTTTCGATTAAATTTAGTTTCACACATGATCAATTATTGCTTTGAAAGTTGTGTTCTACATAATTTGTGTACACTAAATTACAAAATGATTTTTTGAAATCTATTTTGTGTAAATTTCGACCAATAGATATATATCATGGAGGAGGAACGACGAAGATCAGCCGAATCCCATATGGAGGTTCAGGGATCGGGGGATGTTCACGGTATTTAAATATAATCTTAAATCTCCATACATGTGTGTACATATGGAATTGATTTTTTTATTAACTTTGTGAGTTAAATTAGTTATTAATAAGTTTCATATTTTAATTTTTAGGAGGTAAGAGGAGAAGGTTTTCAACTCTATCCATGGAGCGTGGCCAAGGTTCAACCGGTCAAGGTATGAGTGGTAGCAGGGTGCGGGAAGGGGGTGATATTTATTCCCTCGAAGGCCAATCAACTGCTGCTGGTTCTCAACAGGGTCATTGTGGGTCCGGTTCTCAGTAGCATCATTCTGGGGTTGGGTCTCAGCAGGGTCATGTTGGAGATGATGTTAACCAACAACATCATGGTTGCCATCAATTTCAATATTTTTTCATTAAATTTGTACAAATTTTTTTACATGTGTTTTTTCTAATATAAGAAATTATATATATATTGATGCATAGGCTGAAAATGTTCAAGCCAGTGGTCAAAATAGACGCAGGGCAGCTCGCTACATTCAAGAAGAAGGTTGTCAACCCAACACAACTTATCTTGCTGAGATTACTGATATACCATGGGAAACAAACATGGCGGAATGCACCTTACAAAGGTGTCAAAGCCTTCATGCAAAATTGAAAAGAGATCTTGTGGCTTTGTCTCTACCTGCTAAGTGTAGACAAAGCCTCGAAATAGTTACACATTCATTGGGTGAAATGGTAAATGTGTACAGACATTTGAGGCCAATGACTGATTTTTTTGTAGAACTGATGAAAAAGAGAAAAGAAACAGTGATAGGTCCCGATAAATGGCAGGACATAAAACAAAAAGTTACAAGAGCAGAGGCCAAGTCAATGTTTAATTATAAGGAAGGGCCAAAAAGAAAAATGTTGAAGGTGCGGTATTTCAAGCACCCAGAAAAAGCTAGTTATTTGTATGATCGACATCTTGCGGCCTTTGGAAGGCTTCCATGGAACGATGAGGTTCCTGTTTATTTTGCACAAATGTTTTATGCATAATTTTTTTTGGGTATGAAACCCGACTACAATGACCTTCCTTCAGAATTTTTTGGCCCGGGGAGAGGTTGATTATATCAACGTAAGGGCGCTAAGTGAGATGTGGAGTTGCCTCGCCCTGAGCCGCCATTGGTGAGTCGACCGTTTCGAGTCGAAACCCTGCGATCAGAGATGGATGCGACTTCTCAAATAAGTCGAGAAGCAAGAGATGTTATGATCGACAATGTTCATAGCGGATTGAGTGGAGTCGATCTTTGTTTAAATCAACAAAGAGCACGTGAAAATGCACGTGCCAATTTTGTTTATCGTACAGATGAGGAGATTTACAACATGAATGTTGAAGATCTCCGAACATATGCAATAAATTGTCGCAATGGTCTACAAGACCTAATTTTTCATGAGGAAGAGGGCACCGGAACGGTATGTGTTAGTGACCTTAGGGTTTGAAATTATTTTTAGATATACATGTGTAAAATTTGTAATAAATACATGTGTATGTACATGTATACATTTATTTGTATGTGTACATTAATCTAACAAAAATGTATGATTATATGTTAAAACACCATTTGCAGTTCTCAGGCATGATGCGTGATGAAAATGTTAATATTATGTTCGGGACCTCCGGTTCAAACGATGTAGATGGGTCTGACCATTATGATATGTTGGCACATGTATGTTAGTGTTTTTTAAGTGACTCTAAAATAAATAATTGTTGCCACACATGTACATGTATGTATATATATATAATTTGATAAAATGTTTTAACAGGTATCGATTCCTCCTGATGTTTTTGGGATGGCGGTACCTTCTTCTTCCTTAGGAGATATACCTTCTACTTCATTGGGAGATGAGCCACAAGTATGGAAAATTTTTCACAAGTTTAAAATTTATGTTTAAAAGTTATATATATATATATATATATTCTACCTCAAAAAGTTCCATTAAAAATTGAGATATATATATATATAGAGAGAGAGAGAGAGAGAGATCTATATTTTGAGTTATTTAAATTTTTTTGAATTTAGGTTCCTATAGAAGATTTCTTTAATCCGGGGACTCTAGCGATGGAGATAGGAACATCCACAGCATTTGAACAAGTTGTCTTTAGTTCCTTTTTTTAATATTATTGAAAATAAGTTTATATATGTACACGTGCATTTTCATTTGAAAGTTTTTAATTTATATAAATTATATATATATATATATATATATATATATATATAACTGTACATGTATATTGTACAGTTTACCACTGCAGATGTTTCTATGGCAGAACCTGTTCATCAAATGGAGAGGGAACCTTACGAGGTATTGCATGATTTTTTTGTTATATTTTGTTTTTTACATGAAGTTCTAGATATATATATTCTCATTAATTTTTAAAACTTCAAATTTTAATGTTCAAGTACATGTGCATTGTGTATGTAGGTTTCCTATTCACAGGATAGGGCGCAGACTGAGACCCAGACGCTAGATCCTCCATTTGATGGACATGATTTACAATAGATTTGATTTCAAAATTTAGATGGTTTTAAAATTTGTTAAACTTGATACAATTTGATACTCAAGTGAGATTTACAATTTTTGGACATATTTTATTACAATGTTATTATATATAATTTGTTTTATTTAATTTTTGGATGGTTTTAGTACTTTTGGCATGTGAATGTAAGTAATGTTGTCATCTGAATTACATTTGGCATGTGATATTTAATGTTAAATGTTTTTTTTCGATAGTTGAATTATAATTGTCATGGCATTTGAAGTTTGAAGTTTTTAAAACTACATGAATGATAGAATCTGAACCTACATTTGCACAAGTGGTAAATTGAAATGTTACTTGTAACAAGACAATCCCCATTGATTTCATTGTATATGTTGATTTCTGATTTGATATAATTGCATGTATGATGGTACATTACTTGTAAAGTCATTGGATTAACAGTGTTCATTGATTTCAGTGTAAGCACAAAAAATTATTGACAATGTAGAATGATTTTTGTGTTATAATAATTAAACCTAATAATATTGGAGAGCAAGAGAGACTTGAGGTATGGTGTTTACTATAAGAGTTTGAGCTAAATATTTAATTGGTTTATGATTTATGATTTTTACTTTATTTTTAATATAATCGATACGGAAAGATGACAAAACTAATAAGGGTGACAATAAGAATAGAAGAAGAAAATAGTTTAAGATTGATCACAATAAATGCTATTTGTAATTTATTACATTATAATTATTCACATTCTATCATTCAATATTATTACATTGTCACTTTGCATTCAAAAATTTTATTTGATCATTTTCCATTATTAAAGTTATTCTACAATATTTATCATCTCAACAAATTGAGGTAACTAAGAAAATTTAAAATTAAAATGACTGATAAATCTCAAACATATTTAGCATATTTAAAATGGTTATATTAATATTATATGTATTTACATATTATTGATAAAATTAATCATATGTTTCTCATATTATCGATAGTTTTTCCTTAGTTGCACACGACTGAAACCAACTTAGATCCATCTTAACTACGGATCTATCAAGCACCGAGAGGGATCAAATCTCTTGAGGTGCAAACCTTTCTTCAAGTTTTTCACTCAAAAAAGAGGTTTGCACCTCTAGATATTTGATCCCTCTCGGCACTTGATAGATCCATAGTTATGATGGATCTAGGAAAATAACTTTCTAAAAATAAGTAAGGGAAAAGCAACATAGGGAACAATTAGGAGTAGATTTAGGGCATAGGGAACAATTAGGAGTAGATTTAGGGCATAGGGAACAATTAGGAGTAAATTTAGGAACATGTGATAGTTGGGTGAGATAAAATCATATATTTTAATAAAATAATGGGAATTTGTAGGAGAGACAAATAGTGGATATGACATGTATTTTTGTGAATAATCAAATTTATGGAATTAAACAATTAATTATTTTTGTATGCGAAAACAAGATTCACACCTAATCCTCACCTAAAAGACTAAATTAAACACATTATTATTAAGGGGACGAGGAGCTTTCTAGGTTTTGAGCTCCCCATTGTTAGATGAGTGTCGTAATGGCATTCCATGTATTTTTGTGAGAACTTATGATATTGTGATATTCTAATTACGAAATAGTGATCTTGAGTACATGCTGGATAATGTAGTAGATAGGAACTTTTTGATAAGGGGAGATAAGGGATGTGACCAAATTCCTATCAGTGAATTTTTTTTTCTTCACCTTCCTATAATTCCATTGTAGCTTTGGGGGCCAAAGGTAAGAAGAGTACCTTGGAATTTCTTGGGTGAAAAACCAAGTGGGTCACCAACTTTGGTCTACTACATTGGAATTCATTAAAGAATTGGTCATTGGAGCTGCTTCAAGCTAGGAGTGAGCATCGTCACCAACCTACATTGAATATTTTACACTCCCTAGGGTGAATGATACTTTAAATTGATTGACAGTCTAAGACTTTCGAATTTTTTTGAATGCTAAATGATCTTACAAAGCTAGTATTTATAATATCCTAGTAGGTCATTCGGTGACAACTTTTACCGAAAACTTGAAACAAAGAGAATCTATCCTTGGCTAGGACATCATGTAAGATGCCTGCCATAAACAGTAAAATTGTACTTAAAAGCTGAGATTCGGGCAAGTGGGGACAACCACTTGTTATCTTGTCCCTTGGAGGCTAGGCCATATGGGGACCGAATCTAACTTTACAAAATAAAGTGAAATAATTTGTACCATACGGTCGGAAAACATATACAAGAACAATTAATTTCATTCTAGAATATATATATATATATATATATATATATATATAACATTTTTCATCAATGCACATGTATAGAAAAACTACTTTCAGTTGATACTAGAGCACGTGCTTGTACCCAAACAATTTGTAACATGTGCAAACCACAAATAACATAAGCAGCTCAATTTTTAGTTGAGTACTGGAAGTTATAAAACATATTTAATCCAAAGAAAATAAATTGTTGGACACTTCACTCAAAAAAATTCTAATGGAATTCCATCTTCAATAATCCGTTCATGATCGGATTTTGACATTTTCCATTTCTTAATTTTCAATTTTTTCTTTGATTGAACTTCTATCAACTTTATGCGTGTTGCACACACCAAGTGACTATATTGACAACTTATGGAATCAGGTTCATAGTCTTCAAAGTAAACAAAGTCTCCACTTTGATGAGTTTTCCTGAAAAATAACCTTTCAGTATAATAGACCCTTTGTCATACTGAAATCCGTGATCATTATAGTCTTGTAATAATTTCATTTTTCATTCAGTGCAACGCATCAGATAATACTTCCCATTTTCATCGTTGTCAATAGGTGCAATTACAACAAAAGCATCTCCTGCACAATAAAATAAAAATTTAACATTTAATTATGCATATTTAAATTTATTTCTAGATCTTTAAATCATTAGAAAGTAATTCAAATGTTACCTTCTCTAACAAGATCACAAACTCGATCGCCATCAGATGATATTGTAGTTTCCTCTGATTGCATTTCTTCAAACATTGCAATAGACATTTTGCCCTTTGTATTTAGCTCTGTATGTTTCCAATTGTTCACATACATTTTGTTTTCACAAATGTCATTGGATTTTGTGTTGTCTCTGAAAACATCACAAAAACAAGAATATTTTCTTTTATCCAATGCAAACACATTTCAGGACAACTTTGTTTGAATTGAATGCAATTTTCGAGTCCCTTTTATTGTTTCAACGTCATTTCCAATTGATCTATCTACGTCTTCGATTCCAATATGCCAGAAAAACATTTATACGGAAAATTAAAAAAATAATTTGTAAATATGATAACAAAATACAATTAAAAATAATCATTGCATGATAAATGTACAATGTTTAAAATTAGATTTCCAATATAAATTAAATTGAATGTACCTTCGCACTTCTCTTGATGGGTTTTTCTCATGGCTTAGAGAAGCGATGCACCATTGAACAACTTCTTCAGCGTTCACAAGTCGGCGTGCAGAGTGGTTCATTTGATATCTTCGAAGTACTCGTTTTATGCATGCTCCTGCACCGTCATGTTCTCCTTTTCCATGGCCAGTCTCGAAGAAATTCCAACAATGTTTAATGCAAGTTTTCTTATGAAGACAACACAACCAAAAGAATGATCGTGCAGATTTGAATTGACCTGCACATCCGTCTGACCATATCCAATGTTCATTGAATGTTTTTCCACGATTTTTAAATGAATCATAAATTCTTCCAAAACAATGCTGTACAAAACATGTATCATGTGTACGATCGTCACTGATATAAAAGTGATATTATTTAATGATATGTCGATTTTCACTCGTGCTTTATATATGATCGACATTTTGTTCAGCATGTCTATATAGAATATGGACGAGCATGGAGACTTGGTCAGAATGATAGTATTCACTCTGAATTTCTTTTTGTGGAACAAATGTGTAGTTTTCTGCAAAATCAATCACTGACAAAATGGTCCCTGGTGGAAAAAATTCAGGAGATTTTTTGAATTGCAAGTCTTGCCATCAAGCTCTATGGGAATGCTTGGTGTATTTGTAAATTTCTGCCTCAAACTTTCTAAAAAATTCTATCAGAAAGATTTTGACTTCTCGTAATTCGATTCTTTTAACACTATTTGCACCTTGAATTGATGTACCGATATATTCGTATCTCTTCCATTTCACTTTCATGTTGGACAATGATTGATCATTTATATCAATACGATATTTTTTTTGAATTTAGTCAAATTTCCACAATCATCGCATTTTTTACCACCAACACATTTCTTTTTGTAAAATAGTTCATCGCTTTCTCTTTCACATAGAATTTGAGATATGAATTCACAGATAGTGGAAGGAGGAGGTGAATCCTTCCATAATGTTCTACCGAAATCAAGGAATGTGTCATAATATAACTCAAATTCCACATGATAATGGCAACAACAAGTGTCGCGTATGGTGATAGGTTTTACATACCATGGTTTTTGTTGAACAAAAGCACTAAGTGAAACATGAATTTGACGATTCTCTTCTTTGAAATTGTTGAATAACTCTATCTGAGTGGTTTCCAAGAGATGTTTTTCATGTTCTTCGTATTGATTTCGTGCTATTCTTCTTCGCATCACATGTCTTGCAGTTGGTGAAACACGTGAATTGTTCTTCCAATATTCATATATTATTTTTTTAACATTTTCTCCAAGTCTATCTTTGTATGGTTGCCTACAAATAGCTCTCCAACAAGCGAGTTCATCATTTCCATCTATTTGTAATCGAAATTTTCGATGTTTGTGCAGAGTTTTTCACGAGGTTCCCAGTGCTCGTGCCATAGATGTTATCAAACGATTCTCTTGAGTACTTGGTGAAACCATTGCCATCTATATTCCTCTACGTACATTTGAAACATCTTTATCTCTAGATTTCTTAATTGACTTTATAGCACTACTCATATTTTTTATCACCTCTTCCTTTATTTTTTTATCTTTAGTTGATTTTCGAATACCCAATAGTGTCATCGCTTCTTTTAATTTCCTTGATGATAGGAGACCTTTCAACATTTGAGTCTGAACTGTCACTCGCTCATTTAAGAAATACTTTTCAAAACTATGGTTGACACGATATCGTATAACATGGTCGGGTTTTTTATCTCCATATGTGTGAGTGTCAACATTTTCTAACATCTCATTATCGATAGTGATTTCATCTGTACATATTCGAAAAAATAGCACATATTCAATAAATCACTAAATTAATAAATATGTCAATAAATATTAGGAAAATTTTAAATATATCAATAGATCATAATATATACATTTACATACCCGCTTCAATTTCTGCTTGAGGTTGATTTTCTTCTTCAATATTTTGAGGAGTATCTCTATCTGTTTACATTAAAAAAAATATTTTTCAAACTAGTTCATCAAATAAAAATTAAGCTTCACATTTTACATTAGGAAAATTTTAAATATATCAATAGATCATAATATTTACATTTACATACCTGCTTCAATTTCTGCTTGAGGTTGATTTTATTCTTCAATATTTTGAGGAATATCTCTGTCTATTTACATTAAACAAAATATTTTTCAAACCAGTTCATCAAATAAAAATTAAGCTTCACATTTTACATTGGGAAAATTTTAAAAATATATCAATAGATCATAATATTTACATTTACATACCTGCTTCAATTTCTTCTTGAGGCTAATTTTCTTCTTCAATATTTTGAAGAATATCTCTGTCTGTTTACATTAAACAAAATATTTTTCAAACTAGTTCATCAAATAAAAATTAAGCTTCACATTTTACATTAGGAAAATTTTAAATGTATATCAATAGATCATAATATTTACATTTACATACCTGCTTCAATTTCTGCTTGAGGTTGATTTTCCTCTTCAATATTTGAGAGGGCTTCTAACTTTCTTTTGCGAGATTGTCTAGTCTCTTCTCTATGTGTCTCAGGGTCTCTTTTTCGATCATATTTTCTCGCACAAGTTCTTCGATTTCCCATGATAATAGGGTATGAAGTTCAAAAAATTTCCTTCAAAAAATTGGACACTAACTCAATTAAAAAAAATATTACAAAAGATTTAATTTAAAAAGATTTAGTGTAAATATTTTGCAAAAAATACATATTCCAATCCAAAACACTTTAAAAAATTCGAGAGAAAAATATCTTATAAAAATGAAACAAAGCTCAAAATATTTACTTCAACTCAAAACACGTACATACCTCCAAGAAATGTCTTTTGAATGTACGTCCAAGAATTTTTTTACAATTTTTGCCAAAATCACGCCGCTTCTAAGAAATGTCCTCCAAAAAAATTCTTTAAACCCAAAATTGTAAAATCAACCAAGAAATGCTCTTAAATCCAAACTTTGAAGAAATTTTTTTGAACCCAAACCAAGATCTTTGTAAAATGAGAAGAAGTGTGGGAAATGTGCGAAAATTGTGAATCATTTGGTGGCAATTTATATTGACGTGAAATGTGTTTTAGTAGGGGGCTCCGTAAAAGTCTCCGGCTGACGGAGAGTCCGAACTTTTGATCAAAAGTTCGGCCGAACTATTAAGACGTTAGATTTAATGAGTCTTAAGCGGAAAAAATAGTTTGGCCGAACTTTACTAAAATTTTGGCCGAACTAACGCGTCATCAATTACGCAAAAACTAGGCTCTGAATACGGTTCTGCAACTTTGGACTGATTAAAATCCATGAAAGGTTGTTAATTAACTGTCGGAACCAAGACAAGTATTTTCAGAATTGAATCTACTTTCAGGAAATATAACTTTTATGGAATTTCATAAACGTTTAATAATTTTAATTATTTTTCTAATAAAATGGGTGAAAACATTTTTTGAGGGTCATTGTGATTCAGTGAAATCAAAATTTTGTATCTCCCAAAATACATTATAAAAAAAATTGAAAAAATTATGGGGAATTACATTGGTCCGTCATCTCTAATGGGTAGCTTTTAGATTTTTAGTTTATAACTTATATGTTAAGAAATTTCTTGTGACGCGAAACATATCCAAACTACGCAGTTTTTCGTATTGGACCAGTTCAAAAAATTCTAGTAATTATGATATGCATCCATTGGCTTTGTAAATATGAAGAAAACATAGTAGACTCTGTCTAGATTGTTGTAACACATTTTTTTTTTTCAAAAACACAAATTTTCAATGAATACAACATTGTGTCATAACATGACTTCTTATGAATCCTTTGATTGTTAAGAAACAAACACTCAAAGAAATGCTAAGTTGACATGTCAAATCTGCATAAAAAAATTTCAAAAAATAAGTAATAGAAATCTAACAAAATTTCTCACAACTTTTATTTTTATCGCAAAATGAAATTCTACACAGAAAAATTGTTATAGTTTGCAGAAAGTTGAAAAACCGAAAAAAAATGAATTTTTTTTCTCAAAAAAGGGCAAAAAGTGTAACCCAGCTTCACATTTTCACTTTATATCACATGTAACTATCATAAATCAGAATCATATATCACATGCATATTTAAAAATTAAATATAATATCGATAATTATCCTATAATCGATTCTTAGATTCTACCTTTATCATTTCTGTACACACATTGGATTAGTTTCCACTCCCGGAAAACACCAAGTTTTGTCTCTTCAACCATGTACACATACACATAGTGTGCATCAAACACATAAAATAAAAAATGATATACAACCACATAAAATACATGCACCTACACCTGACATACAACACATATACTTACACTCAGTGTAAAACACAACACATACACCCGCACCCGGTGTATGACACATTATATACACCTAAACTCGATGTACAACATAACACAATGCATATACCTACATCTGCTATACAAGACAACACAATACATAAACAGAGTACAAACAAAATATAAGCATGTCACGATACTACGACTACACAATGCACATACATAGTACCATACGTACACAAAAAAACATGTACAACATGCACACAATACCATAGGAGCACAATAAAACATGTAAGGCATGTGCATAATAGCATATTTACAAGAGTACCACATGTACAACATGTATATAGTATCACTTATACACAACACCACCTGGACAACATGTACATGAGACCACATGTAGACAACACCATCTGCACAATGGGTACACAACACAACATGTACACAACACCACCTACGCAACATGTACATAACACCACATGTACACAACACCACATGCACAAAATAGACAAAACACCGCATGTATACAATACCACATGCATGGCATGTACACAACACCACCTACACACAACACCCCATGTACAACATGTACATGACACCATATGCACACAACAACACATGTACAATCATACACACAAGACCATATGTACAACATGCACACCACACGATATATACAAAAAAATCACATATGAAAAATGCACAAAGCACCATGTGTATACAACACCACATATCCAACATGCGCATATCATCATTTGTACATAGTAATGCATAAAAAACATGTACAATACACCATATATACATAGAACTGCATAAACAACATGCATACAACATCATATATACACAACACAACATGCACACATCATCAAAGGTGCAACATGTATGACATATATACAACAGTAGTATTTCATATGCATAGACCACATATTGACACTACCAAGAAACCTTACTTCCATTGTCTTTCTACTATTCATGCTTGTTCCAACATGTCATAGATCACGCTGCATCTATTCCACTAATTTATCCTACAAAATTACCTTTCCATAACATAAACATAGACATAGTATAATAAAATAATATCAATTTATATCCACATGATAATAATGCCATAGATCTATTAGCGTTACTCTTTCCACTTGATTCCTAATAAACTAGGAACCTCTTCATGCAATTCACCTACATAACTAATCATTCCTCTACAAGAATGAACCTTGATGAGACCATCAAACAATGACATACATGTATACATATACAAATTATAACTAAACAATAATGATTTATGATGACCCTGTCACACAATGACATACATACATGCATGTATACATATATAGACATTAGCATAATCATGATCACAACATAGTTACCAGATATCATAAGGACAAGGTTAAGAGAACTCACTTTATTTTTGCCAACACGCATAATATTGAGAACAACGGTTCCCAACATATCCAAGACATCTAATATCTCAGATTCATTCACTTTACCTTTCCTATTACCTTTATCGTGACTATTTTTCCACTATCCATTTATCTTAATGTACCCAACCAATCCAACTGGTTGCCATATTCTAACCTTCATCTGCACTTTACTCATGCGTGAAGCTTCATCCGAGCCCCTTTTTACCTAACGGGTTTCATTCAGCTCTCCCTGAGGTCCTTTAAATTTACTTCTTCCCAACAAATTCCCAAGACCCTAAAAACATAAAAGGAAAGAATCAAAAGCAACCAAGAAGAAAAACCACGAAAACAATTAATAATATGACACCACAAGCAATGTGGTATGGCCATACACTAGACATAATAAATTCCATAATAAAGTTCGACAAATCACAAAATACTAAAAGCAGAAGACTCTCAAGGGACACCATGACTCAATCCCCATGCGTTCCCAATACTTCCAAGGGAAAACCTAATGTGAGCCTCATTCAAGATCTTGTGGAAGCCTCTTTTCCATGCAATCCCCTACATCATGCTGTCATAACACTCATAACTATCAGTGCATAAATAAAAATAACCATATACTAGTTATCTTACCTTGTTGTTCCAAGCATGCTGACCTATTACTGAACACATCCATGCCATCTCTCAATGAACTCCAATTTCCTTAAAAATTCCAGCCATATCTAGAAAATAGATAATATACCTATCAAATACATGTTCATGAATATAACACATATCCACACAATGTCACACAAAATAATGGTTTAAGAAGATTTCATGTATTCATGAAAAGAACTTATTCATTTGGAGTTGTGGTTTCCAAACATATCCAAAGTAATTCTCACCCAATTATTTTTCGCTTGCTGCAATTGAGTCTTATTATGTACTTTCAATTCACCCAAATATTAGTTATATAATGTTGATAAATTATGGATAATTGTGTATTTGGTCTCATGGAGAAAAATACACAGTTTTCTAGAATTTATGGGCTCATCGAGAAAAATACATAGTTCTCCATAATTTCTCAACATTATTTTTATGACTGTGGAAATGTTCATTCTCTAATTCTTAGTTATATAAAAAAATCAACTATTACCTTATCATGCTAATATCAAACATGTTTCCCAAAAAATTTCACACATGTAAGTCACATGCTTCAAAGGTCAAAGAATTATATTTATTAATTTGAAATCAACCTCTATCTATACTAATAACCATGTCATAATCAACTCACAATAATTAATCATAATGTTACAACTATCACCTACTTACACTCAAGTGCATATCAATTGTCTCAAAACATATCCATTGGTACAACCATCTTAAAAGAAAATCATCCTTCATACAATATTATCATATCATTCAATTAATCAAACAATAAAATAATATATTGATGAAATATTAGACACCAAACACGCAAACACGAAATAGACGACATAAGAAAAATTGATCCATAATTTCGATCGGATCTGTGAATTGATATGGGGGAATAAATGTACAAAATGCACAATAGGGTTGTGCGTAGCACTGGAATTGTGGGAATAAATTCTTTAGAGGTTGATTTTTTCACAAAGGGGTTAAGCCAGTTACAGCCATGAGGAAGGCGTACTGATTCTCCTCGGATCTGTGTGGCATGAAAAGGAACCAAACAAAAGAAATCCATTACAGAAATGCTCAAACAACAAGAAACAAATGAGAGGCAGAGCTTGTCTTCGGTAAACGACTCTTAAAATATTTATTAGATTTTGTCTGTTTTATCAAAAAAGGGATAGCTTATTACAACGGATACTAATGAAAACATTGCAGAAATATAATGCGTAGAAGTAGGTATGCATGTCTTCGACTTTGACTTAGGTGCTAGCTATGCAGGCGTGCACCTATGCAAGTGAAATTAAGGGATAGCAGGTTTGCAATAAAATTAGATCATGCGCCTTCTCCCAGTTGGCCTAGTTCCTCCTTGTTTATGCATCATGAATTCCATGGGAAGATGAGGATACAAACGGTTCGGCACTTTAGCGGTCATCCACTTCACTTGAGTTGGAGTTTGTCCTTAGCGTGCTACCAGGTAGGAGGTGTAGCTCCGGTTTTTGATAGAATGATTCTTGGTGTCCAATAATGTGTCTTTTTCCAATTGGAGTTGGAAGTCTGGGATATTGTCCATTGTATGAGTAATTGTAACTAGTTCCTCCAAGAGGGGAGGCTCAAACAAATCTATATGATTGACATTAATGACATTGTGTATTTTGAGAGAAGGGGGAAGGTCCAATCGATAAGAGTTCTCCACAATATGTTCTAAAATGGTTTAAGGGCCATATCATATTGGAAGATGTTTATGATGCTTTCCTTTGAAGTGTTTCTTATCCAAATGTAACCATACTCTATAGCCTGGCTGAAAGGAGATGGAGGTCCTTTGTTTTTCATGGCTTTTCTTGGCACGATATTGGGTTTCTTTGAGTGTTTTCATTACAAAAATGTGTCGTTGTGCAAGTTTTTCAAGAAAAAAGTGTGCTGAGTGTTGCTCGTGCATCGTACCTTGGGGATCTAAAGTGAGGGGAAGCTCAGCTGGGGCTACTAGTTGGAAGCCAAAACATACTTCAAAAGGGGAGAACACAATAGAAGAATGTGTGGCCTTGTTATAGTTATGCTGCAGAATGCGTAAATAGTTGTCCCACTGTTTACTACATCCAAAACGAGTACGAAGAGCATGGACCAGTACTCGGTTGGCCACCTCTCTTTGACCATCCGTCTGAGGATGTAAGGCGGTAGAGAACATTGGTTGACACCCAAGTAGTGTCCATATGGTCTTCCAGAAGGTGTTGAGGAGTCACGAGTCTTGATCTGAGATGATGTTGCTTGGTAGGCCAAAATGTGGCCAGACATGTTGGAAACACAATTATGTTGTTTGAATAGTTGTAGTTGTCTTTGTGGAGGGAAAAAAGAGCCATTTTGCTAAAATGGCATACTACTACCAAGATTGAATCATGTTTCTTTTGGGTGGTGGGTAGTCTTCTTAATAAATCCATAAATATTGATTCCCAGGGCGGCGAAGGGAGAGGCAGAGGATGATATAAGCCATTCTTTTTATTGGATGGTTTTGATTGAGAATACAAGACGCATGCTCTGATGAATTTCGAAACTTGAGATTGCATAGAAGGCCAATAGAAATGGCATTGGACGTGTTGGAGAGTCTTTGTGGTACCAAAGTGGCCACCATAGGTTGATGCATGAGCTTCTCGAATGAGAAATAGGCGATCGTCTGAGTGTGGGACACAAAGTAAATTGAGTTTGTAGAGCGAACCATCTTGGATGGTGTAATCCAAGAAGGGACACTGATTGATAACCATGGGACTGTGTAAGGCAACCCAAACCTCATGAATGTCTGGATCAGTTGCAACCAGTGTTTTCCATGAATCATAATTAGCACAACGCACTTCTAGAATTGGAAGGATTGGCATGGGTGGCCTGCTGAGTAAATCTGCCATTTTGTTTGAAGTGCCCTTCTTATATTTGATGACCAAATGAAATTGTTGAATGTAGGAGGCCCATTTAAGATGCCTTTGTTCCTGAAGCTTAGACCATGAGTTGATGAAGATCAATGGATGATGGTTTGCGTGGAGAATATTCTCTTTTCCCAGCAATAGTGGCACCATTGCTTGAGAGCTTGGACAAGGCTGTAAATTTCTTTGTCATAAGTACTATAGTTCTTCTTGGCCTAGGAAAGAAATTTTGAGTGATAAGAAATGGGGTGCCCTCCTTGTTTAAGTATGGAACCAATAGCATACTATGATACACAAAAAGGGGAGAACACAATAGAAGAATGTGTGGCCTTGTTATAGTTATGCTGCAGAATGCGTAAATAGTTGTCCCACGGTTTACTACGTCCAAAATGAGTACGAAGAGCATGGACCAATACTCGGTTGACCACCTCTCTTCGACCATACGTTTGAGGATGGAAGGCAGTAGAGAACATTAGTTGAAACCCAAGTAGTGTCCATATGGTCTTCCAGAAGGTGTTGAGGAAGCATGAGTCTCGATCTGAGATGATGTTGCTTGGTAGGCCAAAATATGGCCAGACATGTTGGAAACACAATTCTGTTGTTTGAATAGTTGTAGTTGTCTTTGTGGAGGGAAAAAAGAGCCATTTTGCTAAAATGGCATGCTACTACCAAGATTGCATCATGTTTCTTTTTGGTGGTGGGTAGTCTGCTTAATAAATCCATAGATATTGATTCCCAGCGCGGCGAAGGGAGAGGCAGAGGATGATATAAGCCATTCTTTCTATTGGATGGTTTTGATTGAGAACACAAGGTGCATGCTCTGATGAATTTCGAAACTTGAGATTGCATAGAAGGCAAATATAAATGGCTTTGGAGGTGTTGGAGAGTCTTTGTGGTACCAAAGTGGCCACCATCGGTTGATTCATGAGCTTCTCGAATGAGCAATAGGCAATCGTCTGAGTGTGGGACACAAATTAAATTGAGTTTGTAGAGCGAACCATCCTGGATGGTGTAATCCAAGAAGGGAGACTGATTGATAACCGTGGGACTGTGTAAGGAAACCCAAACCTCGTGAAAGTCTGGATCAGTTGCAACCAGTGTTTTCCATGAATCATAATTAGCACAACGCACTTCTAGAATTGGAAGGATTGGCATGGGTGGCCTACTGAGTAAATCTACCACTTTGTTTGAAGTGCTCTTCTTATATTTTATGACCAAATGAAATTCCTGAATGTAGGAGGCCCATTTAATATGCCTTTGTTCCGAAAGCTTAGACTGTAAGTTGATGAAGATCAATGGATGATGGTTTGTGTGGGGAATATTCTCTTTTCCCAGCAATAGTGGCACCATTGCTTGAGAGCTTGGACAAGGCTGTAAATTTCTTTGTCATAAGTACTATAGTTCCTCTTAGCCTGGGAAATAAATTCTGAGTGATAAGAAATGGGGTGCCCTCCTTGTTTAAGTATGGCACCAATAACATACTATGAGTCATCTGAATCAACCTCAAATGGTTGAGAGAGGTCGAGCAGATGCAACATTGGAGATGAGCATAGTGACTCCTTGAGTTGCAAAAAGTGGTTGTTAGCCTCATTAGTCCAGATAAATGTAGAATCACTATTAGATATTTGATGCAAAGGATGCGAAATTTGAGAAAAATGAAGAATAAACTTATGGTAAAAATTAATACCACCTAGGAAACTTTTGAGCTCGTTGGCCGAAGAAGGTTGTGGCCTTTGCTACAAGGCTTGGATTCAAGAAATATCTTGTTGAATACCTTCTCAGTTGACCACGAAGCCAAGGTAAGGAACTGAAAAATGGCCACAATAGGACTTCTTCTCCTTGACATGTAACTTGTGCTCTCTGAGGATTTGGAGAACTTGATGGACATGCTGCATGTGGGAGTCCCATGTCTTACTGAATATGAGAATGTAATATAAGTAAATGACAACAATGTGACCCAAATTTCCTCTAAAAATATCATTGATCAGTCGCTTTAGCATGACTGGTGGATTAGTGAAGTTGAATGGCATGACCTTCCATTCATAAAGATTGAATTTGGTCTTCAAAGTTGTCTTCCACACATTATCAGGGTTCATTCGAACCTGATGATATCCTGATGTCAAATCCAATTTAGTGAACCACTTAGCTCCTTCGAGGGTGTCAGGTAACTCCTCAATATAGGGTAGGGGGTAATGGTTCTTTACTATGCCTTTGTTAAGGGCTCGGTAATCAGTGACAAGACACATTCATGAGGTTTCTCATTTTGGGATGACAAAGGCAGCATAAGCACAAGGAGAAGAGGATGGTTTAATGTGGTCGGAGTTAATAAAGTGTGTAAATTGCCTCTCCATTTCCTCGGATTCTCTGGGGGCCAACCTATAAGTTGGTGCATTAGGTACAGCCGAGCATGGATTAATTTGAATAGAATGGTCGATATGGCGAGACAGGGGAAGGCTCGTGGAAGGTTGGAAAACATTAGTGAATTCATGAAGGATAGGAGTAATTGGTTTGGGAAAAGGATGTGTAGTATTGTTTGGTCATACAAGGCACACCAAACATAGAGATACACATTGATTCAAATGGACATGAGGGATTTGATCTATGGTAGAAGTGGGTTTGGTTTCTGATGTTGTGAGGATATAGGTACGCCCATATTTGGTAAGTTTATACAGGAAGGCTTTAGCCATATAAATGGCATCTCTTTGGGTTTGGTAGGGGATTCCTAGAGGTAATTCAAAACAATCCAATAGTGAGACATCACATAGGAAAGTGTCTTTAAATGGGCCTATGGAAAAGATAATCAGGAAACATTGGGAAACCAATAGGTGAGGACCATCCTTTTTAACCCATATGAGATGATAGGGTTTTGGATGTGGAGTAGTGACTAGATGAAGGTGATTAACTAATTCTTGAGATACCAAATTTTCTGGCTGCCATTGTCCATGATCAATAAAGCCAATGAGTTTTTGATTTGGAAGTTGTGTGTGAAGAGGTTTGATGAGCTTGGATTTTCAATGATCATTAAGATCAAAGAGGGATCTACGGTGATGGGGTTTTCAAGGAAAACGTCCTCGTTTTCTTCAAGTCATTGATCTCCAAAATTATTTCCATTTCAAAGCATGTACCTAATTTCAAAGCATGTTTACCTAAACAAATCGTAAATTAGGTTTACCTGAAAAAAATCCCAACAAATTTAAACAAATTTTATCATTTCTAATTTTAGTACTTCTTTGTCTCTCTGTTTTTCGTTGTGATACTTGTTTCTTACCCTATCTATCTATGTTGCATCATGCTACTTGTTTCTTACCCTTCTTTGCGGTACCATCACTACGGCACTCAACAAGGCCTTAGACTAAGGGTTAATATAGGCCATAGGCACATATCTGGCAAGAAGAATATGAGATTGATATCTTTTACAAATCAGAAAAAGAGCGTGATATCTTTTCCACCATAGAGGATGAGGAAAGAGTCTTTGAAAAATGACCTCACCTTCAATCTCAATATTTTGGTCCCGTACTTTCCATCTTTTCAAAGGTTGAACCAACCCAAGCATTCCCATCAGCATTGTTCCCAGCATTATTATTCCCAGACATAAATTATTCCCATATCAGTTTGTTCCACATGACCAGCAGTCCCAGCATCAGTTGAACACACATGAAATCTGAGTGGCATCATTCGAACCAACATCATTCCCATCAGCATTCAAAACGATGTTGGATAGGAAGAGGATTCAATCACGCAAATAACACAATTATTTCACACACAAAATAATGAGTTGCTTCTCTTCAATAATCTTCAATCATTCTAAATCACAATATGAATACAATGAACCTCGTGAAGGGTATTTAACCTAAATTGACATGCACATATTCTCACATAACTGAACTTGATCAACTCTCTTAACTGACTCTCTAACTCACTCACCAAATATATCTATCACTCAACTTAACTAATTCACTTAAATGATTGTCTAACAACGCATGTGGGAATTAATTACATATTTTAACACTCCCCCTTAATTACAACCACTAAACTAAAACATAATTCATGAAAACTCAAATATGCATGCTGGTCTATGTCTCAGCTAGGCTTACAACACCCAATTTTCTTTTGTGAAACTCAAACAAATATACTACTAATGGCTTTGTAAATATATCAGCGTATTACTCACTCTATTTACAAGGCTTCATGTGAACTTCTCCATTGCTCGCAAGTTATCGAAGAAAGTGATATTTAGTATCATTATGCTTTCTATTTTGATGAAGCACACTATTCTTGGATAGTGCAATTGCTGATGTGTTGTCACAGTATATCATTGTTGATCCTTGCTGTTGTTTCTTGATTCCATCCAATACTCTTCTTAAACATATTGCTTGACATGCTGCTAAAGTTGTTGCTACATATTCTTCTTCTGTTTATGATAGTGTCACAATAGACTTCTTCTTAGATGCCCATGATATCACACCTGAACCGAGATGAAAAACATAACTAGATGTGCTCTTTCAGTCATCCAAACTACCTGCAAAATCACTATCTATGAATCCAATCAAATCTTTATTTTTTATACTTGCATACATTATGCCATAATCTCTAGTTCCTGTTATCTCAGAATTATTTTTCCAACACTCCAATGTGTGTATTTTGGAGTCTCCATAAATATGGAAATCAAACTTACTCCCTGCATAATATCTGGTCTTGTCGTTGTGAGATACATGAGGCTGCCAACCAATATTTTGAATAGAGTTGCATTGACATCTGCTCCTTCATCATTCTTGCTTAACTTTGTACCTATTTCAACTGGTCTAGGTGCAGGTTTGGAATTATCCATCTTGAATCTTTTCAACAAATCTCTTACATATTTATTTTAACAAATAAAAATTCTTTTTTTAGATTGCACAACTTCAATGCTAAGAAAATATTTCATGAGACCAAGATCTGTCATCTCAAATTCTTTCATCATGGCTACTTTAAATTCATCTAACTCAAGATCACCTGTAAAAATCACATCATCAACATATAGGCAAACAATAAAAATCTTTCCATGGTCATTTACCTTTGTGTATAAGGTAGGCTCAATGTTGCTTCTACAAAAACCATTCTTAATCATGTAATTGTTGATTCTGCTATACCATGCTCTAGGTGCTTGCTTCAGTCCATAGAGTGATTTCTTCAACCTATAAACTTTATCTTATTTACCTTCAACTTCATAACTTGGAGGCTACTGCACATAAATTTCTTCTTCTAAAATTCCATTCAAGAATGCTGATTTGACATCCATCTAATATAATTTCCACTTGTTTTGAGTTGCTATCGCTAGAACTGCTCTTACAGTATCCAATCTGGCTATTGGAGAAAATTTTTCCCCAAAGTCTATTCCTGGTTGCTGCAAGAATCCTTTTGCTACAAGTCTTGCTTTAAAATATGTCAATCTCACCTTTCTCATTCACCTTTGTCTTGTACACCCATTTCACACCAATGAGATTTTTATCGTTTGGTAAATCAACCAAATCCCATGTATCATTATTTTCAATTGAATTCATCTCTTCATCTATGGCTTGCACCCATTTTTCATCTCTGATTACTTCTTCAAATGAAGAAGGTTGGAATGCCAACAATGAAAAATTTGAACTAACATCCAAATAATAAAAAATATCTTTAATATTTCTCATCTTTTTCTTACCATTGCTTGATTTATTACCTGATTCGCAGCTTAGAGAATTCTGTTCTGTTTATCTACTCAAAGATCCATGTTTTTTTGAAAATCTTGGAGTCCTTGAAGGTGTGACTCTGTTTGGTGTCTGCTGAATTGATTATTTCTACTCCTTTTCTTCTACATCATCCTCTTCCATCAATGGTGATTGTGCATCGGTTATTGTATCTATAGTCCCATTCCATGACTCTTGTTATCTGCTAATGATTGTCTTCTTGGTGATAGGGTTATACAGTTTGTAAGATTTTGACTTCTCACTATAACCAATAAATATGCATTTTTCACTTTGGTCATCTAATTTTCCTCTTATTTGCTTAGGCATATGTGCATAGGTTACACATCCCAAAACTCTGAAATGAGATACACTACCAGACATACCTGACCATGCTTCTTCTGGAACTCTGTTCATCACACTCTTTGTAGGAGATCTGTTTATCACATAAACAACACATGAAACTGCTTCTTCCCAGTAGACATTAGACAAGTGTCTTGCTTTCAACATGCTTCTTGTCATGTTCATGATTTTTCGGTTCTTCCTCTCTGCTACACCATTATGCTATGGTGTGTATCTGGTTGTAAATTGTCTTTTGATTCCATGTTGTTTGCAGTACTCATGGAATGCCTTCAAATCATATTCTCCACCATGATATAATCTCAATATCTTGTTCCATCGATCACTTTGGTTCTCCACTAAGGCTTTGAACTCTTTGAACTTTGCAAAAGTTTCAGACTTTTGCTTCAAAAAGTAAACCTAAAACTTTCTGCTATATTAATCAATAAAGGTGAGGAAGTAGTAGCTTCCACCAATCGACTATGTCCTCATAGGTCAACACGGGTCAGTATGCACCAACTCAAGTGGTTTCTTTTCTCTGTATGAAACTCCTTTCGGAAAAATTTTATGGTGTTGCTTTTCCAAGATGCAACACTCACAAGTGCTAGCAGGTTCTTTGATGGGAGGTAACCTCTGACCATCTGTTTCTGCTGCAACAATCTTAAACTGTAAAAATGAAAGTGTCCAAACCAAAAGTGCCATAACGAGTATTCATCAAAACATGTAGTTGTAAAAGAAATAACTTGATCATTATAGTTCATAATTAGAGGAAAGATTTTGTTTCTCATCATTTTCACTTTTGCAATTACCTTTTTTCTTGGGGATTTGTCATAAATAACACATTGTTTCCCCTCAAAGATAACTTTGTATCCTTTCTGCGTCAATTAACCAACACTTATCAAATTTTGTTTGAGTCTAGGGACATAATATACCTCTGATATGGTCTTTTTCTCCCCCTTCTTGGTCATAATGTTGACCACTCATTTTCCATATACATCCAAAGTCTTGTTAGTCCCCAACTTTACCTCTGTCTTCATAGATGCATCCAAATTTTCAACCAAATTCTTGTTGTGTGTCATGTGGTTACTGCAACCACTATCTAATAGCCAAATCTTATCAAATGGTTCATGCATGGTGTTGCATGCTAGAAACATGGAGTCAGTATTCTCTGTACTAACATTATCTCTCTGATTTCCTTGATCAACTATCTTCTTCCTACAGTCACGAGCATAATGACTAGATCTATTGCAATAATAACACTTCACCTTTGATTTTTCAAACCTTTGATTTTTGTGAAAGCTTCTGCTTCTTCTGCTTCCACTTTGATGCTCATGCTCTTCTCGGCCATCTCTCTGACCACCATAGTTGCCGCCTCATCCTCTGCCTCTCAATCAACCTCTGCCTCACTACAATCACGAGCATAATGACCAAATCTATTGCAATAATAACTCTTCATCTTTGATTTGTCAAATCTTTGATTGTTGTGAAAGCTTATGCTGTTGTTGCTTCCACTTTGGTGTTCATGCTCTTCTCGGCCATCTCTTTGACCACCATAGCTGCCACCTCGTCCTCTGCCTCGACCTCTTGAAATATAAATCATACAACTCTCATCCATGTATGTACTTTTTGATTTCTCAAAAAATAATGAAGCCACCCACAGACTTTGAATTTAATAAAGTATGAAAAACCCTTTGAAATCCCATGTACCTTCTGTTGACTTTTGTTAAAATTTTCGGCTTTTGTTTAAAAATTGGCTCACTACTGTCGGCCTTTCAATTAAAAACCGTTTCCACACCCCCCGAGACCAATAATCTACAGAATAAACCGGATTTGGAATAAATTGTAAGTTTTTTGAAATAACCGCGGTTTTTCTTAGGAGAGGTTGCAGACCTCCGCGATTTCTTCACTGAAAACATGTAGACCTCTGCGTTTAAAATTTTTATTTTTATTTTTATTTTTTGACGACCTTCTGCTCTTAGCCTTCTTCTCTAACTCTTCTTGCCTACAGATTTTCTGATCCTGCTTCAACTCTGATGCGAATATGTTGGATAGGCAGAGGATTCAATCACACAAATAACACAAGTATTTCACACACAAAACAATGAGCTGATGCTCTTTAATTAATCTTCAATCACTCTAAATCACAATCTGAATACAATGAACCCAGTGAAGGGTATTTAACCTAAATTGACATGCACATATTATCACATAACTCAACTTGATCAGCTCAGTTAACTGACTCTCTAACTCACTCACCAAATATATCTATCACTCAATTCAACTAACTCACTTAATTGATTGCCTAACAATGCATGTGGGAAGTAATTATATATTTTAACAATTGATATCATTTGAATCTGGAGCGTAGCGACTCCCCCCCCTTAGTAGAAGAAGGGTAATAAGAGTAGGAGAAGTAAGAGGGAGGAGGGTAGGCTCAACATTCCCAGCATCTGTTGAAACGAAAGTACCCGTAACATTCCTTGGAGCAATCCCAACCAACGTTGCATGAAGCGGGGACGAAGTGGGGCTGTTTTTTGGAAGTGGGGACACGGAAGTATCATTTCCAAAAAATCTAGGAAGAGAAGCATCTCGGAAGCGTCTACTATATATATTTTCATTTTTATTTTTTTCCATTTATATTAAAAAAACATCCAAAATGCCAAATTAATTGTAGAAGATATGGAAGCATGCATATTTGTACATAAATCAAGATAGATATGACATCCATTGTACATTATTGATTAATTATTTGAGCATCAACCATTTAGATGCATCAACCATCTATAATCTAGATTCTTCTCCTCCTGTCTAGCCTTTACCTCTACCTAGATTGTCTAGCGACATTAGTCAAAATTGCCCAATTTTGATCAAACTACCTAATGCAAGCCTTAAAATATGGTAGAAAGAACTTAACATGCTTGATCGATTATTTTGACTTGATTGAAATGTAATTTTTTGCTAACGAATGACAAAAGAGTTCAACAATTAAAACCACAAACACTAGGGTACATATAGGGGTTGGTGCTCTTGATTAAATGCTAATCACATACCCTCATACATGATATAATCTAATGACATGCCACCATACCATTGATCCTGAATTCCTGAAAACTATTAAGTCTGCTGAATTTTGAATAGGATATGAAATTCTATTTTCTCCATATGAAGTCTGATTAGGCTGGAACCACTCTCAAACATTCCGAGTCATTTCATGGTAATGTTAAAAATTTAAGTAAAAGTGACATTCTCATTTATTTACTTTAGGAATTCAACATTACCATGAGGGATCATCTAAGAAACATCTAAAGAGGTAAAAGAGAGCTTATAAGTTTTTCATCCTATCCCTAACTCAACACTAACTCACCTTCTAACCCAACCAAAGACAAACATTTAAAAAAAAAATCATAAAATATTTATTTTCTAAGTTGCATTAGTCGGATCCGTACGCTGCTGTATGGATTTGCAGGTGATCCGTAAAGGAATCGTGGCACTTCCGTATAGCGATCCATCATACGAAACACGGATCCGCCGTACAGAACCATGGATCTCATCGTATAGTTCGAAAAAAACCAGAAAACACAATTTTTTTTCCGAAATGCGTTTCGGGGGGCAGATCCTGTACGGTTTCGTACGAACCATGTTTCGGGGGTTGAAGACAGGGGGACGTTCCCTGCAACATTGGTCCCAACAAACACAATTATTCCCATTAATAGCATTATTCCCAACATTATTCCTAGGAGCAGAAGAGGTTCCAACATTCCACATCAGTGACATTCCAACACAACCATTAGTCCCAACGTCATTACTAGTAGCACCAGCACAACTATGAGTAGCACAAACATCACTAAAATTGTTGGTGCCAGCAACATTCCACATGAGTGGCATTTCCAGATGACCGGCAGCAGAACTAGGTCTCTTCAAGAAATCAATGTTGCTCTGCTTCACTAGACCAACCATTGCATCCACTCTTTTCCAGCGCCACCCATCTGGCCTGAAACTCATTTGACTCAGACAAGTATGAATACCTAACATGGGATTGCCAAATAGGGAATGTGGGCTACATGCAATCCCTCTAATATTTAATTTACAACTTTCATGTGTTAATTTGGTTATTTTTGATGTAGTTTTATTATTTTTCATTAAAAATTTTAATTTGCGTTGTTATGGGCGTGGCAAGGAACAAATCCTGTGCCTCTGTAATATTAATTTTGATCACCTCAGTTATATCTATTTCGATCATTTTCATTGTTTGATTCCCTGGTCCTTAAGTGAATTGAGTTCATTCCCTTGGCCTAGTAATTTCTCGCCTTTTCTATATTTACCATCGACTGAGTTGTTTTTAGCCTTATGTGGATACGGTCATGGAAATTCCTTGAACTCACCATCATAATTATAACTCAGGCCTCCATATTTTCAACTTCATTCAACACCTTCAAGAACAAGGTCATTTGACTATTTGTTGGGGTATCAAATCACGAGGTATTTTTTCAAATGGTTGGAGAAGACTAGTTTAAAGCTTTCTTATGGATTGACCATGAGTGAAGCTGTTGTTTCCCCAACAATGTCCAGGAGAGTTGGTAGAACCGGAGTATATTTTTCCATTATCAAGATTATCTTTGGAGGTAGTTTTCAATTTCAGGTAATTATTTCAGGTTATTTTAGGTAATTATTTCAGCTGGTATATATATATATATATATATATGAAGTTTTCACTGTTTTAACTTTATAAATCTGTGTTTCTTTTCCTTTCACTAACATTATATGTTTTAACGACATATGAGTTTAAGTTTTCTTGAGATTTTAAAAATTAGGCATAGCTAAATTTCTCGAAAGTTTTCTGCAATTCGTAGTCTTGATGAAATTCTTGCTCTTGAAATGTTGATGTCAAGTACATTTAGCTTATTCTTTATGTGTGTTGTTTTCTTTGCAGTTTTTTTTTTTTAATGTTTAGAGCCTCAAATTTCAGTTTTTAGACGTGCCAGTGTGGTCTGTATAGGCTTTAATTCAACTTCTTTATTGAAATTTCGTAATGCCTCTCAAACCCATTGGATAATAAGAAATAATGCCCTATCACCCACATATTATGTGTTTCTTTTAAGCTCATTTATGGCAAATACATTAACATTTATATGAACAACAATCATATGAAAAAAATGTAACTTTTTTCTTATTCATTCTTACCAATAAGATTAGTCTGTCAAAATGGTCACCAGGGAAGAGTTCAGGCACTGTAATATTCTCTTTCTTGATCTAGTCAAAGTGGATAGAATCGATCCATGGTATTTTTCCGTGGTATTGACCCATGGTATTTCTTGTTGATATTGACCCCTCAAGCCTATAAAAGGGGAGAGAAGCTAGGCATTTAGGGCATTTTATATTATCTATCTTATTATGTTTGGGTTGAGAACCTAGCATGGCCAGTTCTGATGTTTATGTGGTGAATCCATCTAGGATTCACAAGTGTGCTTTAGTTTCTTATATTTGTCATTGTCAAGATTTTATGGTTTAAGCATGTATTTTACTTTCAGTGAATAATATAAATAAAAGCGGCTACAATTCTTGTGTTATGATTCTTGATGAAAGACTATATTAAATGAGAACACTAATATGTTTTAGATCTATGAAATTTTTATTATTTAGAATTTTACAGGCACATATAATCATTTGTTGGTCAATATTTTATAAATATATTGTAAAAACATTTCCAGGACAAAGAAAAAGCATACGTTTCTAGGATATTAAATAGATGGATGAAATTATTTTACGGTAGACTTTTATCCATAAAAGAGAGAGTGTGTTCGTTGTTCTTACGATTTATTTCTTTATTAAACATTTCCACGACCAGAAAGAACGTACATTCCCATGAAAGTACATTGGACGAAAATTGTTTGGGAAAAAATTTTATCCATAAGAAAGAGTGTGCTCATTGTTCTTATAATATATTTCTCTATTTCTGGAAGCCTCAGTAAACATCACTGAGTTGTTATGAATAAAATTCAGTATGCGTATGACTACCAAAAAGATAAGTGAGATGAAGTTACTTTTATATCTGTTCCAAACATTATTTTATTTCACAATTAAAATTTAAATACAGAACATAAAAACACCCTTCTCAGATTAATTACCAATTTATTGTTTTAATTCACAATTAAAATGTAAATAAAGAACATAAAAACAACCCCTCAAAATAATTGACAATTTATAGGTTTATTTCCCTGTATATCCCGTTGAAACCATCACATATCTTCTAGTTACTGCGATTTTGGGCTTATATCCCCTGTATGTTGCGATGAAATTCGTATTTGTATAAAAATGGTGATATTGGTATTTAAATTATATATATTTTTTAATAAGTAGAAAATAATTGATTAGTTATCTTTCTCTTTTTTTTTCTTTTATTTATTGAATATTGTATTATTTTTGAAAAAAACAAAAAAATCAATACATATACCTTTACTCATTCATGTATTAATTATTAAAACATGTTTTTTCAATTTTACAGTATACAATTTACTGATTGATTCAATACATTGTGATTGCTTTTCAATTTTATAATATACAATAAATTTATAATGTCTGATATTTAAATGATATGACATTTAATTTTTGTTTTTCAAGGAAGGACGATGAAAGCTGGAAATAAAGAGAATAGAGGAAGAAACAAGTAGGTAGATGACATATACAAAGAGACGTCGTACGAAGATTTAGCATTACTCTGCGACTCAAATATTGCACTGATTGTGTTTTCTGAGTCAGGAAAACTCTTTGAATATTTTAGTTCCAAGTATGTATTTATTGTGCCAGCGTGCTTAGCAGTAATCTTGCCACAGTCACACAGGGAAATTATTTCAAAAAGGTGCATGGTCGTTACAGCGCATACAAATTTACTACAATTAATTTCTACCATTTCAATCCTCCTTATTTTTGTTGGAGTTATCACAGCGGAAATCATTAAACAACTAATACACAGCAAAAACCATACACAGAAGAAGACACAGAGTTTAACGTGGTTCACCCAAACCTCCTGGGCTACGTCCACACAACATAGGCATCGGCAGTCTTTATTAATCAAAACAAGAGATTACATAATTCACACACACAAACCATCTGTATGAATACCTGTTATATAGCAGAGAGAATCAAACTACCTCATAAATCCTCTCAACTCAAATTTAGGATGCATTAACTCCCTCCCAATAAACTGGAGCTAATCTAGGAACTAATTCCTAATTTTTGTCACCTACTGAGATTTTTCCTATTTTATTTAAAACAGAAAATCTCAACAATCTCCACCTTGACAACAATTAGCCTGATGCCCTGTTCTTTATTATTTTATATTTTCTGCAAGCCAAGAGAAGCCAAACACCAACGCAGCTTCTCCAACAAAACTGGTTTCGTGAACATGTCTGCACAGTTTTCCTTTGTATGCACCTTTCCAAGAGAGACTCCCCTTTCAGTAATAACCTGTCTTACAAAATGGTACTTAATTGGAATATGCTTTGATTTACTATGATAGGCCGGATTCTTAGCCAAATGTATTGCACTTTGACTATCACATAGTAACCTGATGTTGTCCTGCAACCTACCAAATTCACCAAGCAAACCTTTCAACCAAACCGCCTCTTTGCAAGCATGAGAGGCAGCAATGTATTCTGCTTCAGTAGTGGATAAAGCAACAATGTTCTGTAGCTTTGACATCCAGCTAATAGCTCCACCTGCAAGAGTAAAGACATACCCTGAAGTTGACCTTCTCTTATCTAAATCACCTGCAAAATCAGAATCAACATACCCGCAGACAAATTCACTACTCTTATTGTAAGTGATACAATAACTACTTGTGCCTCTCAAGTACCGAAGCACCCATTTCACTGCTGACCAGTGTTCTTTACCCGGATTTTCCATATAACTGCTGACAACCCCAACTGCATGTGAAATATCTGGTCCAGTACAAACCATCACATACATCAAACATCCTACTACATTGGCATATGGAATTCGAGACATATAATCCTTTTCTTCATCTGTATTAAAACATAAACCCGAAGAAAGCTTGAAATGGGAAGCGAAAGGGACTGACACAGGCTTCACATTATTCATACCAAACCTCAAAAGTATCTTCTCAACATACTTCTGTTGTGATAGCCACAGCTTACCATTACTCCTGTCTCTGAAAATCTCCATGCCCAAAATCTGTCTTGCTGCTCCTAGATCTTTCATATTGAATGTCTTTGCCATCTGAGTCTTCAACCTGTTGATTTCATCAATGCTTTTGCTTGCTAAAAGCATATTGTCAACATACAACACTAAGATAATGAACATGCCATTTTTCAATTGCTTGAAATACACACAATGATCATATTCACTTCTAACATATTTCTGACTCAACATGAAAGAATCAAACTTCTTATACCACTGCTGAGGCGACTGCTTCAAGCCATATAATGACTTCTTGAGCCTGCAGACAAATTTCTTATTGCGATGCTGAACAAACCCTTCCGGTTGTTCCATATAAATTTCCTCATCTAAATCTCCATGTAAAAATGCAGTCTTAACATCTAGTTGCTGTAATTCTAAATCAAACAAAGCAACTAAAGCTAACACAATTCGAATTGAAACTATTTTAACAACTGGTGAAAAAATCTCATGAAATTCTATGCCTGCTTTCTGAGAAAACCCTTTTGCAACCAGCCGCGCTTTGTACCTGTCTTCCGTATCATTCACACCCCGTTTCAGCTTGAAAACCCATTTGCATCCCACAGTTTTCCTGTCTTTCGGAAGCTCAACCAGATCCCATGTGCCATTCTTACTTAAGGCCATCATTTCGTCCTTCATGGCTGCTTTCCACTTGTCACTATTCGAACCTTCTATTGCTTCCTGATAGCACAAAGGTTCATTGTCATTAGCAGTAAATGCAACTGAAGTAACATAATCATCATACCTTCTCGGTGGCCGTTTGATTCTTGTCGACCTCCTTAAGGATGTTTCTGGTTGACTACCATCTGTAGGAACTTCTTGCCAATCAGTGTCTGAGACCTGTTCATGATCTAAACCTGAACCCTGTTCATGTTCTGATTCTGAAACCTGTTCATGACTAGTATCTGAACTATGGTCATCATGACTATCATTAGAAGTGTTGTCAAACTGAATGTGCTGAAAATTAAATACATCATCCTGTTTCAATTTATTATCTACATCTAACTGTACAAGAGAGGATTCATCAAACTTTACATCTCTGTTGATGATGATTTTGCGGGTAGTAGGATCCCACAATCTATATCCCTTTGTTCCAACACCATACCCAACAAAGATATACCTTTTAGACTTTGGATCTAATTTAGTTCACTGATGTTTAGGCACTAGAGCATATGCATCACAACCAAACACTCTGAGTTTAGAATAGTCACAAGGGTGTCCTTTCCATACCTCTTGTGGAATCTTGCAACCTATTGCTGTCGATGGTGACCGATTTATCACATAACAAGTTGTTGCCACCGCTTCCGTCCACAACTCCTTTTGCAACCCGGCGTTACTCAGCATACTCCTTGCTCTCTCTAGAAGAGTCCTGTTCATGCGTTCAGCAACTCCATTTTGCTGAGGAGTATAAACCGTGGTCTTATGTCTCTTGATCCCTGCATCCTTGCAATAGCTGTCAAACTCCTTGGAAGTAAACTCACCACCATTGTCAGTTCTTAAACATTTTATTGTTCTACCAGTGCTGTTTTCTACCAATGCTCTAAACTGTTTGAAAATTGTAAAAACATCAGACTTCTTTTTCATCATGTAGACCCACACCTTCCTAGAAAAGTCATCAATGAATGACACAAAATATGACGAGCCACCATATGACGCTGTAGGGGCTGGACCCCAAACATCTGAATGAATATAATCAAGTATCCCTTTACTAGTATGTTTGCCTGTTTTAAATTTTTGTTTACTTTTTTTTCCAAACAAGCAATGCTTACAGAAATCTAACTTTCCAGACCTTAGATTAGGAAGTAACTTGCGATCAGCCAAAATTTTCAACCCTCTTTCACTCATATGCCCTAATCTTTGATGCCATAAGTGAATTGAACTACTGTCATGTTCAGACATAGTAGACACAAAATCTGACCCTGTACTTCCTTCTAACTGAAACATATTTCCTACTTTCTTAGCTTTCATTACTAGTAAGATACCTTTATATATTTTCATAACTCCACCTTGAATTACAGTTTTATATCCATTCGTATCCAATGCTCCTAAAGAAATTAGATTTTTTCTTAAGTCTGGAACATGTCTCACATCTGTTAACAATTTAGTTGTGCCATCAAACATTTGCAGTTGTATGCTTCCTATCCCAACAATATTAGATGTGACATCATTACCCATGTACACGACTCCATCATTAACTGATCTATACGTCTTAAGCCATTCTCTATGAATACACATGTGGTTTGATGCACCGGAATCTAACAACCAATGTTGATCATGATTTGACATATTAACAGACAACACTTCGTCGCTCATACCTGAACCAGATGCCGAACCTGTATCTGTCGCATTTTCCTCCTTCTTCTCTGTCGAAGAGTCTCCTTTCTTCTCTGTTTGCTGTCTCTTCCAGCAGTCTTTCTTCAAGTGCCCCGATTTGCCACAAAACCAGCACTTCACTTTTCTCTTCTACCCTTTCGACTTTGAACGCGAATCGCTGCGCTTAACAGAGCGTCTTTCTCTAGAACGACCTCTAGCCATCATTGCCTCTGATGTAGAGGTGTCAGCATTCGACTTCTACCTCGTCTCCTCAGACAACATGGCTCCAACCACATCGTCAAACTCAAGGACGGCTGCAGTACTAAAGCTTATGGAAGTAACAAAGTGATCCCACGATTCGGGCAATGAACACAATAGAGTTATTGCCTTATCCTCTGAATCAAATTTTACATCTAGACTTTGTAATTGTACCAATAGAGTATTGAAAACATTGAGATGGTCAGTAATCGAGGTACCTTCCTTCATCCGCAAACCATAAAGCTGCCGCTTCAGGAGAATCCGATTTTTCAAGGATTTCGTCATGTAGAGCTTTTCAAGCTTTATCCACAAGCCTGCGGCGGTCTTCTCTGACACAATGTTGAACTGAACGTCATCCGCCAGACATAACCGAATTGCGCTCAGAGCTCTGTCATCCAACTCATCCCATTCATCCTCCGTCATGGAAGAAGGCCTTTTGCTTTTCCCCAATAGTGCTTTCGCCACGCCTTGTTGAACCAGCAGATCGTGCATCTTTAGCTTCCAGATCTCGAAATTTTTTTTGCCATTGAACTTCTCAATTTCAAACCGGGCATTTTGAGTTTTCGCCATCTTGTTTCAGCAAAAAACACAGTAATCTCCAGAACCAATTTTCAAATAAAGAATGCCCTTTTAATTAAAAAATGCCTTTAAAAAAAAAATTGCCCTTGCCTTCCTTTAAAAAAAAAATATCTTTCACCTTTCTTTCATACCATATCCAAATGGTATTAAAAAAAAATTTACAAATCGATTTAAAAACACTTTTACAAAAGTGCACCTTATAAACTCCACCCTTTTAAAATAAAATCGATTTAAAAAGTCCACCACTCAAATCGATATATTATACCATCGATTTCACATATCGATTTTAAATTTTTTTTATATGTGACCCTTTATATGTGAAATCGATTTACGTTCCTCTTTTTTGTTTTAAAAACATTGTAATAAAACAAAAAACCAATTTGAATGAACCTTAAACAAATTGGCATACGACTGATAAAGTCTACGATCACCGATTCAAAAAGCTGATAGCAAATTTTGATCACCGTTAACAGTCTTTCGCAGCGCTGTTTTCACACGCAGGTCTACGCTGGAGTACGCACCAGAGGTTGACCATATACAACATATGTCCTGCAGCATTCAATCGATGACACAATCGACACCTCTGCGGCTCCAATGGGAGAGATTGAGAAATTGTAATGAGGTTTGCCGTAAGGAACTCAAATATATCAAAGATCCATCTCTCGTTTACAGTCGAGACCGATGGAAGAGTCAGATTTCAACCAATAAAATGCGTCGATTGTTTAATCAAATACTAACTGTGAACAACAAACACACAGTCTTACCAATCACCTCGGTGCAATTGAATTTCAACTACAGCCTCTCCACACAGTGGAACAGCATGACTAGCGCTCCACTCATCAATCATTCTGTGCCCAGCATCAACCATTACGCACAGTTCACCACCAGTTCCACGCAGGCCACGGCTTCTGTACAACAGTCCATGCACAGAACAAATAATCTCTACGCAGACCTCCACCAACAATTAGCAATCAACACGCACCAGCATTCTGATCCGCGCGACTGTTCAGCAATGCCCTTTCAACGCACCTCAACATTCGCTTTGATACCAATTGTTGGAGTTATCACAGCGGAAATCATTAAACAAGTAATACACAGCAAAAACCATACACAGAAGAAGACACAGAGTTTAACATGGTTCACCCAAACCTCCTGGGCTACGTCCACACAACATAGGCATCGGCAATCTTTATTAATCAAAACAGGAGATTACATAATTCACACACACAAACCATCCGTATGAATACCTGTTATATAGCAGAGAGAATCAAACTGCCTCATAAATCCTCTCAACTCAAATTTAGGATGCATTAACTCCCTCCCAACAAACTGGAGCTAATCTAGGAACTAATTCCTAATTTTTGTCACCTACTGAGATTTTTCCTATTTTATTTAAAACAGAAAATCTCAACAATTTTTACGGTACATCCAAATGAATGAAAGAAATGAGTAATAACCAGCAGTGTCACTGCACGTTCGCAGGTTTGCTGATTCTTCTCAGCTGAGTTAAAATAATCACGTTGTGTTTGAAACTACAATGCATTTGTCAACTCTATAAACTTCGAATAAATTTTGGTTGAAACTACAATGCCTCAATGGTAGTCGCTCAGGGACCTATTTCTTTCTATCTTTTGAATACCGAATACCATGAGTATATTTCCTATCAAAATTTCCAATTCTGTCTGTTTTATGATCTCGGCTCAAAGAATAGGTCTTCCATACTAGTTGGGGTCTTGGCTCTTGCTAAATGATAAAAAAATTAATGTAAACAATTACGAATTCACCATCATAAAAAAAAATCCAAAAACAAACTTCTTGCAGTTCTTATTATCCTCGGTAATCATACCAATAGTGATTACCAATAGTTCTGTTTGGGTTTGGCTAACCATCACCAAAGTTGCTCTCTAAAACAAAACCCCCCTTCCCCATTAATAAATGATAAATGAATTTGCCGAAGTTTCCCACTTCCAATACAATCTAAACATTTCGATTCACGGGTGATGGGGCATTCATTTGACATTGAAAGGTGCTCATGTGAGGTTTTGACTTATATTATGATTATATTTTTCCATTTTAAAACACGAAGGTTTGAACTTAGGTTTTGACTCATATTATGATTATATTTTTCCATTTTAAAACATGAAGGTTTGAACTTTTTGTTTTCATTAAAGTATCACATCACGGTATTGAAAACAATAATGTAATATAAATTGAAAAATTAATAAATTTGATCTATAAATAGGAATCTTAAATGTTAAAAATAAATAGTACGAAAATGATTTCCATCGAAGGAAAAGCCAGCAACTATATCTACTTGGAGTATTGTGGGTAGACATACCATGGTCTCAATTTTTGATGAGTGGTGAATTCACAAATTTGGAAGAGTTTGACAATTCAAGAAAAAAAATTCTTTATACAAAACAAATGTTTTCGACAAATACGGTCTCATTTTGTGATGAGGGACCGAATTCATAGTTGAAGTGTTTGACAATTCAAGAAAATAAAAATAAAAAACATTAAATAAAACAAAACACAACAAATTTTATTGATAGCTAAAGATATACAATTACCATTCAAGTTTTTTTAAATTTCTAGCATTTTTTATTTGTACATATTATATTTTATTGAGTCTATATAAATAAAATACTAACTGTCAAAAAAACTGAAATTTGTAAACGTAAAGTGACCACTTAGAAGATGCATTTTAGCTACAGGCACTTTTGACTAACTATTTTGTATATTTGACACACAAGATATCCATAAGATACTTGTGTTCAAAAACAAAACAAAAACCAAGGACATAACAAAAATTACTATAACTATATAAGAAACATAAACTATATATAAGTATGTGAACCATAACCTAGTCAAGGATGATAACTCAGGAAGTAGGGTATTCTGTGACTTGAGAACTATTCCTAGGATTTATAGGGTTGGCCTGAATGAAATTGAGAGGAACAACATGATGGTTGCCTCCTCATCATTTTGAGCACTGGAATAATTGTTTGAATCAAATACTCTAAAACTCTTTAGATGGGTTAACCTAATGAAAATATAATCAAGGTTGTATCTCATATCCATTAGTATGTGTTTTATCTCCACTTGTCCTGTAAAGAGCTTGTAGTTGTCCACCTCCTTGTTTCAGATCACCATGTTGAGCAGTGTCTCCATCTGGCAATAATGAGTGATAGAATGTAAGAAGTGAATTCTTCTTCCTTTAAATTTCCTAGTGTATAGTACCCACTTCACAATAATTCAAGTGATCTCTGAGTCAAAGAATTATTTACGGTCTTTGAATTCCTTTTCTTTTAGATTTATATTTCTTTCCTGACTTCAAGGAGCGAAGTGTCGAAGAAATTGGTGACTAGTTCCCATGCAAAAATTTATCTATGTCTTGAGGAAGAAACAACCCATGCACCAGCTCATCGGACTGGTAGTATTTGTCTTAGAGTCATTTTGTACTTGTAATGCAAACAAATGCCTACAAAACCAACAAGGTGACACACTACCCGATTTTGGCACCTAGATGAGATTATGTTGGCTTGAAAGAAAATGTAAGGATTATAGTTGCCAACAAAACCGAAAAAGAAAAATACTTCCAAATTGTGTAACCTATATGAGAGTTTACTTCCTCTGTCACGAATGAAAATATTGAAAACACTAAGGAATGGTAGAAAGTCATAGTAAGGAAGGTATAATTGGAAAACTCAAGAAACTTGAGGAGGAAGAGAAATAACACTTATGATTTTATCATAGAAATTCATAGTAAGGAAGGTATAATTGGAAAACTCAAGAAACTAAAGGAGGAAGAGAAATAACACATGATTTTATCAGTAAACCTACTATCAAAACCACATAAGAAAATAACAAAAATACGACACCCCACATACAAGAATTGGCCAAATAAATGACACTCTTTATGTCTCAAACACTTGTAGAGAGGCTAGTGATAAGATGACCACAAGTTCAAAGGATGACCCAGTCTTTGTGTTATATAAATACAACACAAAAAAATTGGTAAAGAACCCACTTCCAAAAGATTGTGTTAAATGAAATTTGACAACAAGAGAAACTACCGTGAAAGGACTGTTGAAATGGAAGACTACGGATGCATAAATATTTACCATGAGATGATGGAAGAACAAAGTGACAACCTGAATTGAGCTGGAAGGAAGCCTCGTGAGGACGGTAAAGTCGCCCTCCATTATGAACCATATAAACAACATTTCTCCACCTTACTAGCATTCGAGGTTATATAAATACCTTTGCACAGATGTTGAATGTGGTACCATAGAAGGAGATTAAAGCTTGAGCCCTACAAATTTCTACCCAAGAGCTAATATGAGAGTTCTTTTGATGAGAAAATGATTTGATGCATTAATGATTTTAATCGAGTAGTTTTATAGTTCATCAATGATACCAAGGTGTTTTATTTTAAATTAAATGGATGGAGATCTTTTAAAAATAAAAGGTAGTTAATTTGCAATGTTAATGGAAACTTTTAAATCAAAAGTAATATCAAGCAGAAAAGATTTCATATAATTAAAATGTTGCACTTAGTTTTATTGTTGATGATAACGAGATGATATTGATGTCAAGCGGGATGCATCGACAACGGCAATGGGGCAATTCTTGATGGTCACAAAATAAAAATGACTCTTTATGAAGCAGTGTGACAGCTTGATCATTCACAAACTCTCAGTACATGAGGATTTGGGTACTTGAAATTATTCAAGTTTATGACTAAGTTAAGATGCTCAAAATAACCTATAAATAGCAGGGTTACGTAGTGCTCATAAATAATTTTCTAACAATATATTTTTTCCAAATAAATTCCTCTTGGAAGAGAAGTTGTGGCATGTTAAAAATCAACATTACTTAGGAAAAAATTAAAAGGTCAAACTATATGTCCGAAACCTAAAAATGGAGCTACTTAAATGTCATTCATGTTAACTGGATCCACCATTTACTCAACACATCAATTTCCACAGTCATAGAAGTAACATGCTAGTTAACAATGCCAAACAACATGCAAGTCTGGAATCGATCAACCGTGTTCTAAACAAGTATCTACTCAAAGATATTTAGAGTGGGTACTCTTTAGATGTGGAATTTAATTATGCATTCAATAGGGGTCTACACTTGGTATTTGAGTAAACCAAGGATATAAGCTAAACATAGTTTAGTATCTGATAGTAGCCTATCAAGTAACTCCATTAGAAGCGTCTTCTCCTTTGTACTTGCATTACTTCCATTACATAAAGAAAAGAGAGTGATATATTCTCACCTTATAAATGGGTTTTCCCTTCATAAATGTTTTTTAAAGTATATCATGTGTTTCTTATAATCAGTATGTGCTTGTATCTTATGGTTCTTTATTTTCTGCATTTTATATAGTACATGCATAAACAATAAATTCACAATTAGCAAATCTAGATTCTAAAAAAATTTAGCAATAGATTTCAATTTACTAATCATAAAATGGAAGGTCATCAAAACCATGTACCACCTAACGTGTTTATTTAAAAATTCTACATTACCAACAAATATACTACAATATAAACTAGAATAATTAAATGTCCTTATATTTATTAAAATGACACAAAAATACACACAATTTTATTAATATAATTAATTATTATAAAATAAATATATTTTATTTATTAATTTTTTTTTTTAAATTATTTCATAATTTGATATATTGACATGTTAAAAGCACTCCTTTTTATCTCTATGTTATCTTATAAAACAACTCATTATCCTAAGTAATTATACCAATAGTTCTGTTGAAGGATTTGGTAAGCCATCACCAAAGTTGGTCTCTTACAGTCCTTTGAGGGCTTTGGTAAAGGCATCACCAAAGATGGTCTATTACAGCAGGATGAAAAAAAAATAATGAAATTTCCCACATATGAAATTTCCCAAAGTTTCCCATCTGCAATAGAAACTCAACATTTCGATTCATGGGTGATGGGCCATATTTCGATTCATGGGTGATGGGCCATTCACTTTAATATTAAACGGTTGGGGGTTTGCACTGAGACTTGTGTTTAAACATGAGCTTTTGACCCAGACTATGACTGGATTTTTCCATTTTAGAACATGAATATGAGGTTTTGATTACATAAACACTTCAATGTAATGTAATATAAATAGATAAAGTAATAATTTTTTTAGAAATTGCAAATGTTATAGATAAATAGTAGAAAATGGTTTCCCAGAAAACCACCAACTACATCTGCAGTGTTGTGGGTGGCTGACCTTTGAAACGATGGTCTCATTTGTGATGGGGGAGCTAATTCATAGTAGATGATTTAGACCGTTCAAGTATTATTTTTGTTTTTTCATTTTCTTTTGAGCATTAAAAACACATGCTAACGCTTTCAACAAAGATGGTCTCACTGTGTGACGAGCGCGCAGGAGAATTCATAGTGGAATATGTTGACCACTGAAAGAATCTTTTTATAAAAGCCGCAACGACCTACACAAAAGTAATAAATAAATGTTATTATCTTTTCTATTTATATTTATTTCTTACCTATTATATTTGTAATAAATAACTTTTTCTGGGAACTATTAATTAAAAAAACAATTTTAATAATCTTACAAAATATTTATATTACTAAAATATTTTATATATTTATTTATATTAATTATTTAAATAAAAAAATAATATTTATTTATTAAAATATATAATAAAATTAACTCATCTAAAAAATATTCTATCCACAAAATATTATCTCCTAATTTACAACATACTTGTCTAAGAAAACACTCTCCTAATTTACAACATAGGTGTGTAAGAAAACACCACCTTTATATTCTATCTTTAAAATTTAAAAATCATTCATAAACTTATCACATATGATTATAACCTATTCAACTTATATGAACAGCAACAAGGCATCACAAGTTAACCACCAAGTTTAAACACCTTTAATAACTTTATATTTATGGTTGAGGGAATGAAAAGTAACCGTTTCTCATATAAACAAATGAATTAGTTTAATACTTATTATATGGTATAATGTATTTTTATGAAAATGAGTATAGATTTATTTTTACTATAAATTTAATAAATATCAGAAATGAAATTTTTTAATATAAAAAAATATTTTAAAATTTAAAATCCAGAAAAAAATTATATTTTAAGAAATTTGATCATAAATAAATTGATTATATATACAATTAACATCTTAAAAATTTTGTATTGTATACATTACACCACTTGAACTTAAAACTATTAGATTCAATACAAAATTAACTCATTATTTTTTAAATGATACATATCAACCTATAATTCTTAGGTTGATGATGAATAAGTAAAAAAATATCGCACATTAATTTTATATTATTAGAAAGTACTTTGTACTTTTTACTTCCGAATTGCGCGAGTTACGTGACAATTTGAGAATCTAAGTGAGGACAGTTTCTTATCAGAAGCCTTTGTTCAACTTATTTATGCTCATAAAAAGCAGCCGACAGTAAAGCATGACGGAAAATAATAAAAGCAGAAAAATACTATTGTGGCCACTGATAACAGAAACTTCAGCTATTTAGATATAGTGCGGTTGCAGTGGAAATTAAGCAGTGCGCTGGCAATGTACGAAACCGTCCAAATACAATGGAATACGTTGTAGTGGCTTCACATATTTCATCTAAAACCAAACATAATATTTAATATTGACACTGTTGATGACACCTAACTTCTGCATACGTCAGTTGATATCAACAATGCCTTTGGACCACATACGGTATATGTAAAGTTTTCACTTATTGTTGTATTCGACATTTTTAATTTTTGTTGTTTGTCACCATATCCATAATAGTTATCATAAAGTTTAATAGTAGTTACAAATTAGTTTGGATTTATCTTAACTCAGATCTATCAAAAGTAGGTGTTGATCTCATTTTTGGGTGCAAAACTTGAGGAAAGATTTGCACATAAAAAGTTTTGACCTTTGACATCTATAAGGGGTTGATAGATCTAGAGTTAAGATAGATCTAGAGTTAAGATGGATCTACACTAGTTTTTTACACATTTTGAAATAGATTTTTGAAATCACTTTGTTTCAGAGCTCGGCAAGGTTTCACCTAATGCAAAAATTAGAATGATAATTTGGTTGTGTCTTGCCCAAGACATAAATTAAATCATTCTAATTTGGTGGTAAGAGTGATTCATTACACATGATCACATCCATGGAGTCAAAGTAGATGAAAAGGTAGAAAAAAATTAAAATATAGGAGCAAATGAAATCAAACCTAAAAATCTATGGTAGTTCTTACTGTGAAATCCTTTCCCACAAATAATATTATTTCACTCTTCCCACAAATATTATTTTCCACTATTCCCTAAATCCTCTTAACAAATATTATTTCACTCTTCGTAGTCTTAGAGACATGCTTCCTCACAAATACAATTGGACACTTTATTTGTGTTAAATTTATATATTTAGGGAGAGAAGTGATTTTTCATTAGGGCCAACATTAGCTTAATTAGTTTAAATTTCAAATATTAAATGTTAAACATTAAATTTACATATACATTTACTTTACTTGAGATAGTCAATGCATTTAGCGTACTCAAATACAAACCTATGTTATCCAAATTTATTAAATTTAATAATATTAATATTATAATATATTAATAAGAATATTATAATTAACAATAATATTAATATTAGTCTTTTGATATTATTATTAGGGTATTTGGCCCTTAGGCTTCACCTAAATAAAACTCTGGGATCCAAATTTAATAATATTAATATTATAATATATTAATATGAATATTATAATTAATAATAATATTACTATTAATATTTTAATATTATTATTAGGGTATTTGACGCTTAGGCTTCACGTAAATAAAACATCTTTTCTAAGTATTCTTAAATATAAAGAGGAGTATGTAGTAAATATAAAAATATTTTTTTTTCTTACCATGACTAGTTTATTTATATTTATATTTATTTACCATACCTTTTTGATTTACCCTATATTTGGCCCATAGGCTTGTTATATACTTAAATGTTTTTTTCCTTTTTTTGTAAACTTAATAGTGCCTGGGTATTCATTCCACAGTAACAAAATGAAGGTTACGATGTAATACTAGTGACTTGAACCAGCCTATAGGAAACCAAGTCCGTTGGCCATCTTACAAATTTATAGGCCATCCAAAACTTAGAAAGTTTAAAATTGTCTCTTACTATATTTAAAGGTCTATTGTCTATCTTAAAATATATAAACATATAGAAAAAGTAAATTCTAAATGTTTTCATATAAAAAAAAAAAAACAAAAAATCTCAGAATTCAGTCTTCAAGACTCAATGGGTGTTTGGTCTTTGACACTCAACCTGGGCATGTCAACGTGGTGTACATTTTGGAGTTTTCTATCAATACGTTCGAGAGGGAAGTTCTGGTGGTGGTGTTGTAAATTGATATCTTGGATATCTCTGCGGATTTCCGCTAGAACTGAGGTTGCCTATGCCCCCCCCGGAATCTCTTGTACTATGACAATCGCCTTAGCCAATAGGCATTTCAAGGTCGAGTAGATATGAATAGACTATTGAAAAAGAGACAGTCTACTACGGGTATTACCAAGATCCGTTAGGATTGGATCCATATCCTCCTCAATAAGGTCCTCTTCCTCTTTCGCCTTGACATCTTGTTCCCACCCAAAAATCAAGGATTTGACATGGTTGGGTGTTCCTTCTGAATAAGCCTGTAAAATATTCCCCATAATTTCTTTTTCAGACTTTCGTCCTCATCTGTTTGTACCCGATTTATCCCACAACTTGTCTTTTCCATCATTTCTACCCAACTAAGCTTTAACCATTTTTCCTTGAACTTGGTCTCCTGGCAAATATCCATTAAAGTATCTCCACACCGGGATACTGACCTGACCTACAATGGCTTGCAGGTGAAAATTTCTAGGAAGACCTGCAAAAGAAAAAAACATAACAATATGAAGGTTACAGAGACTATTAACAAGAGTATTAGGTTAATAGGGAACCAACAGATGCTTGTCAACCTTGCCATAAGTCATATAGGGTCACATGATTGGAGGCCCCCTTACATCTAGACAGGTCACAACCTTCCAAATGTAGTTATGCCAACCCTTCCAAATATTAACTGAAATCATAAAATTTCATAGTAGTCTCGACAGAACCCCATTACACTTAACTATAAATTCCTTACTAACCTCGACTACACACAAAATGACTTTCCTTAACAGCCTAAAATTTATGTTTCTTCCTAGACTGAAAAGAACCCCATATTAGTCACCATAACTTCATTACACACCCAAATGAAAGAACAGAAACCAACCCCTACCAGCCAAAGAATTGAATTTGTGGTGATATTCATAGTGACATGACTAATGGTTTTAACCAATCCTTTAACAACCCTACTACCCGAACTTGTGTAACCATTCATTACCAAACCATTTCCCACCTAAATATCATTATAATCCATACGATCGATTTCCCATAGATGTCGATGACCATCAAAATCATTACAGAGTTAATTATGAAAAATTCTGGTAGGGGTAGCCACATAACCATGTAGAGGGTAAAAGAATGCAGGATGCAGATGAAGTCGGAAGAAGCAAAAGAGAAAAGAGATAATCTTTCATAGTCGAGAGAACAATGGCTAGAGGTCAGAGAAGAACATGCAGAGTCTTCACTACACCATTCAAGGTCTTCAATGTAACATGCAGGGGCTATAGAGAGATATAATTCGATGTCATAAAGACATGCAGGGGATACAAAAATATAGGAGTCTATAAAATGTAGACATGCAATGCTAATAGAGGCTTCAACATTATGAGAGTCATGGCATTGCATTAATACCATCTCCTTAGTAGTTTCTATGCCCAGAGCATAATCCAAAACCCCGCACTCAAATTGCAGAGGGGGAAAGTAATACAATTTGACTAGAACCAGGTTACACAACTCCATAATAAAAAGCATGCAATTGGAACCGTTCCCATTCCTTTTAATCCACTACTAGTTATCAGGACATGATTAACAGTCTACAAAGCAACAATAATCTTTAACCTTCATCCCAAAGGTAGGTATCTACTTAGACATTGATTTCTAATCATGTTCGATATATTTTCCTATATTTACCATACCTTTGTATACCTATTTTATATTTACTTATTTACCATACATATTTTATAGATACAGTATTTGAGCCATAATATTTAGCCCATGGTATTAATAATAATTTTTTTCATGGTAATTGACCCATAGGCTTCACCTAAATAAAACCTCAATTTTTTAGTTCTCATAAATATAAAAAGGTTTATGGAGTAAATATAAAAATATGTTTTATTTATTTACCATACCTCTTATCTATTTATATTTTTATTTATTTACCATACCTCCAATTTATTTATATTTTTTTTTATTTACCATACCTTTGGAGTAAGTATAAAAAGAGGTGGGATTTCCAACTGATCAATAAAGGGGTCGGAGTGATCGGAAGAATGGCACCAGTTAAGGTTTTCACTAGGGTTTTGCAGTCTACCGCAGCCGCAGAGGAAGCCATTCCTGGAGTTGCAGATCTGGGGAAGCTTGCTCTCAGTGCTAATACAGTGGCATTCGCTGTTGTTCTTTGGATTGGAGGAGAATAAAAACCTTTGATGCGCTAAAAGAGGTTCTGGTTTATACCTCAGGGCGGGATCTATGGCTCCTAGCTACAGGAGTTAGCAAAGACAGCTTGAGCGCTGTATTCCCAGACCAAGGATCGGCGAAGAGGGACGAACCTAGAACACAGGTCTATTGCCAGCTAGATCTACTAGATAAGTCTCTTCAGGGCAATGGCAAGGAGGGAAACGCTCTGTAATATGGCTTTTTTAAGGGTGGCAAGGAGATGAATGAAAACGGGGGTAGAAAGCCCTTTGATATCTGGAAGGAATTGCAAAGTCTCATAAGAATAACTTTAGATGGAGCAAGATCTGGCTCCAGCCCCAGATCTGCGTTTTCGGAGCTCCTCCTTGAAGACAACGGCCAACAACAAGGGAACAGATCTATCGTTTCTCCGCTCCTTAGTGTAAGCCAAGAGGTGTTGTCTCAAGAAGTGATCCAGGCGACACGTTTGGTCAGGGAGGTAAAGATCACATGCGTCGGGGATCCTCTGGTCAGCCCTCACGCTGGAAGGCCGACTTCACTGCTCCCTTTATGGCCCTGCTTTCTTTTCTTATGTAGTCGTGTGGGAGAACTAGCTATCAAAGCTAGAGGTTTAGATCCGACCAGCATCCAGTGGGCACTGGAAGCTCAGATCTAGGCCGGAACTGAAGATTTTCTAACAGGAAAGAAGAAATTCAAGGGCCTCTTGCGCAAGACAGTCTTGTTGTTAAATGCCATAGGCTCAGATCGAGACTAGCTGCTCTGGCTTCAGGATGAGGTAAGGAAGAGGCATAATCTGCACCCAATATGGGAACAGCCCGCTTTCTTGCATCTTGAGGCAGAGCAATGTCATGGGCTGTTAGGACATTCAGAACATAGGCTACAGGTAACATCAAATTGCTTTCAGATTTTTATTAAACCCCCTGTGGGGAATTCTTGTCTCTTTTGGGTACATGCAGATAAGACCATTATGCAGTTGAAAGAGCAAATACAGAGATTGATGGGATACCCCACTCAGATCCAACACCTGGTCAGTGGCAGATTTTCCCTTTAGGACAAAAGAACCCTGAAGAGCTATGATATCAACCCAGAAACAACCATCGCCCTAAATCTCAGGTTGAGAGGGGGTGCTGCAGACCATGGACACTCAAGCACCACAGGAGGAGATAAAGGGAAAAATCCCACATCGCAGCAACATCCTAATGGAGGCTTTTCCTATAAAAATATCTTACAGGGTAACAAAGAAGTAGGGTCCCCTCCAGACCAAGGTGGATATACACTTAGACCTTATATAGTAGATCAGCTTGGGCAAACCCCAGCCCTAAACATTGACTCTGCAGGAATAGAAGAGTATGTTAAGCTATATGAAACTCAGGCTCTAATCTGCTGATTTAACTGTTTTTGGCCAAAGCCAATGGATTTATTCCACTGTATCTTCACTCATTGGACCATGAAATGTGATATACATCTCTGCTCCAAGGGGTTTTTTATCGTGAAGTTTTCATCCACGGAAGTCAGAGATACAGTCATAAAAGTTGGGCCATGGTTTTGGGGATCAACGGGTCTTTTTATGACCCCATGGTTCCCAGATTTTGATCCAACCACAATGACGGTCTCCAGAATGCCAGTCTGGGTCCGGCTATATAACCTTCCCCTTCACTTTTAGAGTGAACGAGTCTTGGAGGGAATTGGGAACAACATAGGGAAATATAGAAAAATAGATCTAGAGAGAATTGAGGAGAGGATCTACACCTTTGCACGCATCTACGTGGAAGTTGATCTAAGTAAAGGACTACCGGAAAATATAAAGCTGATCTACAAGCAACAGAATTGGCTGCAAGGACTAGACTATGAAAACACAGCTTTTAGATGCAGAATTTGTAGGCTGATAGGACATCTGCAAAGTACATGCCCAGAAGCCAAGAAAGTAAATAGCAAGAAGAAACAGAAAGGAAAACAGAGAAAAGGGTGGCAATACCCCCCTCCTGATTCAAAGGAAGATGAATCAGAAGCAAAGGAGGAAGTTCCTCCCTCAAAGAATATTGAGCCTACCCAAGGAAAAGAGACCCAAAAAGAAATCATACCAGCTAACAAGGCTTCACAACTCCATCCAAATCAGGCAGAAAAGACTAGCGAGAAACTGAGTACCGGAGGGATTAAACGGCATCACTCCTCAGATACTTCAGATTCAGACAAGGATACAGGCTCCCAGACAATAGAAAAACAGTTAGTCCTTGCAACAATTGTGCCCTCCCAGGGAGAGTGGCGCATGGTCGAGAAGAAGAAGGGGAGGAAAACCTGAGGTGTGAGTCTTCTACTCACTCTCTGGAAGCAGTGGCTCTTTATTAGTTTTCTCTCGCCCTCCCTCTCTCGACTCTTTTTCTTTTATTTTTATTTTTTCTTTTCTTCAAATGCATTGGTAGCCATGCTACGATGCGTTGTGTGCCAAAGCACATGAGCCCTATGGGCAGTTGTATGAGAATGCGTAAGTGCATCTGCTACATGTAACTTTTCATTTCTTAATAAAAATTTACAGATTTTTTTCGGTGGAAAAAAAAAAAAGTATAAAAGGAGGTTTTATGCGCCTTATTTATATTTTTTTATTTACCATACCTTTGGAGTAAGTATAAAAAGAGGTTTTATATACGCCTTATACTCTGACACATCAAATGTTTACATTACATTTCTCACATTACATCTACACATGTAACCTATACTGGGTTAAAGAGCGCCTCTCTACCCAATTAATTTTCTATATCTATGGTTTGGTCCATTTCTCAATGTTACTTCAACAATAAAAAAGGAATCAAATAATTTTTTTATTGGAGAGAGAAAGGGAATCCTATGTTGGAAGCACTTGTATGAGAAAATAAAGTCACTAGAGGAATTTGTGTCTGGATTATAGGAAGTGGTTGGAGAGTTCAGTGGCCATCATAAATAATGTTTCTTTTGGCCTAGAAGTTAAGAACCCTTCACATGAGTGCCAATGGTGCAAAGGGATATTGTGTTTTTTTTATTCTTGTTTCAATCTGGACAGTGGAATGGCATTGTTCATGTTGACAATTATTGTGGAGGAATTCCCTTTCCTTAACAATAAAGTGTTTGTGATTATTCAGATTAGGTTATCTAAAATAGTACGTTAAAAATGGTCAATTGTATTGCCAAGTGTGTCCAATTATGAAAAGATGCCACCATGCAAGTAAAGGATATTTCCTTCAATGAGAGTTGTCAGTGAAACATAGTCCAAGAATATTAACTATATCCCTATAGCATACTTCTAGAGAAACTTGCAATGTCAACTATCTATATAGAATAGTATCCTCGATCTATGTAGTCACCCATGAATAAAAAATTAGTTCCAAGAGCCTTCCAATCAATACAAAAGAACTCCAAAAAATCAAGGAATTTCTCATAAATGTCTCCAAATACTATGATAACAAATCAACTTATTCTGAATGGATTAAATATGGTTTGCAAAGCACAACGACTTGCTGTAAAGGTTTCATGCGGATAAGCCCATGTGAAAGAGGATAAAGTTCACATGAAAAATTCCAATTGTTGGTAGTCAATGTACTCATGACACTGTTAGGTCAACAATGGTTTGGGATTTAGAGACTACTTTATTTCCAAAAATATTTTTTTCATTTTTCCTTGGTGATACTTTTCATTGAAAACAATGATATTTCCATTCATTGCACAAAGAATGGACAACAAGTTTGTGATTGCTCAATTTTCCCATCAATGTTGGTGAGAGGAATAGAGTTAACAAATTTAAATTATTTGGTGTAAGGGTGGAGTTATGAAGTTAATCATCAAAGAAAGGACCAAGAAAATTATAGACATTCCATCCATAAAGGTGGGTACTATTCTAGTTTGTGATTTAACTATTATCGGGTGGGAAGTAACTTACAAGAAAGAACTAATCCCAATGGTGAGGCCTATTATATTGTCATCTTTCAAAATGAGAGTAAAATGGTAGCCCATGAAGAGGTTGTTCTCAATTCCTTCAAAATTGGAGAAGATAACCCAAAGGAACTAAAATAAAAGGCAAGTGCATTTTCAAAACCGGTTTAGTTAAATGCAAGGAAAGAAACGAAATTTTTTAATTGCATATGTGGGTGAAAAAAATCTAAATGACCAATTGAATAGAAATTAGCTACTCTAACAAATTTCAGGTGAAGTATGAGTATTTAACACAAATATTGAATAAAGAGGTCAAAATCTCAAATTAAGGACATGACATATAAGTCTATTGATGCACTTGTAACCCTAACTTTATCTTGTTGAAAAGTTTGTGGTACTCTAAAAACCACCTTGTAGAGGAAGATGTGTATTGAACCAAAAACCACCAATGCAATGTATGGTTCATGATTAAAAAAAACACCTAATTTGATGATTATGGTAAGTAAGAAACCTCTTGGTGTGTGATAGCTGAGGTTCACCAACAATAGCCATAGGTGTGATGTCATAAGGTGGTTATGGGTAAGCCATGGGAGACCTAGGATACTGATGATGAAGTGGGAGTCACATTTACAACATGTATGACAATATGTGTTTCAAATATGGTTGAATGAACCATATACACAGAGGACATATTAGTAGACCAACCGTTGTAGTATCTAGTTACCCATGCATTTCCTTGGATGATCTTTATGGATGCCAATATTTTGGTGATGTTTGTAAATGTCACATTGAACTAAACATAACTTGTTCACAGTGGATCATGTGTTGCAGAGGAGAAAATATTTGTGAACATAGTAGCTGTGTTGCAGAGGAGAAAATATTTGTGAACATAGTAGCTGATAAAGGTTAAGGCAAGTAGTAGTTAACGTGGGTTGTTGAAGTATGCAACTCCTACTTGTAAGTGCCATGATTGGCTTGAGAATCAGTCACCTATAGATATTATCCAATGGCATGATTCCTATATTGGTGTGTGGTCGGGATATTTTCTCCTATGGTTGATTATGCAACCAAGGTAGCTTGTCTATCTTGAGAAATAATTCTTATATTTATGGAAATATGTGTTTATTTTGGAATAGAGCTTCTGATATTTTAATTTAATTATCAATAATTAATGTGGATGGTAGAGATTCAACTTCTACTAAATATTTTAGAATATTCTTAGTAGTAATCACAAATCAATGGTAAAGGTTTATCTCAAAAATAGTTATTCCCTTTTTGCTATTTTAATTAAATTGATTAATAAATAAAAAATTATCATAATGAAGAATCTTTTTACATGTTTTTTAAAATATACGTATGTTTTTTAACTCATATATTAATTCATTTTAAAATTAATAATAATAATATTAATAATTTACTTATTTTTTATGATTTCTTAAAAGTTTGGCAATGTGAGATATATGATGGAAAAAGTATTTTGAAACCTATTTAATTTATATAATAACCATTTAAAATAAAATTATATTTTATTCAATTTTTATGTTTTTTTTTTTTAATCTTGCACTGTGCTATGTACTATGAAACAAATATTTGGAACCTTATTACTAGATAATTTTTCATGAAATAAAATATTATACCTATACATAGAGTTTTAAAAAATGATTCTAATTTGAAATATATAATATAGAAGAAATAAATAAAAATAGTAATTTTTTTAATAAATATTATTAATTTAGTTTTATATATATTCTTTAAGTAAAATAGACCAGACTTTAATCTCAGTAAACATTAACTATCATCATATATATATATATATATTTGGAACCTTATTACTAGATAATTTTTCATGAAATAAAATATTATACCTATACATAGAGTTTTAAAAAATGATTCTAATTTGAAATATATAATATAGAAGAAATAAATAAAAATAGTAATTTTTTTAATAAATATTATTAATTTAGTTTTATATATATTCTTTAAGTAAAATAGACCAGACTTTAATCTCAGTAAACATTAACTATCATTATATATATATATATATATATATATATATATATATATATATATATATATATATATTTATTTATTTTAATATACTTATTTTTTCTTTTTCTTTTAAATGAAAAAAAACCAAAAAAATACACCATTAATAAAATTTAACTATTTTATAATAAATAATGATATTTACCAATCATATGCAATATGTATCATTCCATTAAGATAAAATATGCTCTGATATTTTAATTTTGTGCGCCTCAGAAAACTTGTTAACTGGATTATGCACATTTTATAATTTAAACTTTGTAATTCTGAAAAAGAAAAACCATATCAAATCTTACCTTGACCCAAAAATATAGAAATATATATGGGGTAATGTCCATGCACCACCCTGGACTAAATTGGACTAATTTTGACATCTGGATATCCATGTCCCTGTTATATTTGTCTGCATCATGTGGCGTGCCACATGCCGAATGGTACTGTGCTACTTGGTGGGTTGACGGTGAAAATCGACTTTGCAACTGTATAAGTTTTCACCGTATAAAATATTTGTTCGATGGCGACTATTCGTGCCCACTCTCTGCACCATACTGAATTTATCAGTATATCCATTTTTATATGCGCGACACTAGTGATAGCCCTAGAGACCTGGCCGAATGTGCTCGGCCACCCACGATTCAAAATTCCACAAATGCGACTGGAAAGCCTTCCCGGATTCTAAAACCTTTTTAATAATGAATTAATGCAGAAATAGATTTAGTTTTGAGTTGTTGAACGAGAGTGTTTATTTAGAAATTGGTTCCACGTATTTAGGTTTGTTTCCTCTTCTTCAGGAAGATTAGGTGAGTGCAATCTGCTATATAAACGTAATGTAATTGTGCAGTGGAATTCAATTTGTCAGTGAGCTTTGTCTCACAATTATGAGCTGTGTTGTGTTCGTTTAATTTAAGTTGGTATCGGAGCTGAGTAGGTGTCTGCAAGTGTTGGGTATTGGAGTAAGGTTCTGCTTTCTAAACCCATCAGAAGTTGCAGGTTTCCACACCAGTTCAATGCAGCAAGTGGGTAGATCGAAGATCTCCAGCTGGGTCCCTCCGTTTTAGCAACTGTGAGAACCACGTGACCTCTGCCCGCTGCCTGACGGCCATTGGTCATTGCGAGGCATTGAAAATGTCGACTGTTGCATAACAGTGTATGAAGCAGACTTTGTTGCATCAATCGCCTTAATATCACAACGCCTCTTAGATCTATCTGTCCGTCACATCCTTTGAGCACTACCTTCTCGGTCGCTGCAGAGCCATAACGCTATTGATCGGTATCGCAGCTCTCGTTCAAAGACTTCAAATACAGCTCTCATTCATCAGCAGTTGAGAAGCACGGTTGCTGTTCGAGCTAGTGCGTACAGCTCACAGTAATATATGCCATCGACGACAGAGGTGAACTGTCCGTGGATTTGTCTCATTTATCTCTCGCCATCTGTGCTTGGTAACCGAAAGTTTGAAGAGTTGAAATTTCATGTGTGGTCACCGAAGTTTGAACATAGATAAGTCAAAGATTTTTTTTTTTAATTTGAGCATGAATCATATCATTGTTATGAAAACGTGACCATTCTATTACAAAGGTGAAAGCCATATGATATAAGATGACGTAACTTTAGTTGAAGTTAAGGTGAAAACTTTGGTTACGTAACTTTGGTTGAAGTTAAGGTGAAAACTTTGGTTGAATTTTTAATTAAAAAAAAAAAACCTTTTTAAAGGATATTTTTTTTTTTGACTTTATTATATGAAGCTCTATTGGCACTTTATTTCAAAATTGATTTTTCTTTGTGGGTTTGAGGACCGAGGTGTACATCGTTGAACTCAATAAAGCTTGCAACTTAGATCTTTGAATTTGGTCATTACTACTCACAACAATGGCTAATCCTCTTGCCGATTCATATTTAAATGAATCCACTAAACTTGATGGTGAAAATTATGTAAATTGGAAATTTAAGCTGATCATAATTCTGGAGGCATACAATCTCTAGACAATTGTTAAAGGTGACGAGCCCAAGCCTACTTCTTCTGCTGCAATTCCAGATTGGGATAAGCGAGAAATGAAAGCAAAAGTGCTGCTACGCATGTCAGTGAAGGACAATATTATTCCTCACATTCGGCACTGTGAAACTTCAAAGGCAACATGGGACACTCTCAAAGGTTTGTATGAAACTACTAATGCAAACCGCATTTTATTCTTAAAAACAAAGCTACTATCTATCAAAATGGAAGCCAATGAAAGCATTAGCAACTTTGTTTCTAGAATTAAAGACTTGAGTGATAAGCTTGGTGATATTGGTGAAAAAGTGTCTAGTAGTGATTTGGTAACTGTTGCTTTGAAGGGTTTAGTCCAAGACTATAAAGTCTTTATTTCAGCACTCTCAGCTTGACCAACACCTCCTACATTTGAAGAATTGGCTGGAATTCTTCTTCAAGAAGAAGAGCGAATGAAAAATTTTGAACTGGAGTCAAATGGTTCTGATTTGGCTTTGACAACAAGAGGTAAAATATCATTCCGAGGGAGACCATGGGACAAGAACAGAGGTCGTTTTCAAGCAAAGCAGAAAGGTATGACACCTCCTGATTCTTATGTTAAGAGGAACATTGAATGTGATTATTGTGGAAAATCTGGACATCTAGCTAAATATTTCTATAGAAGAAAGAATCATGAATCAAATCAAAGACATAGAAGGCATAATGGAAATTTCATAAACAGAGACACCTCAGTGACTGATGGATTTAAAAATTTTAAGTTGTTTCTTTCTGATGCTGCATTGTCTGCTGAAACTGATGATGAGAATGCTTGGTTCATAGATTCTAGTGCATCAGCACATATGACTTGTAATAAAGAATGGTATGATAAATATTATGAGAAATCTGATGGCACACACATTTATCTAGGAGATGATATGTCACTTAAAGTCCAAGGCTATGGCATAATAAATGTGTACTTACCTAATGGACAAATGAGAGAGATTCATGATGTGATGTATGTACCTACTCTCAAAAAGAATTTGATATCTGTTTCCACTATCACTGATAATCATTTAAAAGTGGAATTTGGTAAATTGGGCTGTATTGTGAAAAATGTTCACGACCACTACAAGGTTGTTTCTACAGGTACCAAGGTTGGAGGATTATATAAATTGGATGTGACAGTGAAGCGCCATGTTTCATTGACATCCAAAGAGACATCAACAGCAGAGCTATGGCATCACAGGTATGGGCACCTAAATTACAATGATTTATCGTTGTTGCAAAGAAGATCAATGGTTGAAGGTCTTCTTGTTATGAAGTCTGAACATTTACCATGTGAAGCTTATGCACTTGGTAAGCAGCATAGAGAAGAGTTTCCTGTTCATACCGAGAAACGACAATATGATATACTTGAATTAATTCACACTGATGTATGTGGACCTATGCAAACTAGGTCTCTTGGTGGTGCTTCATACTTTTTTATTTTTATTGATGATAGATCTAGGTATACTTGGGTCTATTTCATTCGAAGGAAAAGTGATATATTTGAGTATTTTAAAGAGTTCCGAACTATGATTTAAAAAAAAACAGGTAAGTACATTAAAATACTCAGATCTGATCAAGGGGGTGAATATAAGTCAAGTGCATTTAACAGCTATTGTAAATCTAATGGGATTCAACAACAGTTCCTAGTAACTCATACCCCTCAGCAAAATGGTGTTGCTGAGCGATGGAATAGAACCTTGGTGGAATTTGCTCGCAGTATGCTTCAAGGTAAAAATATTTCTAATGTTTTCTGGGCAGAAGCCATTAATACTGTTGTTTATTTGAAGAATCGATGTCCCACTAAGAAATTAGTTTTTCAAACTCCTTTTGAGGTTCTTCATGGTTATAAACCTGATGTCAGTCATTTAAGAGTCTTTGGTTGTACTGCCTTTTCACATATTCCTAAGGCTAACAGAAGAAAGCTTGATGCAAAGTCAATCAAGTGTGTTTTTATTGGGTATTTTACCGATCAGAAAGCATATAAATTGTTTGATCTGAGTACACATAAACTGTTTGCAAGTCGAGATGTGGTGTTTCATGAGCAGGCTGATAAATGTGATACAAAGAAAGATGCATCGCGTATATCTAATGATGATCATGTCAAACTTGATACTTTGGTTGAATATGAACAGGAACAGGTACAGGTACAGGTTCAAGATCAGGATGAGAGCAGTATGAGAACATCTAGTAGCAGTGAGTCATCACGAGAGGAAGATTCACCTCAAAGCCGAAGAATCATGGATGGAACTCCAATAGGTATTGTAGCACCAAGAAGGTCAACCCGACAAACCCAGCTTCCTGCAAGGTATAGAGATTATGCCTTGATGTCTAATATCATGAATGTTGTAGAACCAGTTGATTATGAACAAGCTAAAGAACATGAACAATGGAGAAATGCTATGAATGATGAATATGCCTCTCTTATGAAAAATCAAACATGGGAATTAGTGGAACTTCCTGAAAACAAAGTTCCAATTGGAAGCAAATGGTTGTATAAATCTAAATTTAAAGCAGATGGTAGCATTGATAAATTTAAGGCGAGATTAGTTGCAAAAGGATATGCTCAACAGGAGGGAATTGATTATGAAGATACTTTTTCACCAGTAGCTAAATTGAATACAATTAGATTACTGATTGCCTTAGCTACAAAACATAATTGGAATATACATCAATTGGATGTCAAATCCGCTTTTCTGAATGGTGACTTAAAGGAAGAAGTTTACTCGGTTCAACCTGAAGGGTTTGTCAAACAGTGACAGGAGAATCTAGTTTGCAGGTTAAGAAAAGCCTTATATGGTTTGAAGCAGGCGCTGAGATCATGGTATGTAAAGATTGATACCTTCTTTCTTCAGAATGGATTTGTGAAAAGCAAAAATGATCCTAACTTGTATGTTAAGAAAGATGAAAAAGGAAATGTTGCTTTAATATCTTTGTATGTGGATGATCTCATTATCATAGGCAGTGCTCACAATTTAATTGAAGAAATTAAAGTTCAGTTGTCACAGGAATTTTAAATGAAAGATTTGGGTGAATTGCATTATTGTTTAGGAATTGAGGTATGGGGAGAGCCTGGTAAAAAATTAATCACTCAAAGCAAATATACAAAGGAAATTATTAAAAATTTCAATATGAGTGATTGCAAAGCTATGTCAACTCCCTTAGAACAGAATACAAAGTTGTACATAGAAGATGGAACTAAAGAGGCAGATGGAACATTATATCGTCAGTTGGTGGGAAGTCTGAACTATCTCACCACTACCAGACCAGACATTGCATACTCAGTCAGTATCCTTAGTCAATTCGTGGCCAAGCCTTCAGGAAATCACTGGAATGCTGCAAAGAAAGTTCTCCGATACTTAAAGGGAACAATGAATTTATGTATTATATATACTGATGAATCTGATGTAGCACTGACAGGTTTTTATGATTCAGATTGGGTAGGAAATTCAGATGACAGACGATCTACCTTTGGCTATGCATTTCATATAGGATCAGGGGTTGTATCTTGGAGTAGTAAGAAACAACCAACTGTTTCTTTATCATCAACAGAATCTGAGTACAAAGCTTTGATCAATGCCACTTGTAAAGCTATTTGGTTGCGGAGAATCCTTGCAGATATTGAAGAGGCGCAAAGTGGTTCAACATGCACCAATTGTGATAATCAGAGTGCTATCAAATTAGCACATAATCCAATTTACCATGCTAGAAAAAAACACGTTGAGTTACAATACCACTTTGTACGTGAGAAAATTGAGTCAAATGAAATTGAATTAATATTTTGTAATACCAAGGATAATATGGCTGATATATTTACTAAGCCTCTTGGTAAAATCAAATTTGAAGTTTTTAGAAGTCAATTAGGTATTGTAGAAAACCCATTTCTCCATTAAGGGAGGATGTGAGAATTAATGCAAAAATAAATTTAGTTTTGAGTTGCTGAACGAGAGTGTTTATTTAGAAATTGGTTCCATGTATTTAGGTTTGTTTCCTCTTCTTCAGGAAGATTAGGTGAGTGCAATCTGCTATATAAACGTAATGTAATTGTGCAGTGGAATTCAATTCGTCAGTGAGCTTTGTCTCACAATTCTGAGCTGTGTTATGTTCGTTTAATTTAAGTATCAGTATATCCATTTTTATATGCGCGGCACTAATGATAGCCCTAGAGACCTGGCCGAATGTGCTCGGCCGCCCATGATTCGAAATTCCACAAATGCGACTGGAAAGCCTTCCCCGATTCTAAAATATTTTTAATAATGAATTCAGTCCACTACAGTGGAAGTCTACTTACAGGCCCGTCCTCCTCGCTTCCGTTGTGTTTCGTAATCAACAAGTCATTTTTTTGTACGTGTTTGTACTTATAAAAGGATACAAAGGAAAATGTTCTGGCACATTATAACCAGGCCCGGAACGCTGCATCAACGGGACTGGCTTCTATTTATTGGACTGACAAAGAATTTTGAGAGAGCTCATCTGATATTACAGAACATAAGTTGTTTAATTAAACCTTAGTTACCAAATTCGAATAGAAAATTACTTTTTTACCATTTTTTAAGTATATAAATTACTTTTTTTATAATTTTTGAATAGAAAATTTACTATTTTACAATTGAATTTTTTAAATATAAAATTTCCATCACATTTTTTTAACAGTTTTTTCATATTTTAAGCCGTTCTGAATGCTCCAGTGGAATGGAAGTTTATATATATGAAACTGGTGAATGCTGACGTGGTGAATGCTGAAATGGAATGAAGGTTTAAATGTTTATGTATTAAGCTTTTTGAAACTAGTGAATGCTGCAGTGAGATAGATGTTTATAGATATATATTAGGTTGCAAATTTAGGTTAACTGCTTGTTAAATTCAAACAAGCGTTGGCTGCTTGTTATATTCGAATATCATTCCGGAGCATCTTATCTTTGCTGAGTTGTTCAGAATTGTTGTCTTTGCTGTGGAGAACTTAACTGATTTAATTAACCAGAAATTTCGTACATCGTACCGTATTGAAATTAACGAATTACACGACGAACTGAATCGTTTCAACGAATTTCCAAACTTTTTTGACCAGTACGGCCGAATTTGGTAACTATGATTTTTTTGGACGTGTTTGTACTTATAAAGGATACAAAGGAAAATGTTCTGGCACATTATAACCAGGCCCGGAACGCTGCATCAACGGGACTAGATTCTATTTATTGGACTGACAAAGAATTTTGAGAGAGCAATATGGGGGGTACGATGATTGAGTCACAGCCTCTGGAGTGGAAAATTAGTGTTAAGGGAGTGACGGAAGCGAATACCATGCAAGAGAACTTCTGCGACCGTGTGGTTAGTAGAATTTCTCAATCTTTCTACTAATACAAAAGATCTGTCCTTTCTGTGAGCAAAAGGGTTTGGGAGGTGGGTGCAGATGATCCTAGAAGAGTTATCCATTCCATCAAAGTTGGCTTTGCACTCTCTTTGGTCTCTGTATTTTACTTCGTGAGACGATTGTTTGACAGTTTTGGTGGAAATGCCATGTGGGCTGTCGTGACTGTCGTTTTGGTCTTCGAATTCACCGTAGGTAATTTTTTCACCAAAATACCTCCAGTTTACGAGTATTAAAATGCCTCCGAGTATCTACTTTGGTAGGAGGATTTCATCAATACATAATATGAGCTAGACCAACTATTGGTTTTCAGAATAATAAATCAATGTTTTGCGCCTTAATGATTTAATGATATAAAGCAGGTGCTACATTGAGCAAAGGTCTGAACAGATCTTTAGCCACACTGTTGGCAGGACTACTGGGAGTGGGGGTGAGCTATGCTGCAGAACTTACAGGGAAAAACTACGAACGAGTTATACTTGCTGTCTCTGTTTTTGCCTTAGGTCTCCTTCCCATAATACAATTCTGCATGCTATACTCGATATTTCAGGGTTCTGATGTTTATACTTTCTTTACTTTCAGTGATCGATACAGGTACAACGTGCACATATTTTCGTTTCATACTAGTGATCAAGCAAAGATACGATTACGGGGTGGTCATCTTCATTCTTACCTTCAATCTCGTAGCCATTTCTGGTTCTCGCATTGAAAACATTTTAAAATTTGCGCATGAGAGGATAGCTACGATAATCATGGGGTGTGCACTGTGTTTCATAATAAATGTGTTTTCTTTTCCCATATGGGCTGGAGATGATCTTCACAATTTGATTATACATAACTTGGAAGGATTGGCCGGATCTCTCCAAGGTAATCCTTCGGTTAGAAAAACAACAAACAATTGATCTCATTTATAAGTAATCTTTGTCTCAGTGATAAATTTTAAGAATATTTTGAAAATTTCAAAATAAGAATAAGTTAAAACAATTTGTCCTTAATTTACTTCAGCATACTTTTGTATTTTAGATTTGGAAATATTCTCAAAATTTAAAAATTCCAAAAATAGTAACAACATATTCATTCGTTTATTCATTTACGTGATTACAGAATGCGTCACAGAGTACTTCGTAGAGTCAAAATATGGGCAGGACTCAGACGATGACAAGGTGGGAAGAGGCTATAAATGTGTGTTGAACTCGAAGGCCGCAGAAGAGTCACTGGTACATATCATAATTCGTCAATAGCCTGGTAGATATAGATATTTCATTAGCATCTTCTATCAGTATACACTGGTAGATATAGATGAGTTTGGCTATATGTTTAACCTTAACGAAGAAATTTTAGTTTTGCAGGCGAATTTCGCCAGATGGGAACCACCGCATGGACGTTTGTTTTTCAGATATCCGTGGCAACTTTATCTAAAAGTTGGAAGCGTGACCCGCTACTGTGCCACTGTGTGGAGGCTTTAAATGGATTGTTAAACGCTGAGATTCATGTAATTCTGGTCAAATTTGCTTATATATTGCTTTCTTATTTCTGCATACTAATCAATTTCGATTCGTATCATTAATTATTTGTGATGATATTGTGTGATCAGACACCATTTTCTCGGAGACAATATTTGAAAAGGGAATGCGTTGAAATCGGTAGAGAGACTGCCAACATTCTTGGTGAACTGGCTGACAGCATAAGGAAAATGAGAACTATAAATCCAACTTTAATGATGGATCGGTTAAAGGAAGTGGTGGGTGAATTGCAAAATTCGCTGAGAGCTCAGCCAGAGCATTTCATCAATACCAAGAGTTTGAAAACTGTTGAAGAGAAGCCCTCAAGTACACCAAGATATTTCCAAGGAGAGTTAAGTAGATCAGACAAATTGCACGACTTTTCAATACCCAAAATGACAAAAAAAGCTTATGAGGAGGATAAGGAAAATACAATGTCATATCAAAGTACTCTGGAGGGGAGATGCAATAGGACATATCTAATATTCAAGGTAGCAAATTATGTGAAATGAGTGAAATGAAACGAGGCAGTTATACAGTTATGGAGGTCCTTCCTCTTGCTAGATTTTCTACTCTTCTGTTAGAAACAATGGCAAGGTTAGAGAGCGTGATCGGTACAGTAAAGGAGCTGGGAGAAGAGGCCAAGTTTAAAAATATGGATCAGCCAGTAAAAGAATCCTTTCCACCATCTTTGACAAAAGCAACTACGTCTCTGACTTGAACGAAACAAATGGTACCGGTGGCTCTATTTCCACCTACAAATCTTCCAACTACCAATACTATGATTGATAACCTGCATCACCAGTTCCAACCTTAAAGCCAATGAGTTCTCTTACAGGCTAAAAATTTACCAACACAAAGGCCATGGTTAAATAAACTGATAAGGAATACATAACATTAAAATCAATGCAAAGGATATTACAGTCTTTCTCTCGGTACATGTGGATTAAAGGCATTTATTTCTCAATTCAATTCTTCATCGATGTCAATATAGAACTGTGAAAAATATAAACCTCGTCTAGTACTAACACTCTACTACTAAAGTTGTAACCTATGGCATAGTATAAGAATGATTAAAAGACACAATTGTGTTCTTCAAAGTATGAATTTTTAAGGTTACATGTTATTTTTAAATATTTCATTTATTTAATGTTATAGTTGTATATTAATTATAGAATATGGAAACAAGTTCATTATCTTGTATAGTTTGGCATGACAAAGGTAACGATGTAATCAATATGTCACTGTGATACTTCACTATCCCCTAATTTTTTTTTCTAATAATAAAAATATTTATAATTTAATAATAAAATTTTTCATGAAATATATTGATAATTTAATAGCTAATTGTTAATATTATTTACAATTTAATCATTAATAAGATAATTATTTCATATTATTATTGAAATGTTGCGCTGTTATAATGCTTTTAAAAATATTTGATATTTTTTTCTAGATATCTCTAAATTTAAATTGGGATATTTAAAAAAAATTTCATACAAGAACAAAAATATCATTGCTCATGCTAAGTCCAGTTTTAACTATATATCTATTGATCATGGATAATAGTATAGAGATCCATAATCTATCGAGAGTGGAGAGAAATCAAATCCCTAAAGGGGAAAACCTTGTATACATAAGAACAAAAATATCACCTTCTTCAAGAACAACAAAAATATCATTGCTCATGCTATGTCAAGTCTCAACTACAGTATCTATTGTTGATGGACAAGAGTCTAGAGATCCATCTTAACTCCAAATCTATGAAGTGTGGAGAGGGATCAAATCCCTCAAGCTGCAAACCTCTATTTTGAGTGCAAGAGTTGACAAAAGATTTTTACCAACTTGATAGGTTTTATCTCTCCTAATGATTGATAAATTCAAAGTTAAAATTGATATATGCTACTTTATAGAGCAAATGTATTGATAAACCATAATATTGTGACAAAAAATATTTAAAAATTAAGAAATTTAATTAATTTTTATAAAAAATAAATAATTATGATAAATTAAGATATATTATAAAATACATTTTTAATACCTATCCTGAATTAATACTACCAATAGTCATTTAACTTATATAAATATACTGTGTAAATCCTATTTTGCAAGTGATACATGCTCAAGATGGGAAATATAAGTATAACGACCACACAATTAGCTTTCCCCAAGATATTTCTACAATTGCACAAAGTCTTCCTTGACATGTTGAAGATATTGACTTTCTAATTGTGAGGAGACATGCCACTTAGTCTAAATATTATGAATGTTATGTCAAAAGATCTCAAGTTATGGCTGCATTTCTTTTCAAAATTGAACGTGATCAATATTATCGAGATGTTGTAATTGACTATGATTCAGTGAATTCTCTGCCCGAAAGATCAACAGATGTCTCCTCCAAGCTTAAATTTGTTGATTGTGATATTGAATAATTAGAGATCAATGTAACTAACAATGAGAGGTTGCCTCTTGAGAATTTTCCCTCTCATCCTTCTTATTTTGTTGCTCGCCTACCCAATGAATGGAGCGAAGTGGAAGAAATTAGAGCATTTCTTGATAATGTTGATTCTTCACATGTTCAAGAAATGGATTGGCCCAGTATTGGAACTCTCCGATGAATGAATATAATAATGAGGGGTTATTAGATATGGAATTCCCCACATTGTTTCCCATTGGTGATGTTGATTGGTTGCAACCACACATTTGTAGTGTTGAACTTCATGAATATGCATTGGATCTTCTTAGATACTATGATCAGAGGTTTGGAAGCCAACCTCGCTTTCGATATTACCTATTGAACATGATAATGCGTCATAGGAGCCAAGCAATTGCTGTAGTTTTTGTGAAGAAAAAATTACACGATAACTCATCCAGAACAATTGAAAACTTGTGTCACTAACTTTCTGATTTACCAGATAATAGGTTGGTTGAGCATATTATGAAGTTTGGTTCTTCTCTGAGAGGTACAAGGGCATACTAGCCTCAATATCAGGTTGAATTGAATGACATGATTACTAAGTTGGGATTTCCATCTTTGTTTTTTTACTTTGAGTGCACCTAACACAAAGTGGCCATAGTTGCATAGCCTCATGCCTGTACCCTCACATTCTCGTTCCTTAAATGAGCATCGTATGAAAATTGAGAATGTTATCTAGTACCCTCATATTGTTTCCACATTTATGCACCATAGATTCAATATATTTTGAGAGGAAGTTATCCAAAAATATCTTAATGTGAAAGACTTCAGGTATAAGTTTGTTTTGTTGAATTTATTTTCTATTCATTGTCAATTTCTTATTATGGTTCTATTTATGTTTTTTGTAGTAACTCTATATTCATTTTCTTCAGATATGAGTGGAAACATAGAGGTTCAACACATATCCATGGTTTCCTATGGTTGTAAGCAGCTCCTAACATGGAAAGACTTGATTGGTCAAATGATTATGATTTACAACTTGCAAAGAGATTCTTTGACATTTATGTAACTGCATGGAATTCACATGAAATATCTTGTCACAATATAATGGTTCCAATAAGTCTCAATGATGACCCTTGCCTATTGAATATTGATAAGATTTTCTATTACAATCCTCATAATGATTATGAATAATTGTTGAACTGTGTCCAAAGGCACACAAAGTATAGAGTAGATTCTTGTTTGCGCAAAAAGGACACTATTCTCACATGTCAGTACAATGCTCCATGTGATATTTTTGAGGAATCAAGATTGTTCATAGATGATCAAGTGTAATATCCCTATTTTTACTACTTTTATTAGACAGTTGAATAGTCCTAAAGGGTCAAGTGGACCCAAGGGAAAACAATTTTTATGGACATATTTTATTATTTAAATTGAATAAAAATGGAAATTGAATTTTTGTGCAAAGACTATAATTTAATTAGAGATCAAGAATCCAAGTCCATGAGGATGGATAAGGTTCCAAAGACATTCCCAGTTCTCCAAAAATTCTTGGAGAAAATAAATTAAAATTTCATTATTAGATTTGAGATAAAAATCCAAAAATATTCCTCGATAAAGAGGAAAGTTACTAGGAAGAGGTGGAATAAAACCAGAAAGAGGAAAATCTAGTTTAAAGTATTTTTGTGGAAAAAACAAAAGGAAAGCCTAGGAAAAAAGGAAAACAACATCCTGATTAACTGGACATATATATGGAAACAATCTCATGGGAAAGCAGGCTTAAAAAATAAAATTATGGGTAGACAAGAGGTTGTCTACTTCTGGAACGAATTGATCCCTGCTTGGGGGGGGTTCTGGAGATAGAGCTCAGAGGTTGGGTTGAAAATAGTCTACCAGAATTGGTATGCACAAGCTATTAAATTCCATCTTATTATTGTGTTATTGTGAATCAGTTTATAGTGGTGATGAAATTGATAGAAATATCTATGAACAATTTTATTCTGTGTATTTAAATAGTATAACACTACTATTAGTTTTAATTGAATTAGTTCTATGCATTTAACAGAACCTATTATAATAAATATAGTGTAGTCCTGTATTATTGCACAAGAAAATTTAGAAATTAGACCAACTCTCGGAATGTCTAAACCTTTGAAATAGATTTAAATCTAAGGTTAGGTAGAAAATATTATTTTATACAGAAAAAAGTAAATACATGAGAAGTAGTTATAATGAAATTATTCAACTAGCTATGAAAACCTGTCAAGTAAAGTTATACAGAATGAGGGAGCTACGTTCTTCTATTAAACATGAATCTAAAAAAATCAAATCCTATCTTCTACTCTAACATAGTTAGAAGATTTTGAATTTATACATAAGCCATAGTATTATATCAGAAATGAAACAAAGGTTTCATAGAATATAAAATATACGGAATAGTAAATATATTTTAATCTCTGTGCATAACGTAAATTGTATGATACTGAGTCAAAATAAATCGAGAGACTTTTATGTATATAAATTTCAATGTAATTTTTGTCCAAAGTGTATACAGAGTTTGGATTCAGTCCCATGAATTAAAACTACATTATTAATTCGAAAATAGTTCTAATTTCAATTAGAGGAAGACCTCAAAGAATTTTGGACCAGCCTGTACAAATGAAATCCAATGATTTTGTCACTGTATGACATACATAAGGATAATCTGGCTATATAATAGAAAAGGTAGAAAGGGTACCTGCACATAAACAATTTAGAGAAATTAAAGATAGTTCTTAAATTCAGTACAATAATAAATATGAAAAATAGTGATATGAGTAATGAAAAATGTAATTATTACCTTACTGGTTGGAATAAAGCTGGAAAAATAAACTTGCATGTAAAATAATTTCAATACAAATTTAAGTTGAGAATAAGAGAAATATAATAACCTAAGAAATTATTACCTAAAAGAAGGAGAATGTTTACTTGAAGTCCCTTCAATAGAATACTAAACCAACTTTGAGAAACTGAGCAGAAATGGAATTCCTGTAGAAATTAGGGACTAACAAAATTAGACCCCATTCTGTACAAATTAAGTTCATTTCATTTAAAAGCTAGAAATATTACAAGGTATTAATCCTAATTAAAGTATTGGGAAAATTTAGTATGAATAAACAAATCGACATGAAATATCATACACTTAAGCAAAGATTGAACAATTTGGAATTAAATGATATTTTCAAATTCTTCCAATTAGAACGATGAGATATATATACATAGTAAAACAAAAATTGTGAAGAAAGAATACAAGTTAATAAGAGTGTTAAATCTACTCCTAAATTGAAATTAAAGAAGGATGGTCAACGTATTGGTACTGTAATCTTCCGAAGAATGTAAAACAGGTCAACAAACCCTGAGGAATTTCATTTACATATTCTTGAAAAAAATTAACTAACAACCAAATTGACAATCTCAATGCATATATTTTTGGAGTGGAAATGGAGTAAAGTAATTTGATAAATCAATTAACTGCATAAACTCTATGTTTATTCACAAGGGTACGTATGGCAGAAAAAATGTCGGGTTCTCTAAGTGGAGAAGAACCAGGAATAAGAAAAAAGGGTATCATTAACTAAAACCCATAAATTATTTAAAAACCAGATGGGCAATGTCGAATAAAAATATGCGAAGGGTAGTAATAAAATACAGACCTATGGAGATATCTTGAAGCCATGAAGCATAAATTGTGGATAGGCCTCTATGAGGAATAAGCACTCCTTATTTCCGGAAACTTCAAGGGTAAATACTGCGTCTCATGAAAAAAATCTTCAAGCTACATACAAAACCAAAGAAACATAAATTTAGTGAGAGAATCAAAGTATGGAAAATCATAATGAAATAATAATCTCAAACAGAGATAAATGATGTTTCACGTCATATAAAAAACGATGGAACAGATTCAAATCCATACCCAAAAGAATGGTAATATCATTATATAACATTTGCGTGATATTAAGTTAGAGTTTACGTTAACCGATTATGTTCTTACACCATATTATTAAGGAAAACTTGCAATTCGAATTTCCAGAGCATGGAATGAGATTTGCAATGGCATTCTGTCAAAAATGTAACATTCCTGGAGTAAAATTAACGTTGCAACCACATTAAATAGATACGTACAAGTCGCAGATAATTATGGTTAAAGAAAATTAAATTCTGAAACACCATAACCCACAAAGAATTTCGATTCACAAAATATTGCATCAAAAACGAACGAATACCTGAAATTCATCCTTCAGAAGAAGAATCATTATCATTATGCGTCGTGGGTTGGCTCTGCGTCACGAGTTTAGCCTAAATCTCGTCGAAGCCAAATGTCTACAAAATAACCAAAGTCGAAAGGCCAACTGATGGTGCCAAAAATATTGAACTGACTAAAAGTGGAACAGAGGAAGAGTTAACCCTAATTCAGGATATGACACAATCGTGATCATCCATGTGTAGTGCATAGAATAAGATAAATTAACCGTGTATATAAGAGGTCAAGTCACCATGCCAGAGCCATTTGACGACTTTAATGAGCTTGGTACAATTCATAAATGAGAAAAGTCCAGATGGATTATCAATATTAAAAATGTATGACTGCAATCTTGCAGATAGTAATTACAAACCAAAATTTATAAATGTGTAAATATTATATGGAGATGTGACATGTTAATGTTTAGGAGAGGGGAATTACATGGCAAGTTACGAGAGACATGGAAGTCATGTTAACTCAAGAGTAGATGTACACGTAACCTCCTGGATGAGTGTTAGAAAAGGACTACAATCCCACGTAGGGTTAAAAAGAAATAATACATAGCTGAGATTCAAATGGTCCATATGATATGGACATAACAATGTTAAAGTACATATATCATAAAGTGAAAAACATACTTAAAGGTTGTATGGTAAGGATATACATATATCCCTCCATATATTACATACATTGGCATGGTGTTAATGATATCCATGATAATATCTAATATAGAACTTTCAACTAGGGAGATTTGATTATATATAATCAAGTAACTATAAGATATTTGATTAGATCATAATATGTGAAAAGGCCGAATACAATTTAAAGTTGAATGGATCAATTATGGGTCGTAAGTGGTTAGGTAGGTGAATTCGATTATTAACCATATGGCTAAGGTGCCAACAATAAATTTATCCAAGGATATGATTATCAACCAAATTGAGTTGATAATATAAAAGCAAGTGGCTTAAGTATAAAAATGATAAGTTAGAAATATGTCAAGATAAATATATATTTTATAATTATAACCATAATAGAAGTAAATTTTTTAGAGCCTAATCGAAGAAGTATATGATGCTAGAAATTGCATAATAAGCATAGAATATATATATATATATATATATATATATATATATATATATATGAAATCAAAGTGGTAAGGAGATGTAATTAATATATAGCTTCTAAGAAATTTTTTGACTACAATTGTTGAATTTAACTGCGTTAAGAGTAAGGAAACATAAAATTAATAGACGAATTCATCAAAGAGTGACAAAACACATTAATGCAGTTTTCTACAGTTACTCTTTAGACTATAAAAAGGAAAAAAAGATGTTGTGGAAGTGGAGTTGTTACAAATGGTATCAGAGCCCATGTTAAAACACTAGGCCTATATGTGTCCCCACCTCAGAAATTAAAAATCCAAGAATTATACTATTGTTAATTTTTTTTGGTTTGGAATTTTTTTTTAACACTAATGTTATTTTTGTGTACAGTGAGTTAGTGCAGAAAAGTATAGTTAAAACTATGAATGAAGGGGATGAGATGTATGTAGATCTGGGGGGTGCAAAAAATCCACCAGATCCAAATCCTTCATTTCCGGCCATGTTCCATCAGATTCAAAGAGAAACGATGCAGTTGAGAACCAACAGTGAAATATTTTCGTTAACCAGTGAAAATAAAGAAAGGTTAATTAGGGAATTAACCTCCAGGACCAGTCACGAAGGTGAAGGCTCTAGAAGAAAGAAAAGGAAGCTTAAAACCACTTAGAAGGATCTGAGGATGGTGAAGCTTTTGGACAACAATCCAGAAGGAAGAAGGAATTACAAGGAGAAATCCGAAAAATCAAACCTCCCACTTATGATGGTGAGAAGGAGGAAGATGCAGAAGCTTGGCTTATAAACATGGTGAAATACTTCCAAGTTTATTAATATAGAAGTAACTTGAAAGCCAGGTTGCCTATTTACCAACTGCAAGGTAAGGCTACTTTATGGTGGGAAGAAACAAAAATGGTGCATGTACTAGATGAGAAAACTGTCACTTGAGAAGATTGTCAAACTAAATTTAAATCTAGATATCAATGAAAGATACTATGATGAAAAATCCAAAGAGTTTCATGAGCTGAGATTGGGACAACTTACCATAGATAAGTTTGTTACCAAATTTACAAATACGCTTTGCTATGTACCTTATATTAGAGAAGAGAAAGATAAGGTATATCGATTTTTAAACTCTCTTCCTACTATCTACAAGGAGAGGATATAATTTGATATTGCCAAGAAAATGGGTGAAGATGTGCACAACGAAAGATTGTGTTATCAAAAGTTCAAAGGCATAAACGATCAAGTGAAAAACTTGCAGAACAAAGAAAAAGGAAAAGGTGACTCTAGTGGAAAAATAATAAAACCGGCATACTTAAAAAACTTTGGGAAAAGTTATCAAATGAAGAAGTTTAACAAAACTGGAGAAAATCAACTAGTCCAATCACAAATAGGATCCAAACCAACGGATGTAAACAACAAGAGAGATGAAACGATAAAAATGAGGGAGAAATTAAAGTGCTGGGGCTGTGGAGAACCTCATCTATTACAAGACTATCCTCACCAAACCATTCAGAACATTCAAGTGTTGAGAGAGAAAACTAATGTAAATGCTGTGGAAAGAAATGTTCCAAGAATCAATGTTGCACTATAATATCACCAATCTGAACACCAATCAACCGTGGTCGAAATAGAGGGTATGATTGCTGAACAACCTATTTCTGTTTTGATATATCCAAGCACAAATTTAAGCTATATAAGTCCTCAGATGCTGGAAAAGTGCAAATTAAAATCATAAAAATTTTAGTAAGCATGGTTAGTTGAATTAGCTACAAGAACAAAAAGAAAAGTGACCCATAAATTACCTGATGCAGGAGCATTAGACTCGAAAATACTTTGTATTTATTAAAACTTAGGGGTGTTTAAATTTTTAAAAAGAGCTAGATTTTTATAAATAATTTGAGTGGGTTTTTAATTAAATATTGTAAATAGTTCTCAAATATGAGAGAATTTGGTCAGTTGAGGATGTAAAGGGATGAGAGATGTTTCTAAATATTAATTTAGAAATTAGTTTCATTAATTTTGGGTGAGAGAGGATCCTTAGGGATTCAAGAGTGATTTTAGGATTTGTTGAGATATTTGGGGGTTTATTGAGTGATTAAAGGGATGAGAACCAAAATTGGTTCAATTAAATTTGTATAAATTGATATGCCTCAAAGGCAAAATAGAGCAGGTGAGATTAGAGTGCAGAATAGAGAAAGAGGTTGTAAGCCTCCGGGCTTTTGTAAAGGGTCATTTATTTGAAAATTTGGCCATGAACCAAGAGGATTTTTGTATTTGATTTTATGTTTGTTTATGAAGGAATTTATTTGAACTATGTGCATGAATGAAGTTCTGTTTTATTGGATGAAATGGCGCTCTATGTGAAATAGAGCAGTTGGATATAAATTGCATACATCTAAAGGAAGGATCGATGTTGTTTTATGTTTTGAAAGTTTACAGCTGAAGGATCAATGTTGTTTTATGTTTTGAAAATTTACAGCTATTAAAGGGGGCGCATAATTTGAAATTCCATATAGCTATTGCTGCGAATTTAACTAGTGATTTAGAGCCCCTTTTGTTGTGCGTATGATCATCGATATCTGCATTCAGTAGTTGGTGTTTCAAAGTGTTTTCATTTATTATGGGTAGCGATTTTACTCACTTTCTTGAGCGTAGATTCCCTTCATAACTGTAGCTATCAAAATCAAATAGAATGGTCTTTGAAGCCTATTGAAAAATACAGTTCATGAAATGAACGAGAAACGTCGTTTGGTTACAAAGTAATTCTGTGATTTGATGGCATAACATTTAGATACATGTGGGGAGAATCGATTTTTATCTCGATTTGTGTTGAATATGGGTGATTGGTCGAGCGCTGCAATGAAGTCTCATCGATACAATTATCTAATAAAAATTTGGAATGAACCGCTGTACATAATTAAAATTGAGAGCTGTTATTAAGGTAAGAGCCGAGGCAATAAACCAGTAACCAAGCCAGTGCTTGCATTACAAATTACCTGGAAGCAACGTAGTGTTGTTTGTCAGTAGATATGAAAAATGTGAAACTAAAATCTGAGTGAAATTGCAGTAAAGTGACATCGATTTGTGTTAAGACCGTTGAGTTATGTGAAGCTGAGAATGGAGAAGCTTGGTCAGCGAAAGGTTAAGTCGAATTAGTGTAGCGCTGATTCATTTCAAATGGATTGGGGTTTTCTTTGCTGTTTTTTCACGTCATGTTAATACATATTGTTATTGAATCATGTTTAACATGAATTGCATGCAGCCACAGAATTGATGCGAGAAGCTAGAGACCAGCATGTTATGGAAGATCGACCCAAAAGATCATGAACGTGTGCAGAAGTGTATGGACAATGGAGTAAATCTGAAATTAGTTGTAATCGAATGTGTTCAATGGTAGTAACCAATTCAGAAATGATGAGAGTTTAATCAGTTCGATGGCAAAAGGATGTATATCATTGGATGAAAATGAAAATCGATGTGTTGGTATTCGATTTCGAATGAAATACTGGCTTTGAATTTCCATAGCCAGACGTTGAGGTGTGGGAGCATTGGTCACGGTGGAAGAAGAAGGTGAAGGCATAGTTTGTTAGTGGAACCATTAAAAAGTCCATTAAACGTTGTAGTCAATGCAATAGTTGATGCCATGGTTTTTAAGCTGCATAGGCCAGGTACGGACTTCAGTTTATATGGTTTTATTTTCGACTTTTGAATAGAAGGCAATTGTATTTTGAATAAACCAAGAAGGTTGGTGGATGTGGAACTCATAATCCCATATGCGCTGGTGTCGATTGTGAATATCAATCTTGGTTAAGTTTTACAGGGCATATATGTATATTAGAATTGGAAACTTGAAATTTCTAGCAAGTCAAAGATTCATTTAAAATGTTCCATGAACATTGAATTAAAGACCATGCATTACTTGGGTGCGATTAAAATGAAGAATTAAATGAAATGTTCCGTGTATTTAAAAAAAGGTCATATTTGCATAATTTAAATTGGGATTTAAATGAAGATTTGGGGTTGATTGCATGAAAATTGATTTGAAGCATGGTTTCCATAAACCATAAAATTGTGAAACAGATGCTTCCGCATGTAAAAGTAATATGAAATTGCCCGGTTTGGATGTTTTATTTGGGGCAACTATTTGAAGATGCATTTTGATGCATGAGGGTTTTGGAAAGATTCTGGGTTTGCAGGGTATCCTGCGTCATTGCCAAAGATTGATGTAAATTTAAATAGGTATTAATCTGAACTAAATTTAAATATTTTTCCTCTAGGTTCCTATGATGTATTAGTAGGAATAGACTGGTTAGAAAAATAGAAAGCAATACTTAATTTCTTAGATAAAACACTACACTGTATAGATGGTGAGGGAAAACCAGTGATAGTGAAAGGAAAACCCACATCAATATCAGTTAGATATATTTCAACACTACAATTAAAGAGGATAGAAAGGAAAGGCTGTCAAGTGTATGTTGTACAAGTGGAAGAATTGAGACAAAAAATTGAAAAAGAAACTGTAGAAAATTTACTAGTAATTAGAGAATTCAAGGACGTGTTTTCAGATGAAATTCCTCAATTACCCCCAAAAAGACAAGTTTATTTTTTAGTTGAATTAATACCCAGAGCCACACCTGTCTCTAGAGCACCATACAGAATGAGTACCCCAGAGTTGTTAGAATTAAAACTGCAGCTACAAGAGTTGTTGGACTGAGGCTATATTAGGCTAAGTGTGTCCGCATGGGGAGCACTGGTACTGTTTGTTAAAAATAAATATGGTACATTTAGATTGTGTATAGACTACAGACAACTAAACAAAATGACTATCAAGAATAGGTATAATCTACCCAGGATAGATGATTTACTTGATCAAGTGAGAGTAGCCACTGTCTTTTCAAAAATTGATTTAAGGATAGGCTATCATCAACTAAGAATTAAGGATGAAGACATAGATAAAACTGCATTCAGAATTAGATACATACATGATGAGTTTGTAGTTTTACTTCTTAGGTAGACTAATGCACCTGCTACCTTTATGTGCCTAATAAACAGTGCCTTAAGTATGTATCTAGAAAAATTCTTTCTAGTGTTTATTGATGACATTTTGATATATTCTAAGAATGAAGTTGAACATAAAGAACATCTCAGAATTTTCTTACAAACACTTAAAGAGCATAATTTATATGCCAAACTTAGCAAATATGAATTTTATAAAGATTAAATTTAGTATTTGGGTCATGTAATTTCAGAAAGAGGATTAGCAGTGGACTCAGAAAACATACAATCTATTATGGATTGGCCTGTTCTTATTGATGTTTCCTTCATAAGATCATTCATGGAAATTTCAAGATATTATAGGAGATTTGTAGAAATATTTTCAGCCTTAGCATATCCTATTACCTCTCTAAAAAATAAAGGAGTGAAGTTTGAGTGGACAGGAAAATGTCAACATAGTTTTGAATAGTTAAAACTTAAAATAACAACTGCTCCTATTTTGAAGATTGTATATCCAAACCAAGAATTTGTAGTATGTACAAATTCTTGTGCAGAAGGATTAAGAGGGATGTTATTGCAAGAAAACTCAGTCATAGCATATGAGTTAAGAAAATTAAAGAAACATGAACATAATTACACTGTGTATGACTTAGAGTTAGTTGATGTAATACATGCTTTGAATATGTGGAGACATTAACTGTTAGGAAAGAAGTTTGTATTACTGATAGACCACATAAGTTTGAAATAATTTCTCACACAACCAAATTTAAATGCTAGACAAGCTAGATGGTTGTCCTTCCTTAGTGAGTTTGACATGGAGATAAAACATATCAAAGGAAAGTAAAATAATATTACAGATGCTTTAACTAGGAATGCACATAAAATTTTGAATAGTGTTGGGAGTAGAGGAAATATTGACATTGAAGGATTGATCCAAGAAGTAATGAGTCAAGATTCAAAATATGAAAAACTTCAAGAAAAATTACAGCATAATGGGATAATGGGATATAGTCAAAACCAAAAAGGATTGATTTATTATAAAAACATATTGTACATTTCCAATTTGAGCTCATTAGAAAGTGAAATTTTAGATGAGCATCATAAAAGACCCTATGCAGGACATTCGGGGTCTCTGAAATTTATGTCAGTCTTGAGAAATAATATGTTTTAGCCAGGTATGAAAAAATATGTGGCAAAATATTTAGCTAGATGTTTGGAATTTCAACAGGTAAAAATAGAGCATCAACATCCATCAGGATTGTTAAATCCTTTGCTTATCCCAGAATGGAAGTGGGAAACAGTTTCCATATATTTTATAACTGGTTTTCTAAGGACCAAATATCAAGATGATTCTATAATGGTAGTTGTAGACGCATTGACTAAAACTGCACACTTCTTACCTGTACAATCTACCTTTGGTACAACCCAAGTAGCTAATGTGTTTATGAAAGATATTGTAAAGTTACATGGTATTTCTAAAATGATTATATCAGATAGAGATGCAAAGTTTACTTCAACCTTTTGGAAGACTCTATTTGGTGGAATGGGTACCAAGTTGAACTTTGGTACCGCATACCATCCCCAAAAAAATGGACAAGTTGAAAGAAAAAACCAAATTTTAGAATACATGTTGAGAATGTATGCTATGGACAGACCTACAAGGTGGGAATACTTTCTACATCTGCCAGAGTTTGCATATAATAATAATTATCAAATCTCAATAAAGATGAGTCCTTTTGAAGCGTTGTATGGCAGAAAGTGCCACACATCTCTTAGTTGGAGCCAACCAGAGAATAAGTTAATACTTGGACCAAATGAATTGCAGGAAATGGAAAGAACTGTGAAGAAAATTCAGCAAAATATTAAGACAACACAAGACAGGAAAAATAACTCTACAGAAAAAAAGAGAATTCATAGAGAATTCAATGTGGGAGATCATGTTTACTTGAGGATTAAGCCCAAAAAGAGTACCTTGTACACTGGTAGCAGTGCTAAATTAGCACCACGTTACTTTCGACCTTATGAAGTACTAGAAAGAGTTGGACCAGTAGCATATAAGTTGGCTTTACCTAGTCACATTAACGTTCACAATGTTTTTCATGTTGTAATATCTCTCCTTCACAATTTTTTTTTTTTTTTTCTATTTTAGTTTGACCATCAATTATGCAGGTTTTCACCCCATACCCTTAATTCAGTACATTCTTAATTATTATATTAATTTAGCCTTGGATATTATTCCAAACTAACTTAAGGGACATGACCCTTAATTTCACCTTCCACTTGGTTACTATAGGTGATAGATCAATGGTATATAAATGCTTACTCATAAGCATTCACACACTCAATATTCTATACCTACATCCTACTTATCATATGTCTTCATTAAACAGATGCTCAATGTACATCTTCTACATACCTTACATTTTCACTAAATATATACAAAATACATATATTCAAATCTTCCATATTTTTTCAGAAATTATACCATTTAAACCCCTTTTTATTTGATAATTAACTATTCCACTTTCTAGCTAGCCTTATCTTATTTATTTAGCAATCTAACCACCCATAAAATATATATATATATATATATATATATATATATATATATATATATATATATATATATATATATCGTTAAAGGGTTAACATGGGGTATGAATGAATTTAAAACTCATTTTATTACTCTTAGTTCATGCTTCCCAAGGATTCTAACGAATGTGGTAACTATCCCACCAACTCTAACTCGTAATCTTCATACTAATGACACATCACTGGAGTGGTTGAACTCCTTAATTGCAAATTCAATGTGGTAAGTACTCAATGTTCGTATGCTCAGGATTTTTTTATGGCAGAACAATACATGGCACTTAATACATTTAATGAATCTGGTGATGGCCAATTTGAATGGTACCATAGCGTTTAATCCCATTAGAATTTCAAATCTCTCTCAGGATTTACTACACCTTGTGATCAAGGAGACCTAAACACAGATCTTGAAAACATTTTTCCGTTCCTAACCACCCAACACGTGGACGGTACAATGGTTACCGATATTAGGATTTTGCACATTGCTTTAATACATGGATTCATTCATTGCTTCAACCTCTGCATTTTTGCATTGTCATTTTTATGTTACAAGATTTCGTGTGCGGCTTGGAGGCTGACTGAGAGGAAGTAGCAGTGGTTCCCTCTCGGCCTTGACCTCATCATTGTCTTCCAGGGTAAGTTTTTCTCATCACTGCTCAGAGTTTTCATTGATTCCATCCTTATCTATGCGCAATACTCATTTGAATTTATATATATCTTAGTCTCAGAGAAATGTTAAATGAAAATAGCATAATCTTTCACAATTTTGATAGTTGTATATGAAATCAAATGCAATTTATGTCTATTTTTCTGGATGATTTTGTTTCTAACACTTTGTACGCATCTTTATTCTTCATACATTTGTTTAATTAAGATCAAATGATGGGTATCATTCTGAATCAGGTCGTTTCAACTCAATGGCTCTTAGCAACATTTGGGTATATTTACAATCGAACCCTCACTCATTAACTCCGTTTCATTTATTTTTTTGTCTGTGTTGCATAAGGGAAAACACTTCTAATTACAGAGGCAAATTTTCTTCCTTAGAGAGTTACGATGTGACTCGAGACTAACCCTGGCTTCCATGAAGCATTTGAGAGGTTGTATTTCTCTCTCATCTCACAATGACAGGTAAAACCTCCAAAACCATTCCTCTGGGTTTATGCACAAAACATTGTCTTGTGTAACATACTAATCAATATAATTAAAATTGCTTTCATTTTGTTTAATTGCGTAGGTATGGAATCCTTCCTCGTTTCACAATGTTTAGGTATAGTTAAATTTCATTTTCTGAAAAGAATACCATCCATTATATGAACACATCCTTATTGTAACCTCATACAATTTCTCCCGAATCTAACCTTTCTGGCTATTCTCTGTATGTAGGTATAATTTTTCAAGTTTCGTTCGAGTTTACATTTCCACAACTTCCGGCTTACCACGGTATGCAATTTAACTAAGCGTTCCTCTATTTGCACAAGTTATTATCATTTTCCTGGTTTTCTTCAGAGTTAAACACTGGCTGTGGCACTTAGCCGACATGTTTTTAATTCACATTTCTGATAATTATCTAATAGTAATCACGCTACAACGTTTTCATGATAATTCGATCTCACATGTACAAGGAAATTATGGTTTTGTTTATTGTAACAAATTTCAACTGTATAACTTAGATTTAATTATTTTGTCTTTTACCGTGTTTTTTTTTCACTGGATTATATCAAGGGACGAGCTTTCCTTGACTCTTAAAAAATTATTTAGTAGATATACAAAATGATTTGGAAGGTTGTAGTTAGCATCTGTATTTTCATTTTCAACTACTTTGCTTCCACTTTGATGACATCTTTACATGGTTAAGGTCACAGTTAACTAATTGCAGTGTATACATGACACACACACACACACAGACACACACACACACACACAGATATATATATATATATATATATATATATATATATATATATATATATATATGACTCCATGTGTAGTTATTCTCAGACATATACATAATCATTTAGGTTTTTATTTAATGCTCTATATTTTACTTTACTTGCCTCAAGTTTCATAGTAAATGCCTACTCAGTACTCATTATAACTCAACATATATCTAATTTGTAATTTACACCTGGTATTAATGTCTGAAGACTTTCTCAATTAGACATTATTCATTTCTATGCTGATATAAAATTATATTAGAATTTTAATATAATTTCTAATAAAGTGAATAACAATTTTGAAGGATTCTAAATTATAATTTGAATACTTTACATAATTTTCTTATCATTTCTTCCATGCTGAATATATGATGATAGTCTACCAGGACTATAAGAATTCCATTTACTATTTTGTTCTTTAGTTTCAGAATTTCTAAGCTCTGATATACATATAACTAACTGATGTATACCATTTACATATAATGATTTTCTTATACTGTATCTAACGCATATCCATAATGAAATTTCTCGATACTGTAACTAGAATTTTATCTTGATACTATACTTTCTGTTAATTAATTATGACAGTAAGAAAATGTTTGAAAGATATATATATATATATATATATATATATATATATATATATATATATATATATATATATATATATATATATATGCCATAAATTTCTTGAAATTAAAATAGTTTCTGAAATGCACGTTCATTTCTGTTTCTAATGAATGCATATGGTTAAAGTAATAGTAGTATAATTTATTTCATAGAACTAATACCTTTTTTTGAGAGAGACCTATCGTCATATTTAAACCTTGTTCACGTTTAGACACTCTAGAATATGGCTCTCAATAGATAACTCCTATGCAACTAGGCAGAAAATTGAAGTATTTCTACATCAACAATTCTGCTAAATGCATGGGAATACTTAACTCAACATGTAAAATTTTAACCCATAAATTTTCTCAAAGCTCTATCTATACATAAGAAGTCTAATGTTACTGTAAAATAGAGTATTACGGTGTGAATACCAATTTATTTGACTAATCCTCCCAACCATAGAGTTTTATCTCCTTAGCTCACCCCCGAGCTGAGACCGTTTGCTTCCATCAATCGACAACCCTTTGTTTGTCCTGGAGCGGCTTATTTAAGCAGTGCTTTCCCAATCATGTTTCTAATTTCTGCGTCCAAAAATTCCAGGATGCTTTCTTCCTGTTTTGCATAGGATTCCCTCAATGAGGTACTTTAAAGCTGTCTTTTTTGCTTTTCCAGCTTTTCTTCCTATTCCCAATTACTTTCCTCTTCATTGGGGAAATTAGATTAATCTATCCCAATCTAATTTAGTAATATTCCTTTCAAGGTTTTCTGAAAGGTTTTGGGAAAGTCTAACCTTATCCATATCCTCATGGATCAAGGTTTAGGATCTCTAATCTCAATCTAGTCATGTTGCACACATAACTATTTCATTTATTTTTATTAATACTTAAACAAATAAATTAACACATTGTTCTTCCATTGGGGTCTGCTTCCCCTTTGGATTTATTTGAATGTCAAATTTAAAAGCATAGCAACTTGGGGGTGTTACAAATGTTTCATAATTAAAAAAATTTGTACATGGTCCTACTCATGTCATTGATTGGAATGTGATACAGGTGGAACGAGAAGGGGAATTTATTCTAGAGCCACTTCACATCCTTGCACGGGAAGAAATTGAGCTTCGAAATAGGACAATAGCTAGTGTGAAAGTGTAGTGGAAGCACCTTGCACCCGAAGAAGCTACTTGGGAGCGAGAAGAAGATATGAAGGATAAATATACATCATTGTTAGAAAAGTGAATTTATATTTTGCAACACCATAGACGATGTTTTTTTTTAGAAGGGGAATATGTAATATCCCTATTTTTACTTTTTTTATTAGACAATTGAATAGTCCTAAAGGGTCAAGTGGACCCAAGGGAAAAGCAATTTTGTGGACATATTTTATTATTTAAATTGAATAAAAATGGAAATTGAATTTTTTTGTAAAGAGTAGAGTATAATTAGAGATTGGAAATCCAAGTCCATGAGGATAGATAAGGTTCCAAAGAATTTCCCATTTCTTCAAAAATCCTTAGAGAAAATAAATTAAAATTTATTATTAGATTGGAGATAAAAATCTAAAAATACTCCCCAGTAAAGAGGGAAGTTACTGGGAAGAGGTGGAATAAAACTAGAAAGAGGAAAAATCTAGTTTTAAAGTACTTTTGTGGAAAAAATAAAAGGAAAGCCTAGGAAAAAAGGAAAACAACATCTTGATTAACTGGACGCAATTATGGAAACAAGCTGATGGGAAAGCAATATTAAATAAGAAAATTATGGGTAGACAAGAGGTTTTCTACTACTATAAAGAATTGATATCTACTTGGGGGGTGCTGTGGAGATAGAGCTCAAAGGTTGGGTGGAAAATAGTCTATTAGAATTTCTATGCACAAGTTATTCAATTCTAGCTTATTATTGTGTTATTATGAATCAGTTTATAGTGGTGATGAAATTGATAGCAAGATCCGTGAACAATTATATTCTTTGTATTTAAATAGTATTGCACTACTGTTAGTTCTAATTGAAATATTTATGTGCATTTAATAGAACCTACTATAATAAATATAATGTAGTCTTGTATTGTTTCACAGATAAATTTAGAAATTCGACCAATTCTCAGAATTTCTAAATCTTTGAAATAGGTTTAAATCTGAGGTTAGGAATAAAATGTTATTTTATATAGACAGAAAGTAAATACATGATAACTAGTTATAATGAAATTTTTCAACTAGTTATGACAACATGTCAAATAAAGTTATACAGGATGAGGGAACTTTGTTCTTTTATTAAACATGAATCTAGAAAATTCAAATCATATCTTCTCCTCTAACATAATTAGAAGATTTTGAATTTATACATAAGCCATAGTATTATCTTATAAATGAAACAAAGGTTTCATAGAGTGTAAAATATGTAGAATAGTAAATATATTTTAATCTTTGTAAATAAAGTAAATTGCATGATATTGACTCAAAATAAGTCGGGAGACTTCTATGTATATAAATGTCAAAGTAATTACTATCTACATTTTATATAGAGTTGGAATTCAATCCCATGAATTAAAACTACATTATTAATTCAAAATAGTTTAGATTTCAATTAGAGGAAGTCCTCAAGGAATTATGGACCAACATGTACAAACAAAATCCAATAATTTTGTCATTGTATAACATACATAAGGATAATCTTGTTGTATAATAATACATGAAGGTAGAAAGGGTACCTTCACATAAACAAGTTAGAGAAATTAAAGATTGTTCTTAAATTCAGTACAATAATGAATATTGAAAGTAGTGATATGCGTAATGAAAATTTAATTATTACCTTATTGGAATAAAGCTAGAAAAGTAAATCTACATGTAAAATAATTTGAAGACAAATTTAATTCGACAATAAGAGAAATATAATAGCCTGAGGAATTGTTACCTAAAAGAAGGAAAATGGTTACCTGAATTCCCTTCAACAGAATACTGAACCAACTCTGAGGAACTGAGGAAAAATGGAGTTCTCGTGCAAATTAGGGACTAATAAAATTTGACCCCATTCTGTACAAATTAAGTTCATTTCATTTTAAAGCTATAAATATTATAGGCTATTAATCCTAATTAAATTATTGGGAAAATTTAGTACGAATAAAAAAATCGAGATGAAATCTAATACACTTCAGAAAAAGTTGAAAAAATGGAAATTAAATAAGATTCTCGAATCCTTCCAATTAGAAAGATCAGATATAAATACACAGTAAATCGAAAATTGTGAAGAAAGAATAAAAGCTAATAGGAGTTTTAAATCTACTCCTAAATTGAAATTAAAGAGGGATGGTCAATGTATTGGTACTGTAATCTTCCGACGAATGTAAAACGTGTCAACAAACCCTGAGGAATTTCATTTACATCTTCCTGAAAACAATTAACTAACAACCAAATTGACAATCTCGATGCAAAGATTCTTGGAATGGAAATGTTGTAAAGTAATTTGATAAATCAATTAATTTCATAAAATTTTTGTTTCTATTCACAAGGATACGTATGCCGAAAATTTTTTTGGTTTATCTAAGTGGAGAAGAACACGGAATAAGAACGAAGGGTATCATTAACTAAAACCCAGAAATTATTAAAAAACTAGATGGGAAACATCAAATAAAAATATGCCGAGGCTAGTAATAAAATACATACTTATGGAGATATCTTGAAGCCATGAAGAATAAACTATGGGTAGGCCTCCACGAGGAATACAAACTCCTTAGTTCCGGGAACTTCGTGGATGAATATTGCATCTCATTAACTAAATTTTCAACCTGCATACAAAACCAAACAAACAGAAATTTATTGAGAGAATCAAAGTATGGAAAAGCGGAATGAAATAATAATCTCAAACAGAGATAAATTATCTTCGACATCATATAAAAAAACGATGGAAGTTAATTGAATCCATACCCAAAGTAATGGCAATATCATTATATAAAATTTTTGTGATAGTAAGTTAGAGTTTAAGTTAACCTGTTAAGTTCTTACTCCATATGCTTAAGGAACAATTGCAATTCGAATTGCCAAAGCATGGAATGAGATCTGCAATGGCATTCTGTCAAAGATGTAACGTTCCTTGAGTAAAACTAATGTTGCAACCACAATACGTATAAGCTGCAAAGAATCATAGTGAAAGAAAATTAAATTCCGAAACACCATAACCCACAAAGACCTTCAATTCATAAAATGTTGCATTGAAAAGGAAGGATTACCTGAAATTCATCCTAAAAATAAAGAATAATTATCCTTATACATCGTAGGTTGGCTTTGCGTCATTAGTTTAGCCTAAATCTCTTCAAAGCTGAATGTTTGCGGATCAACCAGAGCTGAAAGGCCAACTGATGATGCCAAAAATATTGAACTGACCAAAAGTGGAACGAAGGAATATTTAACCCTAATTTACGATACGACTCAATCGTGCTCATCCATGTGTAGCGCATCAAATGAGTGAAATTAACCATGTAGATAAGAGCTCAAGTCACCAGGCGAAAGCCATGTGACATATTTAATGAACTTGGTACAATTCATGAATGAGAAAAGTCCTATTGGGATATCAATATTAAAAACATATGACTATAATGTTACAGATAGTAATAGAAAACCAAAACGTATAAATGCATAAATATTATATGGATTTGTGACATGATAATATATAACGGATGGGAATTACGAGGCAAGTTACGAGGGACATGGAAGTCATATTAACTCGAGAGTAGATGTACATGTAACCTCCCAGATGAGTGTTACACAAGTATTGCAATCCCACGCAGGGTTAAAAAGAACTAATTCACACCTGAGATTCAAATGGACCATACAATATGGACATAACAATGTTAAAGTACATATATCATAAAGTGAAAAATGTAATTAAAGGTTGTAAGGTAAGGATATACATATATCCCTCTCTATATTACAGACAATGGCATGGTGTTAACGATATCCATGATAATATTTAATACATAACTTTCATCTAGGGAGAGTTGATAATATCTAATCAAGTAACTATAAGATATTGCATTAGAACATACTATGTGAAAAGGCCGAATACAATTTAAAGTTGAATGGATCAATTATGGGTTGTAAGTTGTTAGGTATGTAAATTCGAATATTAAACATATGGCTAAGGTCCCAAAAATAAATTTAGCCAAGGATATGATTATCAACCAAAGTGAGTAGATAATATAAAAGAAAGTGGCTTAAGTATAAAAATTATAAGTTAGAAAGATGTCAAGATAAATATATATTTTATAATTATAACTAGAATGGAAGTAAATTTTTAGAGCCTAATCTAAGAAGTATATGATGCTAGAAATTGCATAAGAAGCATAGAATATATTTATGAAATTAAAGTGGTAAGGAGATGTAGTTTGATGCAAGAAATCCAAACATTGTATCTATCAAACCAGTGATAAGAGGAAAGCGAAAACAAATTCCTTTAAACATGGCATCGGTTATTGTAATCCAAAAGTCATAGGGTTTGACTTTAGAATGAGCATCAATTGATATCGTGAATGAAGAGAAGCAAGGCATGACCTTCACAACCATATGAAGAGTGAAATCAATAAATGGTTTACGCATTACACTACCTTCTCTTTTCAGCATTATGCCAAGATGAAAGATAGTGCATATGTTAAAATTAGGAAGAAAGAAGAGGAGCGATTGAAGTCCATATCGTTATGACATGAAAGTATTAATACTTTTAGCTCTTTATAGTTTTTTTTTTTAATTTCTTTTATTGTCCTCTTTATTTACTTTTAATATAATAATGATTTTGATATATTAATGAGATGAATACATTTGTTGGAACACCTAATCCTACATGGGTAGGTTTGGAATGCGAAAAGTCACAATGGAGTCCAAGTGACCTTGGAATATGAAACCAAGAGTCACACCATTGTATTATAAATGTACATCTTTGTATAATGGAAAATAAGAAAGCCTCACGCTTATCTTTCATTGTGTTGAGTCTCTTGTGTGTGTGCTCATCTTTGTCATACACTATGTGTGTGTTCACCATGGTGTTTAACATGGTATCAGAGCGGGCGATTGCTGGCCCTACTCCAAATTGAGTGAGCCATTTTGTGTTTATGGCCTATGCATATCTGCAAAAATTTTGACATTTTTGCAGCACTCAGAGATTTCTGTAGCAGTGTTTTTGCCGCCATTCAGAAGTGTTTGGAGAAGGAGCAGCATTCAGAAATTGACAACATTCAGAATTTGTTTTAGAGCAGTAGTGGTTTGGAGAAACGCAGCTTTGTGCATCTGAAGGTTTTCATTCTAATTTTTCTTTGCAATTTCTGTCTTTTAAAGAGCTGCTGGAATAGTGTTTTAAATTGGGTTTCTGAAGAAGAAGTTTCTGGTTTTAATGGAAGAAATTTCTGAGTTTTTCCATTGAGAATTTCTGCAATTTTGGGTTTTTCTGCTGCTGGAAAATATTCTCAGCTGCTGGGTTATTGGAAAAATCTCTAAGTTTTATTGGCAATCTGCTATTTCATTTCAGTGCTTGAAATTTGTACTGCTACCCTCATTTCTGCATTTTGTTCATTCTGCTGTGTATTTGGAAGAAAAATTCTGCTGCAATTCTAAAATTCTCTATTCTACTCTGTTGTTTAAATTAAAATAAAAAATAAAATAAAATAAAAATAAAAATTTTCATTGCTCTTGGCCTTTCGGCCTTTCCCACGGCCTCTACTATCTCCATTTACAAGCCCTCTCTGCGCACTCTCCTCACCTCACCCCACGCCATAACCTTCAAAGAGCTACCACATTTACCTACTCTCCCTCACTTCTCTCTCAACCAACGAAACCCCTACCCACGACAATGCCCTCTCTGTTTTACTCTTACCAACCCATACGCACACTCTACGCTCCAAAACCTCTCCTCACATTAACCAGCTTACTCCCTACACTACCGCTGCCACTCTCGCACCCTGTCTGCAAACTAAACCACGGCTTCCCATTTCATACTAACCCGACCCCCTATCCCTGTGCCTACGCTACTGCTACTCTACCTACGCTACTGCTCTCGACCCCCTCCCATTCTCTTACACACAACTCCTATACGCTCACTTGCATACTACTCCCTCCTCACCTCGTGGCTTTCACTCGAGCCCCTACTTGCTACCCCTTCCCTTCCACTTACACGCTAGCGCTCTCCACGCACATTCAAACTCAAACGCCTTCACATTACCATCCCTCTCTCTCCCTGCGCTTACACTCAACGCTCCTCCTTTTTAATAAACACCCTCCCCTTTTAAATTTTTAAATTCCCTCATTCGTATAATACCCCACTCTCCCACTATTTTTAAATTCCCTCGTTCGTATAATACCCCTCTCCCACTATTTTTAAATTCCCTCATTTCTAATTAACTCGTTTTCCATTATTAAAATCCTTTTCATTTTTTTTAATTCCATTCATTTTAATTAATTCATTTTTTTTAATAAAATTCCCTTCATATAATACGTCCTCCATTTTTTATATTTTCCTTTTTCATATCTCCTTTCCCACAAATATAATAATCTCCCTCCCTTTTAATTTAAATTCCCTCTCCTACCACTAAAATTAATCCCCATTTTTAATTAATTCCCTTCTTTTAATTAATCCCTTTTTTAAATTAATCCCCCTTCCCTTTTAAATTAAAATTTCTCCCACCCTTTTTAAATTCTTCCTCCCATTTAATTTCCCTCCCCCCTCTCCATTTTTAATTAACTTCCTTTTAATTAATTTATTTTTTAATTAATTTAAAAAAAACAGCAGAGAGAGAGAGGAAAGAGAGAAAACGAACAGCAGAAGAAGAGAAAATGACATATCAGTAAATGGACAGTACACATAGAGAAAATTGCAGATTTGACATTGTGTGATTTATGGCATTGACATAAGGGTGATTTTTCTGAAGAATTTTACATGAGCAGACAAGTTTGAAACAACTATTTGAAGAAGAGAATTCAGCTACCTCAAAGGCTTCTTGCACGTTGTTTTTGCTGCACCTTTTTTGCAGAAATATTGTATTGAACTGACAATAATTTGCATCTTCTTCATAGTTGCAATCAGTGAATTTGAGTTGTTGATGTAAGTCATTGTTGATTGCCCTCCATCATTTGAGGAGCAGATTTTGTACTTTGAGATTTCCATAGTTGGAAATTCTTTGGAGTCATTTGTATTTGTTGAATCACATTGTAAACGGGTGCATTTTCAGTTGAAGCCGACACCCTTTCATTTTTTGAGCCTAAGTTGTTGAAAATGGTCAAAATCAATGAGGCATTAGAATTGTTGAATAACCTCATTCATTCCAATGTTGATGACATGATAAGAATGAGCAAGGATTCTCTTTGTAACATTCAAAGTTGTTTGCAAGATGCACATGAGAAGATTGAGTTTTTGCAGTTGGAATCTCAGCTCCAACAAGACGAACTTCAGCAAAAGAGTCACCATTTTGAACCTGTTTCTGTTCAGAAGATTGTGAAGGACTCTCATCAGAAGAAAGAAGATAAAGTTGCAGTTGATCCACATTCAGTTACTTGTATTAGAGAAGATGTACATGCAGATGCAGCAGCTCAGCCTGTCAAGCCCATCTCAGACCTTGGGAAGAGCTTGTCCACAACAAGCACCGAACTGGTCTTGGATATGAAAAGGATGTGTCCTTTCATATTCCGGACTACACAAAGCCCATCATATTTCAGAGTGCTGGATTCATGTATTACAGTTCACCTGCAACTGTTCCAGATCCTGTTCCACTTCCACAACAGATTGAGAAATGCCAACACTGTGATCGAGTTGGCCACATGAAAGATCATTATTTTGATCTTCATCCATGCAAGCACTGTGGTCGGCACACCCATTCTTCAGATATATGCTTCAGACACAAGCCTCCTGCAAGAACAAAGATTCACCTTGGATGGACCTCTTCTTGGCAATGGGAATCAACAGCCAAGAAGATGTTTACGACACATGTTATAACTTGTTCACGGATATTGAGCAAACTTGCAATTGAGTTTTCGCCATCATCTCACGTTGTCCCTGACAGGGGGGAAAATGGTGGTCATGTACAAGCTTCGACGATAGATCAAGCGAGCCTGAGCGACAATCTCTCATTCCATGTTCAGAGTTGTAGCCAGCAGTTCAAGCGAGCCTGAGCCACAATTCATCATTCCAGATTCAGTGATGTAGCCAGAGACACGAATGCCCATGAGCATGCCTTCGGTCGGTGGACAACCTTAAACCATCGTCTTTGTTTGGTGGATAACCTAAAACCATCACAGGTAGTAGACCTCCCTTCTTTTAGGTCGAAGGTCTCCCTTTCATATATGAGGAACACTTCCTCTAGCAGAAGCCTTCAGCTTAGCCGACGTGGTTGGGTTCCGGGAAATGCTTCAAAGCATTCCGAGTTGTTGGTAATCCTAAAACATCACGGGTGAGACCTTCTCTCCATCTTTTAGGTTGAAGGTCTCCCTGGGGACAGATTCCTCTGGCGAAGCCTTCGGCTTCACAGCGAGTTTTGGAAGGGATTAGAGAGCGCAACAAGTTTTGCGTTCCAATGTTGGTGGTAATCCTTAAACCACCTCTTTTTTCCAACATTTTAGAGAGTTGATTCAGCCCAAGTGCTGCCATGTATATTTTGCATATTTGTATTACAACTCTTTTCTTGGACTCACACATACCCCTTCAGATTAAGGGATGGTGGAACACCTAATCCTACATGGGTAGGTGTGGAATACGAAAAGTCTACAATGGAGTCCAAGTGACCTTGGAATATGAAACCAAGAGTCACACCATTGTATTATAAATGTACATCTTTGTATAATGGAAAATAAGAAAGCCTCACGCTTATCTTTCATTGTGTTGAGTCTCTTGTGTGTGTGCTCATATTCCTCATACACCATGTGTGTGTTCAACATGGTGTTTAACAACATTCATCATATTCATAGTAATATTTTGGAAAAAAATTTACATTGTTTTTAATGTTGTTCAATTTACTTATTTTTTTAAAGTGGTTTTTGGTATTTTGTTTACAATGAACAATTCAAAAATAAACAACTAGTTACATGAACCAATCATTAAAAATCAATATGGAATTCTATATCACTATGAAATGCAACCAATAATATTGTGACATATTTATAGAATGTTTTTAAATTTTTTGTTGTTGTTCTCTCTATTTACATTTAGTATAATAATGATTTTCATGTATTAATGAAATGAATACATTCATCATATTCATAGTAATATCTGAGAAAGTTCTCACATCCTTTTTCATGTTGTTCAATTTACCTCCTTTTTTAAAGTCGCTACTCTTCTTTTGTTTACAATGAACCATTCAGACATTTACAACCATTTATACGAGCCAATCATTAAAAATAAAGATTGAAATCCATATCCCAATGACATGAAACTAACAATATTTATCAATGTGGTTTGCTAAATATGTTGTCGTTTGGTTCAATGACAACATATTTATATTTGATATTACTATTAAATTAATATTTGAATTTAAACATTAAGTTTAAAAAATTGTGATTTCTTGTTGTTTATTGTAATAAGGGTCATATCACTCATTTAATTTTATCACTCATTTCATGTGTACAATATGTATTTCTAATGAGGTTTATATTTGTAGAAATTTTATATCATTTGGTTCATGTAGTGTTAGGTTATTTTTTTTTTCTACGTAAAACTAATTCTATTATGTATAAAAGTTACTGGTACAAAACTACCATAGTGTTAGCTGTGAGAGCCTGACCACTGGGCTTGATGAACAAGCTAGTCAAAGCGAGTCTGGATCGCCCTAGATGGGAAACCAGTCCTTTTAACAAAAGTGTCTTGGCCGCCCTTGAAAGGGAAACCGGACTTAAGTTCATACATAACAAGGTAACATAGAAATATGTACTAAAATTAACAATCAGCCATTCCAGCTGAGCCTTGAGGCCAGGAAGCGAAAAATTCCAACAGTTATTGAACAGAAAAACATGGTGAGCTTGAGAGCTGAGAGTGTCACTGTTCATGTGCCAGAGACAAAGGTTCTTCCACAATCCTGCATCCATAATCATTGCTACTGTCATCCATTACTCCTTTGAGAGGGTCTTCCATGTCGGAGTGTTCAACCTCCTTGCTCAGCGCATTCAGGGGAGGGAGATTGGAAGCTGTATGTAGAAACTCTCCGCTGGGGAAGCTTGAGACTTGAGGGGGCAGGGGAGTGGCTGTGCGGGTCGAAGCGAGGTTGGGTATCTCTTCACGGAGAGTAACAGTGATAAATGCAGTAATAATGGGTCTATTTGAGGAGAATTTGAATCAAAATTCAGCACACTGGGAGGATTCCCTAATGGAGGGACTAGCATTCTCATGAGAGACAGGAGGGAGAGCACTGCTGGAAGGAACAGAAGCCGTGGGAGGGGTAGACGGAGAAGCATGAACATTTTTTGGGAGGCGCCCTCATCCTCTTCCTCTGCAGTTTCGTGTAGCTTGTGGCTGAACATGTTCCTCATCAACAGAGGAAGATCCTAAGGTGGAGCTGAGAGAAGGGCCGTGATAAGTGGCAAGGCCCTGACTGATTCCTCGCTGACACCGCATTCTCTGGCGGAGTTGAGGCATGGAGACAGGGGCGGGGAGATGGAGACTAGAGCAGAATGGACGGATTGAGAACTCAGGAGCCCTGAGAGGGGAGTTGACACTGCTGAAGATTGCCAACTGAGCACTAAAAGGAGAGTCAAGACCACCGATATGATCTGTCGAAACTCTATGAAGAGGATTAACACTACAGAGGGGACTGTGAGAGAAGTGATACCCAGGAAGTGGCTCAAAACATGAAAGTAGGGTGCAACGACGTTCAATAAGCATTCTCACACTAGAATCTACAAAACCAGGAGGGCATTCACCGCAAAGGGGAGACATAAATCCACCACAGCATGCACAACCATTCGCACCATCCAAAATGAGCGCCACGATGAAGAGAACCACCATATGAAATGGAATAGTGAGCTGATCAAGAGAATTAATGTTTTCTCGAGCTAGCGAGTTAATGTGTTCATAAATGCTAGTGCAGGGAGCCATATGGGCTTCCCATGCGAGCTCCTTTGGGAGCTGCGCACGGACCCATGTCCCATCAAACAACTCAGGCATCCACATCCGGAATAGTGTTAGGTTATTTTATAGAATGATGTTTTTTAAGATTAACTTTTTTAACAACAATACAAATGTGGTGTTCTGTTATATATATATATGCTTAGATTATTTTATTTTGTGTGTATTAATTTTTATTTTTTATTTTTTCCTTTCAAATGTAGATATGGATAATAATGATGGCATCTATTACAATCAACCAGTGGAAAATATTTCTAGACTAATCAATTTTATTTCGTATCTTCAGAACAAGTTCGATAGAAAACATGGCTTCCATCCTTATTTTATTGATGAGCATATTTGTGTGTTAGATTAAATGAAAATGAAGGTAAAATACTTGTTTCATGTGCACATGAGGGAGGTTGGAAAGTCCTGGGAAGTCCTGGTTAGTGGGTGCAAGCCACAGATGTGATGATTGACGCTATGTGATTCATTTCACTAGTTTCAATCCCACTTCTTCACCCCTGTGAGCATCACCTGATGCATTTAGTGCTAATCGGACTATTCAAAAATCATGATAAATTAGTCAGTTATGACTACCTCTCATGGAATTGGTCATACATGAATGACTTACTTAATGTAGTTGAATCCCAAAAATGATATCTAATAAGGTATTTGTTGGAAAGCGTTAAGGACCGTGATAATTACCTATTTTATTTGAATTGGTGTTGCTTTTGTGTTCGGTATGGTTGTGTTTTCAAAGAGGATATTTGATAAATGATTTTTGATGGAGAGTTTCAAGTCCATTTTTGTAGTGGGATTTATTTATGTAAAGACAACAAAAAATATATGTTAATTTAAATGTTATTTCTTTGGTTGCACTCATGGTGGAATTGAATATCACTTTAGTTTATTAATTCATTCGGTTTATAATATTAACAATTAGTAAGGTTGATTGATCACTTGGGGTTTATAATATTAATAATCATGTGACTTTATCGATCCTTTGTGTTTAAAATACTTTTTAATATTGATCCCTTGGCCTTATTGATCCCTTAAGTTATTAATATTTATCACCTAGGTTCACCAATTACTTTGGTTTATAATATTAAACCCTTGGGTTTATCAGTTCTTTTGGTTTATAATATGAATAATCCCTTGGGTTTATTAATATGTTGAGTTTAAAATATTAATTCTTAGTGTTTATTATTTTCTTTGGTTTTTATATCTTTTTATTAATTTTATTGATCCTTCAAGTTTATTAATCACTTGATTTTATTAATATTTTTTATTTATAATATTAATCTATTTGGTTTATAATATTAATAATCCCTTCGGTTTATTGATGTTTGTTTTTTTATAATAGTGATAATTCCTTTGCTTTATTGATGTTTTTTGTTTATAATACTAATATTTCCCTGTATTTGTATATCCATTGGGTTTATAACATTGATCCCTTAAGTTTTTAAACTATTTCGGTCCGTAATATTAGTCCCTTCAGTTTATTAAATCCAAATATTAGGGGTTAAATATTAGTCCTATAGTTTAATAGTAATGCATCGTCCAATTTCACATTATGAAAAACATTGTCTCAATATGAAAATCAGCCATGGGAAACAATTGTTAATTAGCAGTAGCCATAGTCGATCAATGTTTTCCATGGTCAAATGTCACACTGTGACAAAGATTGTCTCAATATTTAAAATAACCATGGCCAACCATGGTCGTAGTTGGTCCAACATCGCATTGTGACAATAATTGTTTCAATGTTTAAATGAAGCATGATAAAACATGTTTATTTCATGGGTTATAGTATTTTTCAAAGGGATTTTATATACTTCAGGTTTATGATGTTAATCTCTTTGGTTTAATATTATTCCCCTTGGTTTATAATATTTTTTTTTTCTGAGTAAGTTTAATCTATTAATACACAAAAAAAGGATTACATGGAGGCCGAGGCCTCAGAGATTTTGGCCCAAGAGATGGGCATTCTAGTACAGCTATGATGGTTTGTCAAAATAACAACACATAGTGTCGAGAAACGGTTACAATACTGAATCACAGATAGGCATCTACGCACGAAAAAGCCGCCCTCATAGGGGAAACCGGCTCGAGTATCCAAACAGTATATCAACCTATAGCATTTAGCATCTGAAATGTAAACATGAACAGTCTTATACAGAGTAATTTTCCACCCACGAAGGGGAAACCGGCAATCAAAAAGGCAGTAGAAGTAGAACCATCTAAGCTGTGTCAGCAAACGAACACCAGAGCTGTGCCTGGCACAAAGAGCAGCCAAAAACAAGCCTGAATGAAGAAAGGACAATAATTACCTTGAGAAGAAGGAGGCGAATCAACCATAGGGTAGGCGTGAGCATCGTGGTCATCCTCATCCTGCACAGCAGCATTATCATCTGGAGCAACCTGTTTGGAGGATTCCGCCCTTTCCTTGACGACCAGAACTGAAGAACCACCCGCTTTGAAAACGCACGGAATAGTATCCACGAAGGGGTCCTGCGAGGAGCCACCCTCAGCTAGCTTCCGCTTCTGACCAGAATTAGGAGGAGAACAGGGCCTATCGGACAAAAAATGCACCGGAGGAGAGTCGGAAAGCTTAGCGATAGAATCAAGTGGCTCTTCCTTGAATTCAATGGTGATGGTAGCAGTGACAGTAGGCATATTGAGCAAGCAGAGGGAGCGGAAATGAGCTCTGTGCTGCTGACCCGGGAGAAGACTGGAAATTTTCTAGCCTGCAAAGCACTCCCACGCCCCATCAGATAGCTTCTACCACTGCGGGTCTCAGGATAACAACCCCTCATGGAATCAGAAGGCGGAGAAGAAGAGCTAGGCGAGGAGGGAGGAGGGCGACGAGAAGGACCACCACAGTTCGAGCCACGCCGGCTTCGCATCCTATGTCGCAATTGAGGCATGAAATTTCGATGAGAAGTGCTGAATTTGAAAGAACAGGGAGTGCCCAGACTGAGGACCGAAGTCTGATGAGAATCAATCTTCGCAGGGAGAGAGACAGGGCGAAAGCCAGAACTCTGAGTGCAAAAGGAGCTTTGCGAGAAGTGCAATCCAGGAGCAAGATTAACACATCATGAAAGCCAACACCTGCACCCAGTGATCGTCTGAGAGCTTGGCTCAGAGATCACTGAAACACAACAGGAGTTAAGAGGCAATAAATCAGATCTGAAGCATCCCGGAGAAGCCATATCTATGAGGATTGAGCGCGGTTCTGGACGAGTGTGCCACATAAATTCCCCGGAAGAAGCAATTTTAATGTAGTTAATGGTGCATAGGACGCAAAGGAGGTTGGCGGTGGTAGAACCCCATGCGCCCGCCCATCCTTGCCACCTGTTAGGCATGAATACCACCCGCATCCGGGACCCTTGGTTTATAATATTAATAATCATGTGACTTTATTAATCATTTTTATTTAAAAATTTGATTCCTAAGATTTATTAATCTATTTCTTAGTCATGTGACTTTCTCATTCATTTGTATTTAAAATATTTATTCTGAGGCTTTACTAATCTTTTCTACTTATTATATGGATCCCTTGGCCTTGTTAATCTCTTATTTCTTTAATATTTTTCCTTTGGGTTCACCGATCATTTGGTTTACAATATTAAACCTTTGGGATTATTAGTTCTTTTGTTTTATAATATTAATAATCCCTTGGGTTTATTAATGAGTTGATTTTAAAATATTGATTCTTATGGTTTATTAATTTCCTAGGTTTTTTAGTTTAAAATATTTATTATTAGGGTTTTTTAATCTCTTGTATTTTTAATATTGATCCCTTGGCCTTATTGATCCCTTAAGTTTTTAATAACTCTCCCCTGGGTTCACCAATTCCTTTTTCAAATAATATTAAACCATTGGGTTTATTAGTTCTTTTGGTTTATATTATTAATAATCACTTGGGTTTATTTATCTTTTTATTTTAAGATATTAAATCCTATGGTTTATTAAATTCTTAGGTCTTTTGGTTTAAACTATTAATTCTTAGGGTATATTAATCTCTTGAGTTTAAAATATTAATTCCTAGGGTTTATTAATTTCTTGGTTTATAATACTAATATTTATCCCTTAGGTTTATAATATTTTTCCGTTAGGTTTATAGTATTAAATGATTGTGTTTATTTGTTCCTTACATTTACAATTTTAATAATTATTTCGGTTTATACTATTAAATACTTGTGATAATTACCTATTTTGCTTTAAAACATTAGATATCCGTTGATTTTATTAATATCTTGAGTTTAAAATATTAATTTTGAGGGTTTATTAATGTCTTAGGTTTTTGAGTTTTGAATATTAATCTTAGGGTTTATTAATCTCTTTTGTTCTTAATATTGATCCGTTGGCATTATTGATCCCTTAGGTTTTTAATATTTATCTTTCAACTCACTAATTCCTTTAGTTTATAATATTAAACCATTGGGTTTACTAGTTCTTTTGGTTTATAACATTAATAACCCTTTGGGTTTATTAATCTCTTGAGTTTAAAATATTAGTCTTACAGTTTAATATTAATGCATGGTCCAATGTCACATTATGAAAAAAATATGTCTAAATATGAAAATCAACAATGAGAAACCATTGGTAGTCAGTGTTAGCCATAGTCGATCAATGCCTTCCATGGTTGAATGTCACATTGTGAAAAATATTGTCTCAATATGAAAATTGGCGATGACCAAGCATGGTCATACTTGGTCCGACGTCACATTGTGACAAAAATTGTCTCAATGTTTAAATCAAGTATGGTCAACCATGTTTATTTCACGGTTTATAGTATTTATCAAAGTTATTTTATATACTTCGGGTTTATAATATTAATCCCTTTGATTTAGTCTTATTCCCCTCAATTTATAATATTAATAATCATGTGACTTTATTAATCCTTTTTAATTAAAGAATTAATTCCTAATATTTATTAATCTCTTTATTAATGGGGTGAGTTTCTCATTCATTTTCATTTAAACATTTATTTCTAGGATTTACTAATCTCTTCTATTTTTAATATGGATCCCTTTGCCTTGTTGGTCTCTTATGTTTTTAATATTTTCCCCTTCAGTTCACCAATTCCTTTGGTTTATAATATTAAACCCTTTGATTTATTAGTTTTTTTCGTTTATAGTATTAATAATTCATTGGGTTTATTAATGTGTTGATTTTAAAATATTAATTCGTATGGTTTATTAACTTCTTAGGTTTTTGAGTTTAAAATATGTATTTTTAGGGTTTGTTAATCTCTTATGTTTTTAATATTGATCCCTTGGCCTTAGGCTTTTAATATTTTTCCCCTGGGTTCATCAATTACTTTAGTTTATAATATTAAGCCCTTGGTTTTATTAGTTTTTTTGGTTTATATTATTAGTAATCCCCTGGGTTTATTAATCTATTGGGTTTAAAATATTAAATCCTATGGTTTATTAAATTCTTAGGTTTTTTGTTTTAATAATTATTAGGGTATATTAATCTCTTGAATTTAAAATATTATTTCTTACGATTTATTAATTTCTCGGTTTATAATACTAATATTTATTCCTTAATTTTATAATATTTTTCCATTGTGTTTACTAATTTCTTGGGTTTATAATATTAAATGCTTAAGTTTATTTGTTCCTTAACTTTATAATTTTAATAATTTCTTTAGTTTATAATATTAGACACTTGGGCTTATTAGTTATGTTGTCTTACAACATTAATAATCCCTTGTGTTTATTAGTCTCTTGAGTTTAAAATATTAAATTTTAGGGTTTATTAATCTCCTGTGTTTTTAATATTGATCCGTTGGCATTATTGATCCCTTAGGTTTTTAAAATTTGTCCTTGATTTCACCAATTCCTTTGGTTTATAATACTACAACCTTGGGTTTACTAGTTCTTTTGGTTTATAATATTAATAACCTTTTAGGTTTATTAATATTTTGAGTTTAAAATATTGGTTCATTGGCTTTATTAATTTCATAGGTTTTCAAGTTTAAAATATCAATTCTTAAGGCTTATTAATCTGTATTGTTTTTAAAATTGATCCCTTAGTCTTATTGATCCCTTAGGTTTTTAATATTTATCCCTTGGGTTCACCATTTCCTTTGGTTTATAATACTAAACCCTTCGAATCTCTTGAGTTTAAAATATTAAATTTTAGGGTTTATTAATCTCCTGTGTTTTTAATATTGATCCGTTGGCATTATTGATCCCTTAGGTTTTTAAAATTTGTCCTTGATTTCACCAATTCCTTTGGTTTATAATACTACAACCTTGGGTTTACTAGTTCTTTTGGTTTATAATATTAATAACCTTTTAATATTAATCTCTTGAGTTTAAAATATTAAATTTTAGGGTTTATTAATCTCCTGTGTTTTTAATATTGATCCGTTGGCATTATTGATCCCTTAGGTTTTTAAAATTTGTCCTTGATTTCACCAATTCCTTTGGTTTATAATACTACAACCTTGGGTTTACTAGTTCTTTTGGTTTATAATATTAATAACCTTTTAGGTTTATTAATATCTTGAGTTTAAAATATTGGTTCATTGGCTTTATTAATTTCATAGGTTTTCAAGTTTAAAATATCAATTCTTAAGGCTTATTAATCTGTATTGTTTTTAATATTGATCCCTTAGTCTTATTGATCCCTTAGGTTTTTAATATTTATCCCTTGGATTCACCATTTCCTTTGGTTTATAATACTAAACCCTTCGAATTATTAGTTCTTTTGGTTTATAATGTTAATAACCCCTTGGGTTTATTAATTTCTTGTGTTTAAAATATTAATTCTTAGGCTTTATTAATTTCTTAGGTTTTTTATTTTAAAATATTAATTCTTAGGGTTTATTAAGCTCTATTGTTTTTAATATTGATCCATTTGCCTTATTGATCCCTTAGGCTTTTAATATCTATCCCTTGGCCTTACTGATCCCTTAGGTTTTTAATATCTATCCCTTGGGTTCACCCATTTCTTTGGTTTATAATATTAAACCATTGAGTTTATTAGTTATTTTGGTTTATAATGTTAATAATCCCATGGGTTTATTAATATCTTAAGTTTAAAATATTGATTCTTATGATTTATGAATTTATTAGGTTTTTGAGTTTAGAATATTAATTCTTAACGTTTATTAATCTATTGTGTTTTTAATATTGGTCCATTGGCCTTATTGATCCCTTAGGATTTTAATATTTATACCTTGGGTTCACCAATTCCTTTGGTTTATAATATTTAAACCTTGTGTTTATTTTGTATTACTAATAGTCTCTTGGGTTTATTAGTCTCTTGAGTTTAAAATATTAATTCTTAGGGTTTATTAATTTCTTAGGTTTTTTAGTATTAAATATTATTTCATTTGCTTTATCAATCTCTTGAGTTTAAAATATTAATTCTTAGGGTTTTTCAATCTATGGAGTTTAAATTATTTATTCTTAAGGTTTTTCAATTTCTTGATTTATAATATTAATATTTGTCCATTGCTTCACCAATTACTTGGGTTTATAATATTAAACCCTTAAATTTATTAGTTTTTTTGGTTTAAAATATTAATAATTCCTTGAGATATTGGTAAGAGATATATACTTATTATAAATATTAATAAAATATTATTATTATGTTTTTTTGAATTATATTATAGTTTGAGTTAAAAGTAAAAAAACTTAATAATATATTTTTATTATATATTTTATTATTAAATAATATAATATTATATATTTGAATATATATATATATATATATATATATATATATATATATATATATATATTAGTTTAATATATAGCATGCATATAGTTAATATTATTAATATATTATTAATAAATATATAAAATATATTGGTAATTATATTTATAGATATATAATTTTATTTTGGTAAAATATATGTGGTGGGTGGTGGATATAAGTCTATTTTCATATATCAATTAAACTCGTAAATGTGGTTGTAAATCTATTTCATATCCTCTTATTAGCCTATATCAACCATATTGATAAATGTGGTTGTGTTGTACTAATTAATATCTATCCCAAAGTAATACTATCAACAATCATTTAAATTATATAAATATACTAATTAATACATTATATCAATAAAAAAATATTTAATATATTAGAATAATTATCTCAAGTGATCTCTCTATTAAGAATGAAAATGACTTCATATCACTTCCTATCTAGGTAAAATACGAGCCCCAGATTCCGGACCGAATATTAGACTTCGCCGGTGACTATTTGTTTTCTAAACATCCACGGAACATTTTTAAAAAACTCCTATTTCCAAAGAGATTGGTATATTTTATGCTCATTAAAGAATATTTTATATCTTAACATGTTTAATTCTCATAAATATTTTCTATATTTATATTTATTTAGTAAATAAAACCTTCCTACCTACACAAAACTAAATGATGAGTAACCCACTGTCGTCGACAAGTTTCATGATAATTAAGATCATGAAGAAATTTTGAATAATATACAGTAATATAAGATAAATAAATGTTATTTTCCAGTATAATTTTAAAAATATTGAGAACGAAACTTGTTTTATTATAAAAATTAATTCGGTGTTACACACAGCACATTTGATTTGGGCGATCACAAATTTCGGGCATACGACAACGTAATTTTACAATTCTTTCCGACCCACTTTCTTAAAGTTGATCCAACCCAAACCCATCAACAACGTAGCTGTTGTTTGTTTAAAATTTAAATGTATAAAATATTGTGTCAGCCGATTTCGAACCCAAGACCGTGTCTGCTAAAATAGTCACCCAAATTAATCATCATTCAAACTACGTCATTATATCTGTGATATCATTTTGATAAGCATAAAACTCATTCAAAGTAATCCCATTATATCTGTAATATCATTGGGGTGAAAATTCGACCACTGTAGTAAATTTTCCATACTAGAGAGCACTTCTCAATGCAAATAAAAAAATCAACACTGACCTGTTAATTGCAGTATTGACAATGTTGTTGATAGTTTCAGACAGAAAATGATTAATTCCATCACCCGGTTTTGTTACGAGGATATACCTGACAAATTTTGGCACCTAAGGCATATTGTTCTCCTATCAATGGTTCTAAAACATTCTATCGGCTTAGTCAAAAACATCCTCTCGTGAATTTAATCAAGGAATACATGTTAATAGGCTGATGCTTTATATATGTGTATGATTAAAGCAAAAGCAAAAAGGGGTGGTCAATATATTACTTGATCAAGTATAAACCCACTCATAGCATTAATACTTTCACGAAGGTTTTAGGGACATGAACATTGCCAAGGAATAAGAATGTAATGCTTTGTTAAAGTTTGAAACATGAGCGTGTTTCTATATGGCATAAGTAATGGGTGGTATAGCAAAGTGCTTGGAATAGATTATCTGTGGCATGACATTGCATTAAAGTTGCAAAGTTTTATTATAAGTATGGCACAAATGTTTGTAATCTGATATGGGAATTTGAAAAAGGTTTGGTCATATTACATGGTGGTGCACAAATTGGTGCATAAATTTAGAATGTGGTTGGCTTTAGTTATGTTTATTTTGTAGGACTAATGTGGCATATTTCAAGGCATTTTTTGGGATTTTTGCAATATATGTTGTGAGTGGATAGCATTAAATGTAGGGAAGTAACTAATTCCATATTTAACAATGATTTCCATTACTATTATGTTTGGAAAATTTTCTTTTTGGCTTTATTTCAACCTTTATCTAAGAGAAAATTACATTGAATGAGCTATTTGTTTCACTTGGATAATAATTTTCACTCCTCAATTAATAGTATAAGAATCCCAACACAGGTATTATTTTTTTTTTTTTTTTTTCAGTGAGAAAGATATTTACTTCTAAAGTTGGATGAATGAACAGTTTCTCTATGTGGATATATTTACATCTCATGCTACGTTAATCCACTCATTCACTCCTTTTATTTTCTATCATGCCGCCCTGTGCCTAGTAAAGACCATCCTACACAACTTTTTCTTACCTACAACTTTTTTTGTAAAAAAGAAATATGAATCAAGTTCCCTTAGGAAACCAACTCATATTATTATTATCTTTTGTCTAAAATGTTGTGTGCAATAGCCCCATGCAAGATCAAAACTTTCACACTTCTTGTTTGAATTTCCATGTTGAGCTAGTTGCAGGGTTTTGACTCCTCACTATGATGGTCATGTAATAATTCCTGCGTGCAATTTCCCTCTCTCACTCACTGACTATCCCACTGTCAAAAAATTGTAGATATCTCAGAGATGGATTCTGCCCCTGTTTTATTGGCCACCTCTGCCATCTTCTATCCCAATGAATCAATTCTTTCTTTTATTGTTCTAGTTTTATTGTGAGTTAACTATTTCAACTTTCTATGATAGTTTCATTTTGTGGGATTGAAATGAAAATGGTTTTGTGATGCTTCTTTACATTCCTATCTATGCTTCTGTGGTTATGATAAATAACATTATGCTAAAAATTGTAGGTTTAAATCCTAACAACTATTGTAGTTTTCTTTGAAATTTTCATGGTCCACCATATCATGTTTTCCTTCGCATATATTATAATGTTATTTTGGTGAGGGATTTTCTTCTCAAGAATATCGCAAAGTTACACATCCAAGAAATTTATCTTATGAGCGATGTATACTAAACCTTACTTGATACGTTGCCCCTAAATAAGACATATAATTTGGTCAAAATTGATATAGACAAGTATGATAACAATTCCCCTTGTGAAACCCACTATACTGTAAATTTTCAAATGTCTTTTAAATAAACTATTCAATAAAGAGTTTTATAGGAAACTTCCATTCACATTGGATACATTCCCTCCGCCTGCATTATTTCTATGTTCTTTCAAACAATTTCCCTACATGTTGATTAACTATTGTATACTTAAAGGAACCTGGGAATTTTTAACAAACCCTGGTTGATTTTCCATGTAGAAAATATAAGACGAAGGTCTTGGAACACATATTCCAAGCAGAATGGTGGGAAGAAATTATAGTGATGAATATCAATTTTGATTAATTAAGGGCTATGGAAATTGGAAATGACATGGGCAAAGGAAGAGTGGCAATAATTGGCATTTTATTTATGAAAATATGGAAAATACGAGAAAAGGAAGGTGAAGGCACACAAATTTGCATGCTAATAAAATTACAGGAAAAACTAAGGAAAATGAAGAAAATAGAGGCCTCAAAGATAAAAAGGATTTTGAGGATAATTCACAACTTTTTTTACTTTAAATTTTTTCAGTTCGGTTTTGGAGCTCTCATTTCATTATCTCATACTCTTGCACACTTAGAGAAATCTTGGAGCATTCTTCGAGTAGTTGGGAATTCACATGGATTGGATAAAGAAGGAAAATGAAATAAGGAAAGCACAAGGGAACAATTGGATCACTAAATACAACTCGATTGATTTGTAGGTAACAAGTTGCATGTGTAATTTCCTTGTTGATTTACGAATGGATGGTTTATGCATATGATTTTTCGGTTATGTGTTGTCATTGACATGGAGATTTGTGTGGAGTCACAGTGGTTTTAGCCTCGATTTTCCATTTCCTCGATAGCCATTGTGTTGTGGGTTTTACACTTATTTTTTTTCTTATTGGTGCTTATGATCCTTATGGCTATGGGTTGGAAAAAAACACTCTCAAAGCTGCTGAACAACTTGGGTTGAGTTACTAGTCATAGAGCCTAGGTTGGGACAAAAACTACAGAGCCCTTGGTGGGTTGATCTACTAGTATTTGGAGCTATGTGGAAAAATTATATGGATCCCTCGAAGGTTGTGGGTTGAGTTACTAGTTCCCTAAGCTCTGGAAAACTTGGGTAGAGACTGATCTTATTGATGTTAATGATTTTTGGATCATATAGGTGGAATCAATGTGGTTGAGGGTTAAGGTGGTTTGGCCTTTGGAATCACGGGTTGGTATTTCCTTGGTTTATTCCATGAGATCCCATATTCATGATTGGAATATGGGGTGGGGGTGATTGGCTAAAACATAGATTTGGTTTAACCCAATATATGGTCGGGTGGTACGAGGAATGCCCTCACTTGGTTGTCATTTTCATATATTAATAATATTTATTCATCTAGTGTTACTCATGTATAATTTTGGTGATTATGTTGGTAATATTATGGATGATTTTCCATGGTTCCTATGATGGTTATTTTCTTCTTATATGTTGGCTATATGATGTGTATCACTGATGGCTCTTGACATGTTTTTATGGATATATGAATGGTTTATGAATGCATGGGATAAATAATGTTGTTGCAACTATGTGGAGAGGGCATATAGCCTTCCTGGTGATTCTCAAATGAAGACTATCACGTTATGACCAAATATACATTGATGACCTGTAGTTTACATGTTTTCCATGTGTCTCACGAAATATCTAGTGTTTTCGAGGCAATATAGGTCAATTTCTTCCTTAAATTTTGAATGATTAACATTGTCGTTATGAGAATATGATTATATAAATCTACAAGAAGTTTTGGGCAGTGATCTCGAGATAAATTGGAGAAGTGGCTCAGATCCCGGGACCGCAAGCACAAAACTGGAGATATCAGGTCATAAGCGCATTAAGGAAGGCTCGTGAGTGTGGTTCGGGGCTCAAAACTGCATACATGTAGTTTCAAGGTTGTGTTTATATGTCTAGGTCATTCAAACAAGGTTCTAGCTTAGGGATTAATGAACTAGTGTGTTTCTCAAGCTCTTGGTTGATCTATAGTCCCTGTAGGATGTTAGTTTGTGGTTAGTTTGTAGGTCCCACTTCCTGAACCAGGACTAGGAGGTTGGGTCAAGTCAGAGTGACAATCATATCGTGTTTACCTTAGTGAGCTTGTGAGTTTGTGTAAATGTGGGACAGGGGCGTTACTACATGTCTCATTCCAATTCCAGAATGTTGATTGTCTTCACTACATTTTACCTAGATTTGTTTTGTTGTCTCAAAATAAATAGTGCACACCTGTAATATTCCTAATTAGTGATAGCTAATTGGAATATTATATTTTTTTTAGTTTTCTGTCTATAGGTTGTAAATAAATAAAAAGTGAGTGAAGAGGATCTAACTCACTTAAGTGAAATAAGCCATCCACCTAGTAGCACAATGTTGTGACCTAAGTGGGAGTCAAGGGGGGGGCCAACACCATGTGGAGGAAGGGGTCTATGTACACTCTAAAAGCTTCTGCAAGCTGAATCTGTGCAGATAAGGTTGAGGATGTGGATAAGGATGAGGATGTGGAGTAGAGAGAGAGGCTACATTGGGTTTTGGAGGGAAACCAATGTTATAAAAGATGGAGCATTCTCATTTCATTCATGCTAGAGTTATTGATTTTTGAGTGAGACATTTGTCTTCTTTAGCACGCTGGTTGTTTAGCCTGTCTGCAGCACTGTTTAGTGCAACCGAGTGTCTCCATGCGGAGATCTCACCCTTAGCCCCGGGGGACTTCGAGTGCCTGCTCGGGAAAGGTTAGTTTTTCAGCATCATCCTCCAGGACAACATTATTGTTGTAGCAGCATAATACTGTGTTGTAGGGTGTTGCCATGGAGATTCCACAACACCACTTCCTTCCCTTGTTTTTCAGAGGGAGAATCTTTCCTTCCTTTGGAGGATCATATTGGAAGACATTGGAGCTGATTTCCAGATCTTGGCACTTGGCCAAAGTATTCTATTCCACTCACTGTGTAGTCCCTCTTAGTTGCTGCGTTATTTTCATGGTGTAGCTACTGTGAGGGTTTGTAGATTGATTTGTGGGTGGGATCTCAAGTGTAAGGATCAGCCTTCCACTTAGGAGATCCATTGGAAGAGGTCTACTTCAGTTTGTTCACCATATTTAGCCTTCTCAATTGAGTTCTAGATTTGAGTTTTAGTAGCTGCCCAGCAACTCCAACATTTTTGCCATTTTGTGTATTTCAGCCAATCCCTTGAACGATTGAGGTATTTTTGTTTATAAGGGTTAGAGCTTCGCTCCCCTATTTTACTTGGGCCATATATTGTCATATCCATGTTTTGAAATCATTTTTCAGCAGCATTCTATCATAGAATGCATCCTCATAGCCTGGGTTTATGTAGAAATAGCAGTGTCCTTTCATTGCCATGTACATGTATTATTGAGGCTTGCATTGCTTTCTTGAGAGGTTTTTTCCTCAAGACTTTTACTCTCTCTTGCTAATATACATTATTCTTGGCTATATATTCATCTTCTTGTCTCATAGCTCCTAGAGAAAATGCTGAAGGGTTTCTGGATCATTCTCTTGTCTTGTGGCACCTCATTCTTGAGGGGTTTTCTATGCAAAACGGTTTTTTAACCTTGCTTAATGCCTATTACATGTTCCTAAACCCATTATCTTGATTTTCATAGTGTTTTACATCTTATTCCTTCAGAAAATATGCTTCCCTTGCTTCAGTAAATTTCTGCATACTCAAAGTCATGGGAAATTAGGGTTTTTCTTCACTAGTCGGGAAGGAGGAACTATTTAACATATAAAAACACATTTTCTTGAGCTTAAATTCAACAAATAAGTCCCTCTTGATGTAATAAAACATATTCCAGAACCTTGACCCATAATTTTATGCATATTTTCTTATACACTCATTTTAGGGCCAAAATCCTTACTTTTCCCCACCTTTTTGCCCCTAAAAGCTGAGTAAAGGTTTCTGCAGTATTTGGAGTTGATTTATGAGAGCTTTTAAACACTTTTTATTATAGATTAAGCCAAAATTCCTGAAGAATGTGTTTTTCTGGCATGATTTTTTGAAAAATCCATTTTTGGGATATTACCGTCTGCTGCACTATTATTGTTTGAGTGCTCTAGTTCTATACTGCTTGGTGTGTTTATATTTCACTCCTAGATAGATTCTAGAAAGGGCCAAGTAGCCTCCAGATCTCATCCCCTTTCAGAGGTGTAATATCTGGTAAATGCCCTCCCAGTCTATCTCTGGTTGGAGTTTTGTCGTGCTTTAGAGATATCCCCGAAACTGGATATTACAGTGGTATCAAAGCATAGTTCTGGCTCAGTCTGTGGAGCTAATTATCTATGAAAAATATGAGGATCTCACATCAGCATGATCATATACCCTTTGGAGATTATTTCCGAGAATGACAGTCCAAGGGGGAAGACTTCAAAGCAGCTTTTCCCTTCAGAGATTACTGTTAGCTCAGGCAGGATGAAGGAGGAAGGAACAGTAGGGTTTCTAGCACGCAGAGTTTAGAGTTGCAGCATACCACTAGAAGGTCACCTTTTCCCATGTATGAGGAATCCACTGGTCGCTATGTGTCTAAGCCCAAGAAGAAGATGAGTTTATTCTCATCTATTTTCAGATCTAGAAGAAATACATCCACCTTTGAGGAGGTCAAGAAGATTGAAGAAAAAGAAGATGAAGTACCATGCACTTCCTATTCTCATCAAGAAGAAGATATCACACCACCTCTTGTGGAGGCTTGTGATAACGTTTTCCCATTCATGGAGGAGCAGCCACATGCATCAACAGTTGGGGCAGCCAACACTTTTGAGGAAGGGACTCTTGCGGCCCTACAAGAAGTTCCAAACGCACAAAAAGAGTAGCTTGGCTGCACTATGCTGTGCAACATGGAAACACTCAAGAAGGGATCAAACCATCATTTTCATGAGCCATTATTGGATTGTACGTCATATTGGAGGTTGGGATTTGAAGATTTGAGGATTGATAGTAGACATCTTGGAGTAAGAAACCTTTTCTCCCTTCAAGATGACACTTTCTCAATGAGCTTCTCTCAGCTCAAAGAGGAACTTCTACTTTCAAATCCAAGACCTCATTGGTTTTGGAAGACTATGGATGAAAGGGAGGTCTCAAGGAGAGATCTCATTGGTGATGCACTTGGACACACCATGGAATGTAATGATTTTCTTCCCTTCTTGCAAGAGCACATAGAATATGGAGGACATCTTAGGATGGATAACATCTCTCATGATTGTGTTGGACATCCCTTGAGCCATGCAAATCATGATGGGAGGTTTTTTCCTATCACATATTTGATTATTGATAGGGTCTCATTGATCCTTGAGAAGTTTGCATTTCAAAATCCCATGAAGTGCAAAGACAGGAATTTGATTTGGAAGAATGGTAGCCCTCATGAGAGGAGTACGAAGATGAGGATAAGAAGGAGGCATACACAGGTGATTGAGTGGATGTGGTTGATGAGAAAAGAACTAGGAGGCTACTTACAGATCTATGATACTGGGCAGCAGGAGGCTTGGCTCCGCTGGTTACTCTTGAAAGATTTTGGCCATCACTTGGAAAACACTCTTCCTAAGAGTAGGAGGATGGAGAAAAGATGGCTGGATACTTGCATCATTGAGCAGTAGAGAGTATGGATGCATGGTGTTGATATGATACTCATATCATTCATTGTGTCTTCATCACATGATTGGTATGATGGAGGTATGGGGAGGCAACACAATGTCTTGTTGCTTTGCTTGTTTCTGGGAGAGAAAGGGAAGATTTGGTCTTACACTTTGTATGATGTTGCGGGAGGAGGGGATGGCACTATCTCCTTGGTCTTTGATTATGATTGGGAACCACTTCCATCTTGGGAAGTAGTCCATATTTTTTGCAACATTATTGGAGGAGACTTTGACAAGGAGCATGTCAAAGAACAGAGCTTTGTATTGACAGGAGCTTATTTGCATGAGCTCACAGCGCTGTCACTTTGGAGAAGAGACTTATGGATGAAGTGTGCCCATCAGCGATATGGTGGATCTATAACCCATAGGTCCTAGGATCACTTCATATTTGTTGCATTTGATGAACAAAGAGGAGGTAATGTTGATAGAGACATCTATGGCATACTCTTCTTGACTTGGGTTTCCAAGCATAAGGAGGATTATCTTCTTGTAGCACATGGTTCATTCTTCTTCATAGCATGCCAAAACAATATGAAGGACTCATGTATGGAACCATGTACCATCTTAATTTTACCATATGGTGAGAATCTTGTTTATACATTCATTGAATTGCACACTCTTACCATTCTTATGTAATGCATTGCTTCACAAGAGGGCAAGCTTGTCAAATTGCTCCATGAACTGTATTGGGCCAATCTACATGATGGAGGCAGCCATGTCTTTTGTGGCCTTGGGAAAATGTTTTATCACCACATGTTTGTTCAGTTGCTGCACTATAACATGTATCATATAAAGACATGCATGATTAACCATGTAAAAAGAAACATGTTACCATGTACTCTTATCAAGCAGCAACTTGTAAAACTACACTGTACTTGTTTGAGAGGCTGTTGGTACCTTCTTGCACCACATGAGACCTTCAGCATTCTCTTCATATTATTGCTGATCATGTATCCATTTGTTGATATAGATCAGATTTGTATGGGAGGCTTGATTATGAGAGAGACACATGAGCTGGATGTGTCCGTGAGTGGGAAAAATTCTCACAATTTCTGCACTACATGTTCTAATGGGAGCATGAGAGGAGATATGGCCACCGTAGCCAAATTTTTGTTCTCTTTTGAGGTGGGCCATAAGATTGATATTCATCCATTGTACAACCATGGGAAAGTGCTTGATCATCTATTATTTTTGTTACATTCAGCCATTTACTATCCTTTAGTAGATGTGATGAAACATGGACATTGCTTGCCATGTAATTTTCTGAAGTTGCAGTGGATGAGACTGCGCTGTATCCTTGTGAGAAATTGTTTGCATCATGTATCATCATGTAAAATCTTCAGAAAACCTCTCAATAGGATGTTCCATGATGACCATGTGTTATTCTTCATGGATGGATTGTTTTGGGCCAGCTTGTTCTTAATTGTTGGAGGAGCCTTCTTTGGAGGGTTGTTCTTCGCTTTGCCATTGGAGGGCAATAATTTTGCAGCCCAGGATCAACATACACTCTACACTTGTCATGAGTGGAGAGAAGGATAGAATGGGGGAAGCTATGATGCTTTCCAAGTTCAGATTTTCAGCCCACCTTCATTACCGGAGCTTGAGGTGGAAAGAGATTTTCAGGAGTTACCTTGTTGGGAGGTGGCTCATTTTTTTTGGATGATTGCTTGGAGATGGAGGATCCACATGAGGGATCTGTTCCTAATTATATTCCAGACTCCATGCCTTGAGTGGAAAGAGGTGATGAGTTGGTACACAGTCGATGGGACAGCTTACACCATGACATATACAGCACAACAGGAGTCATGGTCTTCGCCTCTTAGAGCAACAGTCATAGCCAGGGGCAGTGCACACTCCGAGCCGTGGGACTTGGGCTATTATTGGCCATGTTGGTCATGGGATCTACAAGGATTGTTGGTTGGCTAGTACCATGAAATATCAGTTTGGGATCCCAACATTGAGAGATCCCTTCATATCAGGGTGATGCAGAGGACAGGGAAGATTCAGTGGCGCATCTGGGACCCAGGCACATTTTTCAGAAAGGAGACTTGTTCAGGTAGTTACTTGAGGGCAAGCAACATTTTGCTGGGGGGGACTGTAATATTCCTAATTAGTGACAGCTAATTGTAATATTCTATTTTTTTTAGTTTTCCGTCTATAGGTTGTAAATAAATAAAAAGTGAGTGAAGAGGTTCTAACTCACTTAAGTGAAATAAGACATCCACCTAGTAGCACAACATTGTGACTTAAGTGGGAGTCAAGGGGGGGCCCAACACCACATGGAGGAAGGGGCCTATGTACACTCTAGAAGCTTTTGCTAGCTTCTGCATAGATAAGGATGAGGATGTGGAGGAGAGAGAGAGGCTACATTGGGTTTTGGAGGGAAACCAACGTTATAAAAGATGGAGGAGCATCCTCATTTCATTCATGCTTGAGTTATTGATTGTTGAGTGAGACATTTGTCTTCTTTAGCACGCTGGTTGTTTAGCCTGTCTGCAGCATTGTTTAGTACAACCGAGTGTCTCCGTGTGGAGATCTCACCCTTAGCCCCGGGGGTCTTCGAGTGCCTGCTCGGGCAAGGTTAATTTTTTAGCATCATCCTCCAGGACAAAATTATTGTTGCAACATCATAATAATGTGTTGTAGGGTGTTGCCATGGAGATTCCACAACACCACTTCCTTCTCTTTTTTTTCAGAGGGAGAGTCTTTCTTTCCTTTGGAGGATCAGATTGTAAGACATTGGAGCTGATTTTTAGATCTTGGCACTTGGGCAAAGTATTCTATTCCACTCACTATGCAGTCCCTCTTAGTTACTGTGTTATTTTCATGGTGTAGCTGCTGTGAGGGTTTGCAGATTGATTTGTGGGTTGGATCTCAAGTGTAAGGATCAGCCTTCAACTTAGGAGATCCATTGGAGGAGGTCTAATTCAGTTTGTTCATCATATTTAACCTTATCTATTGAGTTCTAGATTTGAGTTGTAGTAGCTGCCCAGTAACTCCGACATTTTTTCCATTTTGTGTATTTCAGCCAATCCCGTGGAGGATTGAGGTATTTTTTTCTTATAAGGGTTAGAGCTTCACTTCCCTATTGTATTTGGGACATATATTTTCATATCCATGTGTTGACATCATTTTGCAGCAGTATTCTACCATAGACTGCGTCCTCATAGCCTGGGTTTATCCAGAAATAACAATGTCCTTTCATTGCTAGGTACATGTATTATTGAGGCTTGCATTGCTTTCTTGAGAGGTTGTTTCCTCAAGAATTGTACTCTCTCTTGCTGCTATACATTATTCTTGGCTATATATTCATCTTCTTGTCTCACAGATCCTGGAGGAAACGCTGAAGGGTTTCTGGATCATTCTCTTATCTTGCGGCACCTCATTTTTGAGGGGTTTTCTATGTAAAACGGATGTTTAACCTTTATTAATTCCTATTCCATGTTCCTAAACCAATTATATGTTTCTTCATAGTGTTTTAAATATTATTCCTTCAAAAAATATGCTTCCCTTGCTTCAATAAATTTCTGAATACTCAAAGTCATGGGAAATCAGGGTTTTTCTTCACTAGTCAGGAAGGAGGAACTGTTTAACTTAGAAAAACGCATTTTTTTGAGCTGAAATTCGACATGGAACTCCTTATGGAGTGAATATAACATATTCCATAACCTTTACTAGTAATTTTACGCATATTGTCTTATACACTTATTTTAGGGCCAAAATCCTCACTTTTCCCCAACTTTTTGCCCCTAAAAGCTGATTAAAGGTTTCTGCAGTATTTGGAGTTGGTTTTTGAGTGTTTTTAAACAATTTTTATGATATATGAAGTCAAAATTCCTGAATAATGTGTTTTTCTGGCATGATTTGTTGAAAAATCCATTTTTGGGATATTACCGTCTGTTGCACTATTATTGTTTGAGCGCTCTAGTTATCTATCACTTAGTGTGTTTATATTTCAATCTTAGATATATTTTGTAAAGGGCCAGGTATCCTCCAGATCTCATCCTCTTTCAGAGGTAGAATATCTGATAAATGTCGTCCCAGTCTATCTCTGGTTGGAGTTTTGCCATGCTTTAGAGATATCCCTGAAAGGGGATATTAAAACACCCTTTCCATGTCATAACATATCACATTAATTTTTTATATATATGCTCATTTCAAAATTAAAATGAAACAAAACCTCTCAAGTTGGTACCTTATTAAATCCTTTTTTTTTTTAACTTAGAACTATAACTGGAGTATCCTACTTGTCCACACAATTTTCTTGCAACCATCACTCTTTCCATTATTCATAAGTGAGTCATAAAAATGTCTTCAAATTATACATCCTAATGTAGTTGTTGATATGTTACTGCATTGATTAAGATTTCGTGTTGTACAATCTCATCCTCTTGTTTCTGTTGATATGTTGTTGCATTCATTAAGCATTCTTGTTGTAAAATATCATCCTATCACAGCTATATTCTTCATTTACTTATGCTCAAATATAAATAAAACAAGATACATACACATCAACAAGACTTGTTTTTCTTCTTCACCTCTCCATTTAATTGTGTTATTTCAAGCATCGATATTGTTGTGTTAGGTAAGAGATATCCTAATGAATAACTAATTTGTTTAGTTATCATGTGAATAAGGTGTGTGATGGCATGAATAATTTTGGTATTTATAGGTATATGAGTTTCTTTAGCATAGGCTCCCTAGGAGATAGAATGGGAAAGCGAATACGAGGTAATGTTAGTTGGCATGAAAGAAAAAACAAAAGAGTGAGGTTTTTATTCATTTTGATGCAAATTTTGATGAGTTTACTTAGCTCACACAAAGCAGTCACTTATACCTAGGAGGAATTATTCCTACCCCTCATGTATCACAAAATTCCCATCAACCACATCCCAACAATATGGATATCTCTAAGCCCCATCCATTTCTGTATCAACATCCCCAACTCCACGATGGATGGGAGCCTAAACATGTTATAATAGCTTTTGGTAATACTCATTGGCCTTAAATTTCCTGTCATAGCAATCCACTTCTGTTGGTGTATCTCAAATTCCTTCTAATTTATAACATGTTATGGATTCTCCTACACAAAAACCAGTGATCTCACCCACAATACAAGAGGAAAGTTCCATCAACTACATTACCTTTTGCTTCTTCCACTAAATCTACCCTTGCCCATTCTCACACAAGCATCCCCAAAATTGATAATGGAGAAAGAATACAAATTTAATTACTTGTCTTGCATCACAAAACAAGAAGGAAATAGGTGCGTGGAGAATGCACATGTCATAAATTCATACATATATCTAGATCTATTTTAATTCACACTTTGGCTTGAATTGATTTTTACTTATTTTTCAAATTTTAGTATAAACATACACTATGACAATGGTATCATTTTTCATTATATGGCTCTTTATAAACTTGAACATATGGGAGACACAAGGATTATTAATGCACATATTTTATGAGTATATATATATATATATATATATATATATATATATATATATATATATATATATATATATATATATATATATATATATATTGTTGTTGTTGTTATGGTTGATGATTATTGGTAACATTGTTATGATAGTCTGATAAAATTTATATTTCATGGTTAATAGAGTCAAAAGATATGTTATATGATGGATATGAGCCTAGTGGGGCCCCACCTACTCAGAAATAATTTCAAAATATATTACTTCCTCCAAATAATCCTCTTCTCCCAGAACTAAAGAAAATATTTAATTATACAATTAAAATAAATGGAGGTAGCTACCTTGTAAATACTTGAAATAGGTTACAAAAATGGAAAGAGTTCTTAGAAGGAAATGACCTAAAAAGAAAAAGTGAAGATATGTATGCTGCACTTTTGAGTTGCCATTATTTCTGATTATACTTTCCCATTTTTTAGTTAAATTACCTAATGGTTTTGTTGATCGGAAAAATATCACGAGGAGTGATAAGGAAGGAGTGATATGATCATTCAATATTTGTTTTTTATAAGTTTTATTTAGTCCTCTTTCATCTTATTGTACTATTAGAAGTTCTGAATAATTTTTCAGTGTTAATTAGCTTATCTTTTGCAGATAATTTTTTTATAACAATATTATCAAAGGGGTTCAAGATGCACATATATTCTTATTGTGCTTCTGTCACGACACTAAGTTTCCCTTATACAGATACATAATATATTTGGCTTCTCAATTTATTTTTAGTTTATATTTTCCAAAAATTTCAAAGAGGTAGTTGATATACACTCCTATTTTTAATAAAAAAGTGTCTTTTAGAAATTTTATGATTCAACATACATCTCTTTATCTTTTATGCATAATTTAGTAAAAGTACTAAGTATATTTTTGACAGTTGATGCTTTCATAATTGATTTCATGCATCATATACATCCTATGGCATATGTTGCACACTTTTAAATATGGAAATAATTTCTATTAATTTGATTGTGTATATGATAACTCTTTTTCAATTTTAACTTGTAAAGTGTTGTTCTTATAATATTTTTTTTAATATAAATTTTGGTTTTATTGTTGTCTATGATTGTAATTTGTAACATATACTAACATAACTAGGTATGTCTATAATAAATGGGACTCATAGATCCATTATCTTAGCTATCCCAACAAGACTTGGAAATGTTGTTGGAAAAGCTTTTAAACTCCTCCCATTAATAGGTTTAAGAAACATAGAGTTATGAAATTAGTGGAAAAAACTTATACTTGTAGAAACTATGTTGAAGTAGAGGGTTGCAGTAGATTGTACTTGATAATTGCAACACATATTCCCTATAGATACTTTCAACAATTTTTGATAGATTTGTAACACTTGTGTCCCCATAGAGAGTTGCGACAACCATTTAGAGAGTTCCACCACTTGTTCTTAAAAGTATTTGTGCAGATTTATTATTGTATACCACACTTAGTAAAAGAATATGGTAATCTCCTAAAAATGCATAAGAATAAGTATTGGAATCACATATTAAGGGGATAATATACCTTGACAAAAAAGACACCATTATGGATGAAAATGGTATAAGAAAGAGATGCAACAAGGAAAAAGGTACACAAAAAGGTATTGTATGGGTGCTAAAAATATGTCAATTTTGAGTACCTATCACCTCTCATTCGACACTATACCTTTCAGCCCATGGAAATCGATGCATAAATTATTCCTTAGTACATAAGGACTGCAATACCTTTCACCTCCTAATTCATGTTCTTACTCAATGCTTGGCGCCTTTCCTTGTCCACTTATTCCATGCGAGCTACATAAATTTGGCACTATTTCATTAAAAGAATCTTCGGTTTTATGACCAATATCTCCCTCATAGAAACTAGACTTACTTTCCCTTCAAATTTTCTTTCTCACCCTTCTTCATCAAGGAAAGCAAATGCCTTATTATAACAATCTAGGAACGCATCGTTTTTTTCTAACCAGTCAATACCAATTAGTCAATTATAAGAATCCAATGGGTTGATGTTCAAGTATACAATTATCCCCAACCCATTCACGTCATTTTCAGATTGTTTCACTAGTTCAAATATCCTTCTATTAGTCCCCGTAGATACCTGAAATAACCAGCTCTTGTCGTGTTTAGATCTCCTTAAATTAAATCATTCAACAATTTTCTTAGGATCAAGATAACTATGACTAGCTCCATATTAAATTAAAATGATAATGGACTAATTATTTTCTTACCTTCAATCTTAATCATATGAATGTAATGGTCATCCTACTTATTATTTTCTGCTACATAAATTCTGGGAATAATTCTAGCCATGCCCTCCATTCTTCTCACCCCTTCAATGTGGTTTACAATCCTTATTTTATCTCCTTTCCGAGGGAAGTCAATGTACATGTGTTCTCCTTATCAAACCCAACACATAATGGGTTTAAATCTTGATATTTTTCTCAATGAATAATTTCCCCATTGGTCACTTAGGGTTGGATGGGTTGTTTTTCTTGAATATTTCTTCTAAAATGAATATTTATATTAATTCCTCCTTTTCTCCACCTTTTCCCTCTTCTTATCATATAAGGTTTTGTAGAAGGTTGGTTTAATCAAATTTTCATCCAAATTCTTAGGCTCATTAAATATAAATTTTGTCACTATGAATGATGGAAGCCCATCTAAAAATTTATTTCTTTATCATTTAATATGTCATAAAACCAACATACCTTCGTAATTTAGTGAATTTTATTCAATATTCCTATGTTTTCATACTCCCTAGCTTGAGTTCAAAGAACTCTTACATTTTCCTTTCATAATAGTACTCTCACAAGTAATTCCTTTGAAAGTATATTTTCAATTTTCAGATTTAAACATATCTTGAAATGGATTTTCCTAATATTCTCAGTATAATTTTCTACTCTTAATGACTCTTTTTCAAAGTCCTCCCATCTCCTTTTTTTCCATATAAAACTTCTATGGGTGACAGTGGAAAATATCTAAAGCAAGTTTTAAAATGTGAATTACTAATAGAAGTGTGGATTACAATATTATAAGAGTGTTGTATATAGATTAGATTTTCATTGAAGGTTTCTATATGCTTCTCATTGCATCCCCTCAAAAGTTGTATTAAAATATTATTGACTAATGGTGTCTTTCCATCTATTTTTGGAGGGAATGTTGTATACCACTTCAAATTCGTTTTATATTCACTCACACCATATTTCAAAATACACTTTGAAATATAGTTCCTTACCTAAAATAATACTCCTTAGTCTCCAAATTTTACCTAGACATGTTCAAAAAACACATTGTTTTATTCTTTCCCTTTCATGATACTTTTATAGGCTATGTGAATGCACATTTTATTGAACCCGTCAACTACCACAAACAAGTAGTCATGCTCCTTCTTGATTGTTAGTAAGCTTCCAACAAATACATGGAAATAATTTTGCAAGGATTAGCGGGTACATATAAGGCTCATGGTATAGAATTTGTTTGTTGTTACTAGGATTGTTTGTACAATAAAATATGCATCCTCTAATGTAATGTGTTGTATCTTCTTGGATTCTAGGACAATACATATACTTGTTAAGGTTGGATCTTCCAAACACCAAAATTACCTATAACCTTGGAGGTGTGAGCCTTTCTGATAGGCTATAGTTACTCAACTTTAGGAACAAAAATCTTGTCAAGCCTATAAAGTAACACATTCTAGATATGATTGTTAAATTTTCCATCACCACTTGTGACATGAATCTGGCCCTATAGCTAGTAAAGAACCTCCTTGAAGTTGTCATATTTTATGTATGTTTATTTTTATGGATAATGGGTGAAATGATTCATATGAATATAATTTCCAAAATATGTACTATTAGATATGGATGGCCTTGAAATAATTCTCCCAACTTATATTTATTTCTCTTCATGTATTTTTTGACTAGATTAAGTTCCTCTATTTAGTAGTTCATAAGGACATTATTAGGACCTAGACATTTCCCATAATTCAAAAATATTCCATACATTAGTAGGGGCATGTATAACTAATTTTATTCCATTACTATAAATTCCCCACCATTTGGGATCATCTCCTCTTTTGAGTAATATTTATTTCTATTAAGTCTATTTTTAGTAGGGGTGCACTTAGGGTGACATATGGTGCTAATCAAACTTGACTAGAGGATCACATGGCCACTTAAACCGCGTTAATAATTTCTAACTCATCCATAGTACCCCTTATAGTAACTATACATTTTTTTTTAAAATTTATCAACTACCACATTACTCCACTCGTCTATTGCTTATTAAATGGATTTCAATTCTACTTATGGAATTTTAATACCTAGTTATTACATGTGAGAGTTACTACATTAGTTATAATTCAATTGTAATAAATCAATTATAATTGAATTGTAACTCCACTTCAAATGAACTCCATCATTAGATATTTTTCTAATTTAGGGTATCCTAGTTTACGTTTGACACATTAGATAAATAGGAAAAGTTATTTTCTAGTTAATTGTATGTGTTAAGAACATAAAACTAATTTGAATCATTTCTTCCACCTAGAGAGTCTATATATTGTATTCATGTTAAACAATAAAAAATTAAATTTTTATACCATTTCTCTTCTGCAATTGAAATTTTGATTTTGGTTGCCTAGTCAATATTCAAAGAAAAAATCACTCTTCTCTCTTGTTTTGGAGTAGGTAGTCTAGTATTATTTTACACATAGATATTGAGATTATGTTCAAAATCCTATAGAGTACTAGATACAAAGTATGTTTCCAAATAATATGGGTATGTTACTGAAAATTTGACAAGTTAAAACATCCCATAGAGAGAATGTAATAGATCTTAGTAATCCTCGCTCCTTTCAACTACTTTGACTAGAATCATGAGATTATGTTGTTCCTATACAACATGAGACCATATAGGATAAAAATAGGAATATAAGCTAAGCATACACCAACCATTGAGAAATTAAATTCACTCAAAATAGTGAATGAAACCTATTATGTTCTCTATTTTTCAATCTCCAATAATTTTCTATTTCATGTAAATAAGTTTAAAACTCCTAATGAATTTGGGTTAAAATTTAAAGAATTGTTTGGCAAGAAAAATTCATTGAGGGGAAATAAACATGGTAATGAGGTTATCATAATGGGAACATCCAAATTTGAGACCCTATAGGAATACATATGTATATTAAAGTCATTAATGACTTAGGTAAAATATTGTGGCATAGATAAGAAAAGGGATCAACTCATTCTTTTGGTGTTTTCTAACCTAGGACCTCAGTACTTTGTTTTTGTATCTTCTCTCAATACCACAAACTTTTATATGGGTAAATATGGAAAGATTAAATTTTTGAATGTTTTTATTAATTCCTTAATACAAGATCACACAAAACTCATACTAATGGGGACTCTTAATTCTACCACACCACATGCACTTGTAGGAAAGGAATCCAGAATAAGACTTAGAAGAAGAAAATGAATAAGATGGAACCAAATAAAAGAAGGAAACCAATAAAAATCCTATTAATAAGGGTCAAAATTCCAAGGGAGGAAATATAAAGAAGGAGAAGATGAAGTTAACATTCAATATGGGGTTCTATGACACCCTTGAGAGGACTCCTATTTGTGATATACATATCATGCTTAGGCTGCCGAGTCAAGGAATAATTTGGGGTTTGGTGTGCCCATGTACATATGTGTTTTAGGAAAATGTGCCTATGTTTATATTCTTTGGTGTTATAAAACCTAGTTTTGTAAATATGAAATCACATGATTTAATAAAATACACCACTACTGTAGACCAAGTTAGAAAATAGAGTATGGGGTGTAATATTACATGAGTGTGAAAGGTGAGGGGGTGTGATAAGGGATATGTAATGAAGTATTATGGGTATAGAGAAGGGTGTGAAATGCCTAGGTTGTGGGGTTCATGGAGATTTTGATATTTTTTGTAGGAGGTTGTTAGGTTGGATACCTTGGCAGGTTATGATGCAATTCGTTATGTACATACTCTCAGATAAATGGTTTCTCATGTGGATTCAAATACCCATCATAGGGTTTTTTTTCTACTAAGTTCTAATGAGTAATTTGTTTTACAACTAGGGCTAACATCTAAGGTTGGTAGCCAATCAGTGCTTCCTTTTGAAAAGATAAGTATTTAATTTATTTTTAAATTATTCTATTGTAATTATTGATTCAATTTTCATGTTAGTGTTTGAATATCAATTAAACATGTTCTATTATCTAATCACATTCTTGTATATGAGTGTGTTGCATGATATAATGCATTCGCCATGTATGACCAATTGCAACATAAATGGAATAAAAGGGAAAATTAAAAAATAATTAGATTACATGATTATTGATATTCCTTTTTAGGTAGCTGGGGGAATTACAAAGGGGTATAATATCTCAAGTTACAACACTTGGGTCATACAAGCTGAAATCCACTTATAGAAGAAAGTCACAAATTGCACAAAAATTTCTTGAAATTTTTTCAAAGGTAATAGAGATGGATGATATTCTCAACTTGAGGTGAAATCCACTAGGAATGAAATATATGAAGGTTCAATTTAAGGTTATTATTTTAGATTTGATAAATGGATGGGCATATTTTATCAATAGAGCTACTACTTTCATGGAGATGAAAATTATGGAAAACAAAGATTACTGATGGAAAATTTTAAGAAGAAATAGAATTCAAAAAATTTAAAAACTTCCACATTACGACATCAATAGTGTGGTGGAAATGCTATGTGTTAGTGTTAGGTGATTATTGAGTTGACGTGTTGAGGATGATATGTGGTATACATGTGGCATGATTAAATATTATAAGAAGTGGATGGGTTTCTATACCTCGTAAGACCTTTGAATCTGATATCAATAGGTCAATGTTATGGTAAGATAATATTAGTCAAATCCATCAACATGCAGCTTTTGGTTATTTTTTTTCATGTTGGGTCTCAATATGTGACATATAAATGTTGACGTTACGATCAACACCCTCCAAAATGTTTCCAAAACTTTAATTTTGGAGCCTGTTGACGATTTTACAATCTATCATTCGATAGTCCATTCATGGTTGATTGATGTTTTGCAATATGTTTAAATATTCTTCTCAGGTTCTACTTGTCAAAGTCGCTTGCTCACACATGCACATTCCTAATGAATTCATAAGAACACTTCTCGTATGCAAGCTTGAAAGGCACAAAACCTTCCATCAAGACAGTTCCCATGTCATACCCAACTCGTGTCGAAAGTCATTGCACTCTTCTGTTGACAGTCTCCCTCAATTTTGTTGAATTTATACTTCTATTCCGGTGAATCTTCCCAATTGTTTCTTTTGCGCACATTTTCCTTCAAAAACATCTATTTCATGTTTAAAACTATCACTTTTGCTTGACTCCACTTTAATATGCATTTTTTCATGTTATATTCACTTTGGCATGTTTCACTTTTAAGGTTGTTCGCATTTTGCAAGTGTTGTTTTTGTTTTTTCCTCCTGCTCGATGAAAGTTGTAAAGACATTATACCTCTTGCTAGGTGATGAGTGCAGCTTATTCATGAGCCTCATTGAAATATATTTTCCTCCTGTACTTATGCACTAAGTATTTTCCAAGGTGTCATCCTTATTACAATTCATAATACTTCCTTGGATAAGCGACCTAGATTTTATTTTCTTCCCTCAACAAAAATTGAATTCCATATGAACAAGCAACCATTGTTGGAGAGAAATGTGCCTTCCCAATCCCGAGCGCACTTCATAATAATGAAGCAAACTTAGGAATAATGAATGAAACTACAAAGAAATAAAAAACACTTTATAATAATAATTCCTTCTCTCCCTTTAATTGCATGGTTCACTCACATAGCACTAAGCCTTCATCCTTCCCTCACGACGTATGGCGCACTCACAAAACACGAACCCTTGAAGTGCATCGTGCACTCTCAAAGATTGAAGCCTTCATCCTCCCTTAGATCACATGGAACACTCACAAAGAAGAAATAATTTGAGCACATGGGGAAATAATGAAGCATGAAGCCTTGAAGCACATGTCTCACTCACGAAGGATGAAGCCCTCACCCTCCCTTAGGGTGCATGGCGCACTCATGAGACATGAATCTTTTAAGTGCATGACGCACTCAAGAAGCTTTAAGCCATAGGGAACATGGTTCACTCTTGAATCATGAATCATTAATCCTTCCCTCCTCCCTTAGGGTGCATGGTACAATCATGAGCCTTTAAGGCTTCATTTGAGTGCACTCCTCCGAATCGAAGAACTGCACCCTCCTAGTTCCTCTTCAGTGCACAAGAACACTAGGAAGGCTTGAAACTGGATCCCTTATTCCTTTGATGTGTGCCCCTACATGCTCATTTATTCTTTGAGTGTACAAGAGTACCATAAAAGAATGAATGATTCTTGTTCGTGCTTCAGACCTATGCCATGCACCATTGAGTTATCTCTCTCTCTCTCTTTATTGTGCACACAAGCAAACCTTCAGGGCCTCTTGTGAACCTTAATCTTTCAGTTCCTTTAGCGCAATAAAAATGAGAATTGGATCCTTCCTAATCCATTTATGAGATTTATTTTTCCATCCTAATCAAACCTTCCCTTAACCCTCTTACAACCCTATCATGAGTTGATCATTCCATGAGCTAGGTAGTGATAGAATGGATTTTTTTTAGACTAATTTTGCTTTGACATGAATTGGTTTCATTTGCAGGAATAGTTTCTTAGTATGACAAAGTGATTCTCAAATTAGATAGCAAGGATAAAGCAGGAAGGAACACCTGTAGAGAAGAAGAAAAAAAGAGAGCTATCATGGAGACGTGAAGCAGATTATGGACCAAGACAGAAAGAAGAAATTTCATGATGACTCAGAGGAAGATGGAGTAGGAAGGAACGGAGCTTGTAATTTCCACCTCATCATGAAGTCCATTTCATAATTGTCAAGTTGTAACTTGTACAAGTGTCATAATAATGGTTAGTGAGTGTCCATTTTTCATGGAACATCATCATGTGGAATGTAATGATGTACTCTCAAGAAAAGGACAAAATTTAGTGTGTGGAAGTCCAAGAGTCATATGTGTAATATGAAAAGTCACTTAGTCATATATGGAAAAAATGTGTTTAGGAGAAGTCTACAATTCATAAGGATAATCTCGAAGGAAATTTAAATGTTCAAGAGTTGTTTAGAAGCTCAAAGGAAATATTATAATTCCAAGTTTCATGAGGGTAAACCAAGGGTCAAGGGGAGATGAAAGGTCATTCCTCTTGTTATAAAAGCAACCTCTTAACTCAAGAAAGGGGATTTTTGGAGGCTTAAGCTTTGGAGATCTAATCTTGGCTTCACTTCTATGCATAGGAGAGAAAACTATTCTTTGGAGAAGCAAGAAGTGACTTAATGTTCCACTTCTAGAACTAGTGCCTCATCATTGTAACTGCGTACTTGGATATTTCACCTTATAATTGAAGCTCGATGAACCTACAAATTTTCATGCATGTATTGTGAACGTCTTAGGACTATTATTTATATGTTTGTTATATGTTGTGAAGTCAACTCCAAAAATAGAATAGAAGAGAGATCAACACCTTAGAAATAAGCCACTTTGAGGGGGCAACCTCCAATACATTACATAAATAAACTATTATTGGATGATACACATGAAAAAAACTCACTCTATATATAGGATTCCATGGGGTCACAATATAATCCTAGCCTAACTAACAATAATAATGTAAGGGCACAATAATAACAATATTGGGGTTACAGGGGTAAAACAATAACAAGAAGGGGGCTACACTAACAACAATAAGGGAGTAAACTAGTGATATAGAGACCTATCATGCCCCTCTCCTTGAAAAAAATATTGTCCTCAACCCTCAAGTACCTATGCATGCTTCTGTATAAAATTATCATCCTCCCATGTAGAATCTTCTTTGGGTAAGTTATTCCACTTGATGAGATACTCTGAAATTGATCGATTTCGTAGTTGTCGAGTTCTTGTTTCCATGACTTCTTCAAGTTCTAATATGAAGTTTCCTTCCTTGTGAAGTTCTAGCAATATTTTTTGAACTGGAAGTTTTTCGCCTATAACCTTCTTTAAGCATGAAACATGGAAAACTAGATGCACTCGTGACGAAGGAGGAAGCTCCAATTTGTATGCCATAGTACCAATATTTTACAATAGCTTGTAAGGACCATATTAATTTTCCGATAATTTCTTATCCTTCTTAGCATGCTTAAGGGGCATTTGTTTGTATGGTTGTAACAATAAAAATACCCAGTCTCGTACATCAAAACTTCTCTCGTTGCGATGTTGATATGCCTTTTGTTTCGTTCGATTTTGTGCCAAATTTAGGTTATCCTTTAAGAGTTGGAGAACTTCTTGTTAATGGTTTATGTGATATTCTACTTCTTGAACCTTAGAATTTTCTCTTAAAGATGATGTGATGGACAATGGATGATATCCATAAAGTGCCATAAATGGGGTCATTTTTGCTGCGGTATGGAAGGAAGTGTTATACCACCATTCAACGAGAGGTACTATTTGACCCATTGTGTTTTTTTGTCAAATACAAAACAACGAAGATATCCTTCCAAACATTTATTCACTATCTTACATTTACCATAGGATTGAGGATGATAGTATGAGCTATGAGCTAGTTGAGTACCCAAACAAGAAAATAATTCCATCCAAAAATTTCCAGTAAAAATTGGATCTCTGTCACTTACAATAATGTTTGGGTTTCCATGTAGCTTTTGAATTGTTACCATAAATGTAGTAGCAACTCCACTTGCTTTTAGTGTATGAGATGATTCACAAAAGTGTGTATACTTGGTAAGTCTATCAACTACCAGAAGGATGAAACTCTTTCCTTCAAACTTAGGTAAACCTATGATAAATTCCATTGAAATCTCATCCCAACGTTGACTTGGAATGGATCAAGTTTGTAGAAGACCCGGGTCTTAATTGTCTCAACTTTATTTTGCTGGAAAACCAAACATTCTAGCACAAAATTTTGAATATCATATTTAAGGCCATCCCAAAAAATTTCTTTCTTCACCCTCTGGTAAGCTTTTAAAATCCCTGAGTGTCCTCCTAAAAGATAAGTGTGCAAATCCAAAATAATTTTTTGTTTTAGTTGGGAATTCTTAGAAACATATAAGGGGTCTTTGTACCATAAGGAATCATTTTTCCAGCTAAATGTATCATATGTACTAGGATCTTGTTGCAAATTTTGAATGGGTGCCCACACTTCTTCATCCTTCTTCCATTCATCCCTTGCTTCAGTTATCCAATCTGGTTGGATAATAGAAATGGCACAAAGAAATTCTTCCACATCTTCATTCTTTCTTGAGTGTGCATCTGCAAAAACATTTAGCTTCCCTTTTTTGTAGATGATTTAAAATTCATAACCCAACATCTTTGTGCCCCATTTTTGTTGCTATTCTGAATATAGTCTTTGTTACAAAAATTGTTTAAGAATATGATGATCAGTTTTTACCTTGAAATGTTTTTCCATTAGGTAAGGTCGCCATTTTTGTAGTGCATGTAGTATTGCTAACATTTCCTTCTCATAAATAGCTGTCTGTAAATACTTTAATTTTATTGGATGACTTTCAAAAGAAGTGAGTATTCCTTATTGCATTAAAACAACACCAATCCATTTCTCAAGGCATCACATTCCACAATAAAGGTTTTTGTGAAGTTTGGCGTATCTAAGACTGGTGCTAGGCACATTTCCTCTTTGATATGTTTAAAGGCCTTAGTTGATTCGGGATTCCATGAAAACACAACTTTCTTCAATAATGTTGTTAGAGGTGCTGCTATTCTCCCATAATTCTTAACAAAATTACAATAATACCTTATTGACCCGAGAAATCCTCACAACTCCTTTATTGTTTTTGGGAATTTCCATTCCTTAATGCTTTTAATTTTTCTAGGGTCTACCTTAAAACCCTCGTGAGATACAATATGACCCAGATATTCCACCTCTTGTACTCCAAATAAAAATTTGAATGTTTTTGCATATAATCATTTCTCCTCCAACAATTTGAACACACTGTCAACATGTTGAACATGGTCTTTCCAAGACTTTTTGTAGATTAGTATATCATCAAAAAATACTAGCACAAATTCTCTAAGGAAAGGCTTGAAAATGGAATTCATCAACCTTTGAAATGTAGAAGATGCATTTGTAAGGCAAAAAGGCATGAACAAAAATTGATAATGGCCCTCATGAGTTCAAAATTCTATTTTCAGAATATCTTCAGTATTTATTCTAATTTTATGATATCCTGAATGAAGATCCAACGTGGTAAAATAAATTTCTCCATTTAATTTATCCAATAATTCATCAACCATAGGAATGGGAAATTTATCTTTAATAGTGAGCTTATTGAGCTCCCTATAATCTGGACACATGTGCCATGATCCGTCCTTCTTGTGAACCAATACTACTGAAGCAGAAAAGGAACTTTGACTAGGTTGAATTATACCATCCTCTAACATTTCTGCAATCATACGTTCAAAAACGCTCTTTTGGACATAAAGATATCTATAAGGCTTGATTGTTTGGAGGACCACTTCCTGGAATTAAATGAATAGCATGATCATGATCACGAATAGGTGGGAGTCCTTTTGGGAGTTTCAAACACCTTGGAATGATTATCCAAGACTTTTTGCATATCTGGGAGAAATAGAAGATTTTGATGTTGGAACTTATAGTGAGAATAATTTTGCGATTACACCGCGTTGTTCTTTCTTTAGAAGCTTTTTCATGACATTAGAGCTTATTATATTTCCCAGCTTCCCTGCAATACCCCATAATTTGACTTCCTTTCCTTCTGAAAAAAATTTCAAGAAAATTTCTTGAAAATTAAAAGCTGTCGTCCCCGAAGATTGTAACCATTGTACACCTAGTACAACATCAACACCTCCCATTGGAATTGAAAGCATTAGACTATTCAATACATATTTTCCCATGGTTACATTGATATTATGTCATTGTCCAGAGCAATTTATAGTCCCTCCATTTGAAACCACCACTTGACATTCTGGAGTTGGGTATAGGAAGGACTTACATTCCTTGGCTACCTTACAATGAATAAAATTATGGGCACTACCCGAATCAATCAACACTATTACCTTTTTATTCTTGATATGTCCTTCTATCTTGAGAGTTTAAGGAGTGGTAATTCATGCCAATGCATTACATGATATGGTCAAACTCATTTCTTCTTCTTCTAGGATTTTTTTCCTAGTGTATATCATCTTATTTTGAAGTTTTTAGTTCATTTTCTTCCTCCTCTTCACAATATATGTAAAATAATTTATTCTCATCACACTTCTTACCTATAGTGTATTTTCTATCACAACTATAGAGAAGACATTTTTCTCTTTTTTCTTCCATTTGTTGTGGTGTCAAGCTTGTAGGTTGTGGATGTCAAGGAGTAGAAACACTTCCATCTTTATAGATGTGAGTGGTAGGCTTCCTTGTCACCATAATTTTACATTTAGTTTTTCTTGCCATCTTGAAAGCCTTCTTCAATGAATCAGGTTCCCAAACGCGAACATCATGTTGGATGTTATCATTTAAATTCCTTATGAAGACATCAATACTCTGTTCCTCTGGAATATCAGTTACCCTTATATTCAATTTTTGGAAGTCCTCAATGTGCTCCACCACTGAACCATTTTGTTTGAGATTTATCAATTGGCTAAAGACGATGTTTCTCTTTGTATTCTCATAATGTGTTATCATTTCCTCCGTAAAAATTTACCAAGTGACAATTTTTTTATGGGAGCAAAGCCAAAAATACCATACAAATGTATTTTGTTCTAGATGTAAAGTTGCAATGTGTTAGCAACCTATAATATAGGGGTCATAATTTTTGACTTGACTATTGGTAATTTTTTAAATTTGTACATACTTTTCCTTCTGCAAGTTGTATTCACATATTTCGTAAAAAATAAAAAAAATCAAAAAGAGGGTAAAAAGTACTGAAATAATAATGAAAGGACTTAGAAAAAATAAAAGACCCCAAAAGAAAAAATGAATAAAACATGAAAGTGAGCAAGCATAAATGCCACTACTTTTTACTTTTTGACTATGGCAGAGTGTCAATAAATGCCATTAGTCCATGATGAGTTAAACAGTTCAATCTTAACTTGTCATTATTTCAATTTCCTTTGTTGTAGATAGAAAATTATGAGTTGTTAGACAATTTAATCCTAACAATTCACTAGTTAGGTAGAGAAATAAAATGAAACCAACAATTTAATCTGGATTCATGGATGAAATAAGTGTAGAGTTAGATAGTTTACTTGCTTTCAGAAAGAATAAATGATGTGAAGGTTGCTAGCTTAAATGCACCTACTACAAAGGAAGAAAAAAATGTTAGCATGGTAAGATGGGTAGGTAGAAGAAGGTGAAAAGTCTCAATGTAAATATCATTCATCATGGGCTGCAAAATAACTAACTTCCCTTTCCCATAGTCATGAAACATTCTAGACTATCAGTCAGAAAGGCTCAAGGCATTTCCTTGACTTTTGTACTTTTGTTGGGACTGGACCCAAGGATCTATGACTGATCAGTTGAAAGTGTGAAATTTCTATATTAATCCCTTAATCACATCATTTACCATTCATGCACTCATTCCCTTGAATAATCCTAAGTAAAACTCCATTTTTACTTAAAGGCATCTGTAATTCCTATTTAGCTAACTTCCTACATCATTTAAACACATTAAGCCCTCAAAATAACATTACATCATAAGTTAAGAGATAAGATCAATGCAAATTATCTTTAAAACCTCACTTTACTTGTTATAAATATGTGTTTTGAGTATACCATATCCTATTTTCATATTAAATTTAACTTATATATTAACTCCCTATACAAATAACCTTTTCCTATTTTATAACTCCTTTTTATATAATAAACCCAAAAACCCACTTAATATAACTTAAGACAAAGTTATTTATTCCCACATGTTTAAATAAAAACCCCCCTTATAACCCTTTTGGCTAAGTATTCTATATATATAAATATCCTTCCCCCTATGGTAGTTAAGTCAGTTTGATGTAATTAACCATATAATAAAAAAGATATGAAAAACCTTTAAACATATGTTCTATATGTTTTAAATAGAAAATATCGAAGTTTAATTTAAACTAAACTTCTAAACCCATTCCCTTGTATATTTCCCTTCCCCGACCCCCCCTAACCTTGGTTAAAATCTTGATTAACCTTCTCGTTCACCCTTTCCATTGGAAAAAGCCACTTTTATATATAAATCCCATCAAAATGCCTATTCCCATCAGGATTCAATCTAGACCCTTCGATCCCCAAATCCCTTTTGATCCAACGAATGAAAATCAAAGCGACTGATCAATACATTTTTAATCCTTCCCATCGCGCTATTTTTAACCGTCAGATTTTATTTTACTCCCAATATCTACAGCTTATATTGAACCCAATAATTGACTTTTCCCCGCACTTTCCCTTTTAATCCCGATTTTTCACTCCCTAAAGCCAGATCCGACAACGATAACGCATTTTTGTGCTCACAAAGTAATCGATGGATGTTTTGTAAAAGTCACGCGAAATGGGTGGTTTATCCAAACCACCCCGCGTCAACGTGTCACGATTCTATTGCATCACGTTCGAAAAGTGTATTACCACTTACCACCGTTGAGCAACGCGAATACCATCGCTAGTATTCCAAAACCACTCTCGCTTAACCTTTGTTTAATGTAACTTACCTATTGTTTATACTATGGTTTAATACGTTAAAGTCTAATGTTTTCATAAATTTTCACCTATTCGCGCTTTAAACTTGTGAAACCTTCGCAGAGCCTATTTTCATCTGATTTTCACCATTGTCCACCATTACACCCTGAGAGCCTGTGCAGAGCTCTTTTCACCATTTTCAAACCTAACAATGCTATTTTCAAGCCAGTTGCCTGTTTAAGAGCCATTTCCTCTGAAATTCATCCTCAGAGAATCTCCACGACTTTTTCCAACTGAATACAACTGAATTGAAGATTCTTACAGACCAAAAAGCCATGTATTTGACTGTGAACCTTTTTAAAGCCAATTTCCTCAATTTTCAGAGTTTAGAGATTAAAATCAAGGATCTGAACAACTAAAACCTCTGAATTACCTTGATATTCACTGTTTTCAATAAAACCAATTCAAAAAACCTAATTGAGCAAAAAAATCCAAAAATAAAGCCATCCTTTGCCTACATTACTCAGTTTCATCTCTGTTAAAGTGAATAACTCCTTAAAACAATGTAATCTTGCAGTAGTTCCCCAAAATGCCTAAAAATAGAGTTAAACCTTCACAAACTGATCTCATTCCACAGGTCTTTCAAAAATCCTACAATCACCTCCCTGCAGACCTGGATTTCATTAACAAATTGTTTGATTTTTACAAGTTACTATCAGAATATGGATTTGGACCAACAATTTCAATACTAGTTGACAAAATTGTTTGCTCCAAATTCTCAGATTTAACTCAATATCTTCATTCAACATGCAGTTTGTATACACAATCAGAGAGAGATTAGAATGATGAAATGTGCAAATTGAATGGTAAAAGTGAAATGAGAATTTACAGGGATAGTAAAATCATAATAGTTAAAGAGTATCAATGGTTAAAGTGTATCTGGTAAAAGTTAGAGTAAAAGTTAAAATGAACTTACAGAGCAGTCAAAGGTAAACAGTAAAAGTAAATATAGAGGCAGTAAAATGGTAAAATGAAATGAAAATACTTTCACCAACATTGAATTTTGTCTACGTTGAAAGTGAAACAGTCAAAAGAAGAAAAAAGTGAAAAGATGAAAAACACAACAAGAAGGAACATTTTTGCAGAAATTTCATGTTTTAGTCATTTTTTTGCAGAAACTATTGTGACCAATCCAAGATTAATTTTGATAAATTGAAGGAGGTTTATGTTCTTAAGAGGACCGTATACAAAAACCTCTTTCACGTTTCTAACAGCTATTATGGTTTTGGAAATATTAAACAATGTTGGAAAGCACTTTTTACAGAAAATTCCAGTTAAGTCATCATTTTGAAGAGACGATTGTGGCCAATACGAAATACATAATCCAAAACTGAAGGAGGTTTTTGTTCCTAAGAGATGCATCTACAGAAAACTATCTCACTTTTTTCACAGTGATTCCAGAATCAGAGATACATGTACATCTTTACAGGTTATTTTTCAGACTCTGTAAAACTTTGTTTTACACATATTTTTGCAGAGCCTATTGTGGACAGCTGGAGAGGATTTTCTAGGAAAATAAAAGAGGTTTATCTCACTAACATATTAAGACACAATAATCTCTTTCACTTTGGACATATCTATTACGGATTGAGAAATACAAAAGATATCATTGGAGCCCAAGTTTGTAGAATTGTTGGAGCATAATGCACAAAGAAAGGAAGCAGTTAGTGACTTGGATGCCTCATCATCAACTAAGAGTTGGATAAAATTCAAATTCTCCTCTTTTTCATCACCTATCCATAAAAAATAGTGCCAAATAGATGCATTAGTTTGAGTGTCCTTTACTTAAGTTCTATTTATATAAAATGGTTGGAGAGATTTGTGAACTAATCTTGATATTTTTTTCAAGATATTTTACTTTAGAATTTGTATAAATACTTCACTCTTGGAAGTATTTTTGTGTGAAATAAATTTTGAAGATTACTATAGACTTATTTGGTTGAAACATTGGGACATTTGTGAGTTAAATTGACGCAGCAAGCTGGAAACTGAAGCGAAAGACATCATAGTTAAGGATTCATGAGATAAACAGATGAGTATAGTATTTTCTCATTTTCATTGCGTACTTCTTTAAGTTTCATTCATATACCATATTTTTTTTCCTTTTTAAATGATCAACTAGGAGAATTTAGATAGGATTAGTGATAAAAAGCTCTTTGTTTTTAACTAGTTGGCATTATTATGTTTTTTTCTTGATAACCGGACTATAGAATTCTTAACTGCTCTAGGTCCCTATTTGATCCTCTCCTTTCCTTCTACCTTTCTGTGTTCTAAGGATTCTTCATTGCCCTTAGTCCAAAATCACATCATTCCATCAAATTATGCTTTCAAACCCTCTGGAAGTTATCTAACTTTCCCTTAGCATATTTGCATCTTTTGACCTTGGTTTTCAAGTCTTGTTAGCTAGAAATTTGACTCCATTTCCCAATGGTTAGATAGATATTTTATCGTTTCCTTTGTAATCCTTTATTCCCACCAAAATTTAAAAAAAAAAACCCAAATTGTTTACTCATAGCTAGCCTAATATCTGTTAAACAAAGCTAAGTCATATGGAGAGATCCCTCTCCAGAACTTAGGAAGGCTAGATCATGAATTCTAAAAGTGGTTCTTGGTTACCTCTAGTAAGTTACAAAGTTTTAAATTTTTCCGATAGAATATTTACTAGAGTGATAACACAATGCATACCTTTTGTGTTTTTTTCACATTATTGGGAACAAAATATTGCTCCATCTGTAGTATCCATGTTACGAGATCCTTGCCATCAAAATTCCTCATATTCTTTTTTGGAAAATGGAGGTTCTTCCATCCAACATTAGAGTCTATGAAATCATGATTAACATTTATTTTCTTCTCATCATGAGTTTCCTCTACAATATTTTTTCCATTAGGAAACATTTATTGTATCAAAATTTCCAAACCTTCCATGTCTACTTTTATATCATTCTTCATGTTTTCCATGTTTTCTTTCATTTTTAGCTTCCATTCAAACTTCCATGCCATCCATCTTAGCTTCCATTCCAACTTCCATGCCATCCATCTTAGCTTCCACACCTTTCTTCAAACTATCCATCTTAGTTTACATGCCTTTATTCAAAACTTCCATTTCATTTTTTGTTGCTCTTTGTGATAGCAAAATTTGGTGCACTTTCTCTCGTAGTTTTGATATCTGATGTTGCATTTCTTCGTCTTCACCAGTCATAGTAGAGCTTTGTGAAGGCTTTATGGGTTCTAAATTATTTTTAGGGGGCATTTTATAACCCCAATACTGATAAATTTTCTTCAATATGCCTTTGGAATAAATTCAAACTAATTTTTCAAACAAGACTTATGTAATTCGAAAAAAAATACACACCTTTTTCTTGCTTTTGAGGAGCTCCATATTGAAACTAAATTATCTCTGTGATTTCAGATCTTCAATATTTGAAATTTGGTCCTGTAGTAGCCCTCTAAATATTCTTTTGAATGCCACATATCTAGCCTAATTTGGATTCTTCAAGTCAAATTTATGCCCAATCTCCCACAATAACCTAATTATGGACTAGTTCAATAGAGTGAACTTGTATGACGTGCCATGTGTCATTGTTTCCTCGTTCGGCTCTGAAATTGATACAAAAAAATAAATTCCATATGAATTTAGTCACTTTTTACAGAATTCCAATCCTATGGTCAGAGAGAGAGTTACCACGATTTTCCCATGGTCACCTCTTTAATATGAAATTCAGGAGCCTGAACAAAACCCAACTTCCACACATGATATCTTCGAAAATATTTCAAACCAAGATCTAAAAATTTTATACGACGTTCCTCAAGATTTCTGCATAACTCTGTAACACCTTTAGCTTTTGAACCTTCTTATAACAAACGTTATAGAAAAAATTCCATGATGACCTGTTTAGGTGAAATTCGGGAGCTTGAAAAAACCCTAACTTCCACAGATCATATTGTAGAAATTTGAATAACTGATATGTTATCCACCGAGATTCTCCTGATCACACACTATTTTAGCTTCATGCATAATACATAATCTCTTCTACCATTGATCATCACATGCGGAAATAAAATCAATTGCATGCACACATTAAAACCATAAAAAATCACACATATGAACACAATATGTAATGGGAAAGCTTAAAGCTGAAAACCCCCAAATATATTTATATTATATATGTCATAGAGATCATGTAACAATCATCATACAAATTTCCTCACAAGATCTCAGTATAATCTCCACTTGCTACACACTAATCAGGCCCGATCTTGCAAATCCCATGCACCGATCTTTGCTAGCCTTTAGCCTGCCTTTACTGCGCAATCACTGCTGAAGAATGCCTCTTGATGAGAATTAATTACCCCAGCCTTGCTCACGTAGTATTTATAGGCATCTCTACTAAGTGTTGGATGCAAACCATGCATCACTTATAGTCACAATTGATAGTTATACTTGCCCTTTCACCTATCTCTGCACTGGTCTCCACTGAAACTGTCCATGCACTGAAGTTAAATGATGTATTCTTTAGTTGATTAATGAGTTTATAATTATTGAATTAATTAATAATTAATTCAAACCACTCTCACTAATTGTATCAATCATTTAAACTAGATACAAATAGCTCAACTATGTTTAGATTAGTTAAACTAAACACAACTCCATTAACTTCCTCAATCAAGTCGACCAAACTCTGTCACATGAGTTCTAACTTAAGTATCCATGCAATAGCTCCACATAACCCTTAGGAATAGTGTAATTCCTTCTGTCAGCTCCTGTGCCACATCTGTTCACTTAACCGAAGTGCTCCAAGAGAATAAGATAATGTTTATAGTCCAAATATTATTAAGAGCTAATAATATTCGACATATCTATTTTTAGACTGGAAATCTAAAAATAGATTCCACCCAATATCTCTAAAAATAGAAATCCATCTATTTTTCCAACTTGACCAAACATCCACAAATAGCATCCTGCAACTCATAGAATATGATCGACATGTATAAAAATAGACATAGTCTAAAAATAGACTTTGCGACAAAAATCACCTGTGTGGCCCCCACCTAGTCTTGGTGATCACTTTCCAACTAGCATCAGGAATGATGTTTTAGGATGTCTCCTTCAATTTTTCTTGTTGCAATATTCAACACATATCTCTACAAATATTGCGAACCAAGATCTGAAATTTTTACACGACGTTCCTCAATTTTTTTTCTTTTCTCTATAAAATTTTTAGCTTTTGAAAGTTCATAGAAAAATATTATATGAAAATTCCACAATGACCTATTTGGAGCAGCGAAACCATATAATCCAAAGCTCTGATACTAAATGTTATGAAACCAGCTCCAAAAATAGAAGAAAAGAGAGATCAATGCCTTAGAAATAAGCCACTTCGAGAGGGAAACCTCCAACAGATTACATAAATGAACAATTCTTGGATGACATAAATGATAAAACCTCATTCTATATATAAGAGTCCATGGGGTCACAATATAATCCTAGCCAATCTAACAATAATAATGTAAAGGCACAATAATAACAATAAGGGAGTAAACTAGTAATATAGGGACCTAACATTACATATGTTTCATTCATATTTAATAAGGAAATTTAACTATTTCGGTGGCCTTGGTACATATATTTCTGAAGGTGTGTTGTAGGTGCTTTAATGATTGTTGTGTCTATGTGAAAAAATTCGCTATATAACTAAAAAAAAATATTCCCATGTGTATCGCTTAGTTTAGTTCTATTAATTCCTTGTAGGGGCTCACTTTTGTATCCCCCCTCATGAAAGTATCCTTTTACACATTACAATCGATGTTTCAAAATGTCAAGTTATTTTCTTGTTCAAGAGTTATGTACATAATACCTTATGGTATTCATTGAAACCAAGGTGAACCTTACAATTATGTTGGTCGAGCCAATACTCTAGATGATGCTCCTACTCCAAAAAATGTGAGGTCTGATTGGGACTTCACATTAGTGAGACCCCGCGCATGTTGGAGATATCCTGCACCATCAACGTTCTGGCACTAGAAGATGGCCAGATGACAAGTTGTGCCCATTGAGTCTATTTTGAATCTCTTATCTTAAATGGATCTCTCCCAAATCATAATCCCGGGATGTTTTTATAAGGAGATTTATTTTACCATCCCTATGGAAATAATTGATGACTTGTTTCAATTCAAGTTTGGTGGCAAGAGTGAACTAACTTTCCTTGGACACTTCTTTAAATTCATGCATTATTGTCTCTCTAATGGAATACATTGTGAATATGTCATTTCCGAGTTGTTCAATCTCACATTTGAAGGTCAAGTTAATAAATAGTGTCATACGCTACCTCTTTCTTCTATCCATTCACTCGAGCAACTTGTTAAGGAGATTTGTGAAGCCATTCACAATTATGATTCTCAAGATATATGTGATAGAATTGAATTACTTAGAATGGAATATGGTGAATCTCTCAAGGATTTTTCTAATCAGTTTCTTCACCTTTGACGCAAGTTTCCCGAAGGATTTATTGATTAATATTTCATTATGGGAAATTTTTAGAATTTTATTCTACTCCCTTTGATGTTTCTTGAATCTGAACTGACGGATGATTCTCTCTCCCTAAGTTTTGCAAACCATGGGAGACCTCAATATTCTGAGGAGGAACATAATATTTATTTTGTTCCTTTTGTTCCTCATTTTATAGTACCAATTTGGGTTCCCCATGTTGATGATATTAAATTTGGGAAATATAGAAAGAAAAACTGTTGATTTCACCATTCAACCTCCATCTAATTCTTGTGATCCTCATCATATCGAGGAAATCATGGAATGGTTCAGTAGTTTCATTGAGCTTAAAGTAAAATTTGATTCCTTGGGTTTTAAAGATCATATTAATGCAAATAAGTCCAATATTGAATCTAATCCAAATGAAAACTTGATTATCTGAAGGGATACTCTAAAACCTCTACCACCTATGTTTCATGATCTTCCTATTTCACTTGCTTCAACTCATAATGATGTTAAACCTATTGTTTCAAGTGGTAATCAAGAACAAGGTGGTTTTATTTCACATGTAGAGGAGAAAAATTGTGAAGATATGTATTATATTTGTCGCCTACTTCAAGATGATGCTATTTCCTTTCTGGTTGATTTCTGATCTTCTAACCTTGATTACCTGTCAAACGACTTTGAAACTCACATTTTAGTTGAGATTATGTATAGCCATCAACATGATATTAATTTTTCCATTAAAACATATGGTGGTTAACATTCAAGCATAGTGAAAGATATGTTGTCTTCGGAGGGCCTGTATTTGCAAGGTATTGATTCATAATTTGTTTCTCATAGTTTACAATATCCGTTTGTGAATTGGGATGTCGTTCCAATTCAGAATGATCCTGAATTTTATTTAATGCACACATCTTTGGATGATGAGTATAAAATGGTAAGTTTTCAGGTTCTTGAATATTTGGAAGATCCTGATATATCTGAGTGTCATATTGGTATGCCTATCTTTGACCATTATACCAATGAAAGTGATGTTGATATGTTTCTTTTTCATGTTTAATCTGATTATGTAAAATTATTTCTACTCTTCGCTAGTCTTTCAATCCTTGTTCACCTCTAGAACACTACTTATTGTATGCATATATGTTTGATAAGTTTTTCACACCAACAACCCCCCTAAACCCTTTCTATATTTATTCGTCTGATCATGGTTGCAATCAGGTAGAAGATGGTGTGCTACTACAATTATAGGTTGAAAGGTTTGAATATTTCATTCATGATCTATTAAAATGTATGTATGTCATAATTCAAGAGGAATATGTTCCAACTCTAAATCATTAAAGGATTTTTCAAAATTATGTATCTCAATTCTCTATCCATCAAGAGTCTAATATGCTTAATCCTAAATCTGATCAAATGAGTGGCATTGATAGTGTTTTCAATAATACATCAGATGATAGTGGTGCATCACTACCTATGGATGTTTCTAAGCCACCTAAATTTTATGATCGACCATCACAAATTTCTGAGACTTTTTCGGAAGTCGAGGAACTTCATCCCATTCTAATGGTTATTTCAGGTTCTTGGAATCCTGTTGAGATCTTAGAACTATTTCGGATCCATATTTTCATCCATAATAATTTCCTTAACATTCATCCACTCATTATGGGCTCATTCTTAAGGGACTCTTGGTATTTTCAAGATGATTTTCATGATCTGTAAGATATAATTTATAATAATATGAAGTATTCTTGCTTGGTTAGCCCCTTCTCACATAGATCCCTTATGTTAGACCAATATTGGAGAGAATATATTTTGTAGTTCCCCATAGTTTCAAATCTATCATTGTAATTATCAAGATAAAGGCAATTTTGTGTTGATGGATTCATCGTTTTTAGAACATTCTGAATCCAATTCCCTTCTACTATCTCTTGTGTATGTTTTAATTTTAGTTATCATCCTTATATAATTTTTCTTCTTGATTTTTTTCATATGTTTTAATCATTCGACGTACCAAAACCCTGATGTTGATACAAACAATGAGTTTTATTTGAAATATGTTCCTAATATCTCATCATCTTAATATTATAATTGGTTTTAGGGCTTAATGATGCCAAAAACTTTAATTTCCCTAAGCCTTCATACTGATGGTATCACGTGTAATTGGATACAAAGGGAACCAATAGAGAATTGAGAACCTTGTATTTTAATCAACCAATCTGATCATTATACTAGATATTTTCTTTATAATTTGAATGTTTTAACTCATAACTTACATTTTTGTCACTCTTAGGGTATTCAAAGAGGTTGTTATTAATATCATGATACAATCGCTAAATGGTTAAAGAAATCCTACTTGGAAAGCTCCTATGGAAATACCAAGTTTCGATCCTTTTTAATGTTTGTGTGCACTGAGAGCGTAGATGAATGTGTACTCACAAGTAGCCTAAAACGTTTGTATAATAAAAATTTCAAACAAGAAGGTAAATTTCAAAATTGGCTCTAACTAGTTTATATTCCACATCTTTTTGGTAATAATTCAAACCTTCATTTAGTTGTGCAAGTTTACAAAGTTATTACCTTTTCTATTGCACATTATTTTATGTTACTTTTAATTACTCATATATTTATGGATTCAAGTTAGGAACAATGATGGCCACATTGGAAATATAATTACACTTAGCCTTGACCTTATAACTGATTAGGTTAGGAGTAATCTTAGTTGCATTTAGTTTCCCTTGCGTTGCGTTCAACCTCTATCCTCCTCTACATTTTTTTTTTAATTATTGTACATAATCCATGTTGTTTTATGTTCTTCCTCCATTTTCATTGTTATTCGATTTTGTTTTGTTGTATTTTCATGCATTTTAATTTTTTTTTCATTTAGTAAGAATTTACATGAAATATGCTCTTGTTTGTCTCAAAACACAATGTGGAAAGACTTGAAAAGATAAACTGTGATGATGAAGAATGCTCGTCTAATATGTTACCTCTTATCTATATTAGTTTTACATGTCTTTAATTTCAATAAGGTTTGAATGGAAAATACGATCCACTCTAAAGGAAATCCTTTGGTTGAACTATAAATCCTGTATCTATTCTATGATCCTCTTTCATCAACTCAGTACTATAAGTAAATAACATTTTTTATCTCGCTGATCCAATTGAATATAGAAAGGTAAGAAAAAAATCAATTAGCGAGTAAACCCATATCATAGGTATCTATTACCTTCTTTGAAGGAACAATCTCTCCTGCTCTCAATAAGTCGATATCCCCCTTCCAATGGAATAAATAAGCTCCTAAGAACATTTTTACAAATAAAATAAATAAAGAATGAATGAAGGGAAAGGATTTTTGAGGAGAGAGGTGAAAAAAGTAACTTTGTTAGGGTATTGTTTAGGCTCACTAGTAGTGAAGGGATGTTTGTGTTCCTGTACTGAGTTTTCTAGGGTACTATCCAGGCTTGGTGGCAACGGAGAAACACTAGAGATGAAAAATAATTCTCTGACTATCTTAATCTCACAGTTATATATTACCCTTTAGTAGATCAAAAAAATTATGATTTGGCAAGCCTTAATATGTGTTTAATCGAGTAAGGGAATGGAGGGGACTATTCCTATTACCAGGCTAAGTGGGGAATCCAAGGTAATCCACAAGATGAACCAATACTTCTTCAATTCCTGATACCTTTCACTTATAAAATTAAACCTAAACAAAGAAGTTGAAGTTCTACCAGTGTGTTACTAGGTGTTGACGTTGAGAATAAAACCCTCCAAAATTTTTCCTACACTTGAATGTTGGAGCCTACAAAGGATATTACAATTTATCATTCGATAATCCTTTCATGGTTGATTGATGTTTTGCGATATGTTTAATTATTATTCTTAGGTTCTACTTGTCAAAGTCACTTTCTCGCACATGCACAGTTTTGATGAACTCATAAGCACACTTCTTATATGTAAGCTTGCATAGGCACAACACCGTCCGTCAACATAGTTCTTGTATGATTTTCAACTCATGTCAAAAGTTAGTGCAAACTTCCATTGAAATACTCCCTCACTTTCATTGCATTTGTACTTCTATTATAGCGAGTTTTCCCAATTGTCGTTTTTGCATGCCTTTCCGTTCACAAGCATTGCTTTCATGTTTAAAGCTATTGATTTTTCTTGGCTCCACTTTAATAACTATATTTTCCTATTATCTTCTCTCTACAATGTGTCCCTTTCAAGGTCATTTACAGTTTCTCGATTATTGTATTTGTATTTTCTTCCTGCTAATTTCAATATGTAAAGGAATTATCCCTCTTACTATGTAATGAGTGCAGCTTATTCATGAGCATCATTAACATATGTTTTACTCCCATACTTTTGAATTAATTCTTTTCCAAGGTATCCTCCCCTCTCACATTGCATTAGTACTTCCTAGGATAAGTGACATAGCCTTTTGCTACCTTCCTAAATGAAAAGTGCATTCTAGATGAACAAGAAGCCACTATTTGAGAGAAATGTGCCCTCCCAAGCCTCAACACACTTCATAAAAATGAAGCATAATTCAAAACAATGAAGGAAAATTTTGTGTGATGAAGTGCAGTTCTGAAATAACAATGCCTTCTCTCTCTTTTACCACATGGCACATTGATGTGGCATGAGTCCTTCAACGATCCCTTAGGGCGCATGTCAGACTCACGAAGCAGGAAGCCTTGAAGTGCCCCACACACTCCTGAAGCATTAAGCCTTCATCCTCCCTTAGGATGAATGGTGCACTCACAAAAAATAGAGCCTTTTATGACATGGCACACTCACGAAGCATGAAGCCTTGAAGTGCATGGTGCAATAATGAGGCACAGAGCCTTCATCCTCCTTTAGGGTGCATCATGGTGAACTCATGAAGCACAAAGCCTTTGAGTGCATGGCCCACTATTAAAGCATGAAGACTTAGGGTGCATGGAGCACTCTTGAGTCACAAAGTTTTCATCCTTCTTTTCCCTTAGGGCACATGTCGTAGTCACGAAGCCTAAAGCCTTCATTTAAGCAAAATCCTTCAACTCAAAGAATTATTCCCTCCTAGTTCCTCTTGAGTACACAAGCACACTAGGAAGGGTCAAAGCTTGATCCTTTAATGCTTTGATGTGTGCCCCTACACCCTCCTTTGTCCCTTGAGTTCACAAGTGCACCTTGAACCAATGAATGAATTTCCTTCGTGCTTCAGACCTGTGCGCTTGAGTTCTCTCTCTCTTTCTTGAGCGCACAAGAAGACCTTGAAGGCCTCTTTTTAGCCTTGGCGTTTCACGACCTTTAATGTAGTAAAAATGAACCATGGAGCCTTTTGAATCCAATGATGAGTTTGACTGGTCCCTCCTAATCAAGCGTCCTTATTTTAACATTATCATAGGCATATAATGGGTTCATCATCCCATGAGATAGGTATTGATAGAATAGATGTTTACCAGGACTGGTTTTAATTTGAAATGAATTATTTTCATTGGCAGTATTACTTTATTATGATGACAACGTGATGCTAAAAGTAGATATCAAGGAGAAAAGCAGGAAGGAACACCTACAGAGAAGAAGAAGAAAAGGTAGCTATCATGAAGACCTGAAGCAGATCATGTACCAAGATGGAAAGAATCCATTGCATGTTGAATCAGAAGATTCCAATCTCATCTACGACCCTTTTAAGGGTGAGGATATGCAACAAAGTGGCTCTTTCATGGATATCCAACATAGATCATACCTACCATTAAGAATATAAGATGAAGTAGAAAGGAAGAAATCTCGACATTTACACCCCAGATTGAAGTCCATGTCATCATTATCAAATTGTAACTTGTATAAGTGAAATCAAATGGTACAATAGGGGAATTTTGAGGTCTAAAATGGGCCTCCTAAGAAAAATGTACAAAAAAATAAACTTTATAACAACCAATAGGATTCAAGATGATGATGTCAACCATGGGGGATGATTTACCATTTTTTAAAAAAAAGGGTAAAAATATTAAAAAATATTAAAATAATAAAACTACTTTTTCAACTCGTATTTTCAACTTATCTCCCAAAATTTTTACTCAAATTTCGAGTGGGAGTACTCGTTGGATGAAAAATTTAATTCCTCATCCAAGGAGTACCCATGTTGCATACTTTCAATGAACTCTACTACACGAAAAATGAGAAATACATAAAAAAACATGATTGTAATCACGTGTTTTTATGTATTTCTCATTTTTCGTGTAGTAGGACCCATCAAAAGTATGCAACATGGGTACTCCTTGGATGAGGAATTAAATTTCGCATCCAAAAAGTACTCCCGCTCGAAATTTGAGTAAAAAATTTGGGAGATAAGTTGAAAATATGAGTTGAAAAAGTATTTTATTCATTTTTCTCTCTAAAATTTGATGATGTCATCAAATCTTATTTGATTTTTTCCACTATTATTTTATAATTTCCTTAGGAGGCCCATTTTAGACCTCAAAATTCCACTAATGAATGAAGGTCCATTTTTCATGCCACATCGTCATGTGGAATGTATTGATGTATTCCCAAGAAAAATATAAAATCTAACATGTGGAAGTTGATGAGTCATATGTGGAATATGAAAATTCACTTAGTCATATATGGACAATATGTATTTAGGAGAAGTCCAAAATTCAAAAGGAGAATTCCAGTTGTCATTTAAAAGTTCAATATTTATTCATAATTTCAAAGGACATATTATAAGTCCAAGAGTCACGAGGGCAAACCAAGAGTCAAGGGGAGATGGATGGTCATTCCTCTTGTTATAAAAGAAACCTCCTAACTCAAGAAAGGGGATTTTTGGAGGCTTAATATTTGGAGAAATAGTCTTTGCTTCTCTTCTTGGCATAAGAGAGAAAAATATTCTTTGTATAAGAAAGAAGTGAACTACTGTTCGAATACTAGAACTAGTGCCTCATCATTGTAACTATGTACTTGGATATTTAACCTTATATTTGAATATTGATGAGGCAACAAATTTTCATGCATGTATTGTGAATTTCTTAGGACTATTATTTAGATTTTTGGTACATATTTTTCATTCATATCTACAAAATAAATTAAGCTATTTTAGTGGTCTTTGTACTTATGTTTTTGAAGGTGTGTTGTATGTGGCTTAATGATCCTTGCATATATGTGAACTGTTTAGCTAGATAAAAAATAAATCTTTCGTTGCCTATGTGCCTCTCTTCGGTTAGAACTATTACTTCCTTTTAAGCTCTCACTTTTTTCTCCCCCATATTGAAGGTATCCTTTTACACATTACAATCCGTGTTTAAAAATGTCAACTTACTTGCTTGTTAAAGTGTTATGTATTTAATCTCTTATGTTATTTTTTTAAAACGCGGTGAACCTTATAGTTATGGTGGTCGAGCTGATACTCCGGATGGGGCTCCTAATCCAAATGTTGTGAGGTATTATTGGGACTCCACATTAGGGAGATCCCCTATATGTTGGCAGTATCCAGAACCATCAACAATACCATTATATGGGATTAGACTATGGCCTTCAGGACCATTGGACTTGTAACTTATTGTTAAACTCATACCATGTTGAAGCTCAATATGTGATTCATATCATTGGATAAGGGGGGATCATAGCAATCAAATCCATCAAGCTTCTGATTACTATTAAACTCCAAGTATTTTGAAACCCAATATGAAATCTATGCCATGTTGGGAGTGGAAGATGGCTATTGGATCCATTGCATTTGTAACTCACTTTTTACCTCCATGAATGTTAGGATTTGATATAGATACAGGCCATCATATAAGGTTAATCTCAAATATTGAATCCATTTGGACTATAGCTCACCATAAACTATCATGCATGTTATAACCTAATATGAAGTCTAGAATGTTGGTCTACACTAATATCAACTATTGGATATGTGACTGTATGATTCCCGCACTATGGGGAAATTTGGTGAAGTGGACCCCATATGTAGTCAAAACTAATAAAAGAATGACACATGGAAATGACACAAATGGTATAATAGTTACAAAGTATATTTGCAGGTGGTTATGATTGCTTCATAGTACTAAAATAACGTAAAAAATAGTAAAAATGTCAAAAAATATTATTGTTTTTTTCAAGTTATAAAATTGTTGAGAATTTTGAGGCCCTAAATGAATTTTTCGTGTAAAAAACACCAACATTAAATGTTTGTAACATTGGTACATATAGTGTTTGTATATTATGAAATAAATTGGAGAGAGCTTTCCAAAGACACATTATAGCTAAAACAAAGCTAGTTTGAAGGAGTTATGAATATAATAACATAGGGGAAAACAAGGTCTAAGTTCACTTCTAGGAGGTACAACTCTAGAACTAGAGCATAGGCTGGGATGAAAATTTTTCAATATAAATATCAAGTAAAACAAAACATAAACAAAAAACTAGATTTGAGATTCATGTACATAAAATTCAAAGAAATAAGCAAAATATTGTTGCAACAGAATAAGGACAATTGGGTATAGTTGTTCAAAAAATCCATAATCCACAATTTTCAACCTAGAGCTTGGATTTTGGTAAAACTACATTTAATAAAAATCTATCGAGGATGATAATACATCTATCAACCTAGAATTTTGGTATAGGATAGGAATTTTTTTTAGAAAATTAAAGGAATTTCTCAAGTGCTTTACAAGAACAAAATTAACATGATGACCAAAAATATGAAAGATCCTTAAGGGTCCTATACTCAAGAAAAGGATGTTAAAGGTATCAATATTAGTACTGGTAATGCTAAGACAAAGTTAAATGGAAATGGAAGGTGTAGGTAATCTAATAGAAACATGGAAGAGACCATGAGGATTCTAAAAATGGACGTGCTTGGCTACAAGGAAAGTAGTGAAAGGAACATGAAGGAGAAACAACAATGAATACTAAAATTTTATAGAGCCTACATAAGTTACAAATGAGAAGGGAAAAAAAATATAATTCATGGAAGCTAGAGAAATATGATTAAGTTTGAGGGTAGGATGCCGTAAATTCAAGGTATTATAAGAGTATTGTTATGCAACAAAATTATTCACCAAGGAATCCAAGCAAGGGATCCTATTTTTCTTTAGAGCTAGGAGTAGTCTAAGCATATCACTAGTGAGACAACAAAGAAGGAACCTTGACTTGGACAACACTACATGGAAAAGACCCTCTAGCAGAGGTTACAAAAAATGTTTTTAGTGTTATAAAATTGGCCAAAATTGTCCAAAAAATATTTTCTACAACATTCGTTTTCGGTAATAGAGGTTTTGGTGGAGCTTCTAACGAAATTTAAACACAACTAAAAAACTAGTTAACCGAAGGTTATAATGGAATTTTTTTCTTCATCGGTGCACTATTCAGGTGTCAGAAGACCGGTGTGTGTCATATAGATGGTTGGCCTAGGGTAGTCGAAGGTGCATGCAATGAGACTTAAATATCTAAAACCACACCAGGCGCACTATAGGTGATACAACGCACGATGACATTCTAATTGGTATTCTGATTTGTGCGGTGCCCATAAGTCGTATAAACGCACTAGTTCATAGTATTATAGAAACACACCAGTGTGCAGTGTCACAAAAAAGCACCGATTGTTCTAATTTGTATTGGTATTTGTGCGGTGCCCATAGGTCTTACAAATGCACCGATGAGTAGTCTCACATAAATGCATTAGTGTGAAGTATCGCATAAACGCACTGAGAGTTATAATTGGTATTGGTATTTGTGCGGTGCCCATAGGTCCGAGAAACACACTGGTGCACTTTATAATAAAAATGCACTGGTGTACAGTAACTGAAACACACCGGTGTTCATTTTTTATTTTTTAGAAACATCGACTTGTGACAGTGCAATTATTGTGATTTTTTAAAATTCAGTGTTCCTCAAAAGTCGACACATATCTTATAACAATATTCATATCAATTAAATTTTTATTAGTGCATTTTAATGTGATGTTTGGATTAGTTTGTTATATCATATCATAATTATTGTGATTTTTTAAAATTCAATATTCATCAAAAGACGACACATATCTTATAACAATATTCATATAAATTAAATTTTTATTAGTGCATTTGAATGTGATGTTTGGATTAATTTTTTATATCATATCATTAGATTTGACATCTCTTCATTATAATATTTAATCATCCATAAATTTAATTAGTGGTGCTACATTTCACAGCGACAATGGAGAAAACAATAGAATAAATGAAAACATATTTTATTATATATATATATGAATAAGATAGTATTTGTCATAAAAAATAGGACAGTTATTGGTATCCCTTTGTCTTTCACAAACAAATATTTCAAAAAGTACAGTGCCTTGCTTTGATATCCAAACATAATGATCATCATTCTTCGCTTGAACTTCTATCACTGCTAGAGCTACTTCCATGCCTTGGGTTATTTTGAGGAATGTTTTATTCACGGTGTTGATTTTTTTCTTCTTCTTCATATTCCATATACAAACATAATAATAAATTGTAATGAGTGTATATACATTGGTGAGAATAATGAAAATTTTACTATTAAATAATATATTTCAATGTAAATAAAAAAGAAATGATGTATCATAGAAACAATTGACTCATGAATTATACACATTCTTTCAAAACCAAATTTCATTCCATATTTCAAGATTTCATTTGTTGGCGCAGTTCCATACTTTGTTTCTTGCAAGTTTTATACCTCATAACAAATCATATATTTAATATAAAATATTTTTATGTTCTACTAATTATAGACGGGGCTAAGTAAAAGATAGATGTTTAAAAATTCTACAATTAATTTCTGATATGCCAACATATACTCACAACCCATATTTAACCCACTGTCAATCTATTCGTCTAATGGTTCTTCTTTGTATGCTAGCACCTGTTTGAAAACATTCAATGATGATTGTTTTAAAACAAATTAAAATATACAAAAATGAAATCTAGTTAAGTTGTTATAAGGAAGTCACAATTACTCACAAACTTAGATATCAACCCTTTTATTCCTTGTCGTTCTATGTTATGTGCTGAATGGATTCCATTTTATTTTATTTTTTGCAAGAAAATACTTGAAAATTAACATTTAATGCTAAATTTATTATTTATCATACCTAATAATCGAAAAATTCAATGCTTACATATTACATTTTAAGCACACTTTTTTCTAGATGCCTCCTCCTGCAATTCAATTTTTTCCATTTCTTTGACCATCTCCTTGTACACATTTTTGGACATTCCTACTGGCATATTTCTGATATCAACTCGTTCATATTTTGATATTTTCCTGAAAAATGTAACATGACAATAAACTGTTTAATTTTTATATTGATATATGAAAAGTAAATATAAAAAAAGTGATATTTATAAATGACATTTTTAAATAATTCTAGAAGAACATTTAAAGGACTATTACTTTTCATTCCTTCTCTTTTTTTTTTGTACGTTTTTTCTATTAAAAGTCTGACATGTCTCATTGATCAATTCTCTAGAAACTCTTCCTATAGTTTAGATAAAATATGGTTCTTGGAACCATTGGATTGTTTTTTGTATTGTAAGTGGAAAGAACGTCTATACATTTGTTCCACTAGATACCTCAAACTTTTATAAAAATTTTCCACTTTTCGTTAACCTCTAGCACCACCCCAAATGAGCTAAGGAGAAATTCATTTTCTTTTGCATGTTCTATTTTTTTTCTTTTCTTAGAACAACATTCACTTCCTGAGTTGTTGGTCCCTGTAGAACATTAAAAATATGTGAGTTAATAGATTTTTTGAAACATTTTATTTAATAATTTCAAGTATATTATTAATGGAAATTAAAAAAATAAACTCATATTCGATCGATAGTATATTTTCATTCACCTGGTTCATCGTTTTGTAATTTTTCCATCAAGATTTTATGCTCTACTAGTCCTAGATCAGAAATAATCTTATCGAGCTTCATCATTTTGTGGCTCTGCAAGATACACAATTAACAATACATATTAGTTAATTTTACATATAGTTCAAAAATAATATTTTTTATAAAGAATCTACAAAGAACTTTCCTTTTTTGATTTTCTTGATGTGCTATTTGTATTTTTGTTACTTGATATCTTGTCAGCCATCTATTTATCAATATGAAACCTTTACCATATCATTGATTAATATATTTTATAGATAAATCATCAACTTTTCAGGTAAAAAAAAAATTCAGGAAACCAATATGCTTTTAAATGATGTACGAACTCACATCCATGCGTCGTGTTCTTATAAACGCAATGCCAAAACAGTATAAAACACCATATGGTGCTTTATTGCAACAAGGAGCACCGACGCATTATATGTTAACCAATGCATCGATTAACATAGAAAAATAATAATAATCATGTAGTGTTAGTTTTTGTAGCATATGTTGTCATGGAGGGGTCAGCATGGCCTATTCTTATAAACACCATGCATAAACAGGGGGCCACAATACGATGCTCTCTGTCAATAAGAAGACCAAGTGCGTTATATGGTACATGGTGCACTGATTAACAAAAAAAAAAATTTCCAAACAAAACATGCATTGTGCACTATAATGAAATAACGCACTGATACCCTATTTTACATATGGCGCACAAATTAAAAAAAAAATGTTTTAATTTATTTTTCTCAAATTTTACGTGCGAAGTGCAGTATGATAAGCTAGGACACCGATGCACTAGGTTACGCAGGGCGCACCGATTAAAAAATTCAGTTTTTTAAAAATTCATGCAATGTTCGACATGGATTGGGATCCGACTATGCAAGCCGTCTAGTGGATTAGATGTCATAGACCTATATATATAGCAATACAAACCCTATAAATATAAAATGAAAATCCCTAATTCTGAAATCACAGAAATAGGAAGAAGCACGACAGAAACAAAAAGAATGAAGGGTTTATGCTAAAATGTTTTGTCTTTTTTCGAAAATGAACAGTAAATTTAAATTTTTACTTATTGCGTAAAAAATACTACAGAAAATTTAAAAAAAAAAAGATAAAATTTAATCATGACATCGTTTGAAATTCTATGCTACACAATTTGAATCACTAGAGGTTTGGAATTTTGATTGTATAAATAGTTCTGTTCGAAATTATTTCTCTGCTCCACAGTGCTCTCGTGCTCTCTTGCTCCAAGAATGTCCATGCAAATCTCTTGCTGATTTTTTTGCTAAAATAGTGAAATAATGAAAATTTTTTAGTATTTAAAGAATTGTTTTATGAAATTAGATTTTCGAAAATATTTTACCGCCCATTTTTCAATTTACTGTTTCTTTTTTCACTTTAAGAAAATAAAGTTGCACTTTTTTTATTTGCGGTTTCTCTTCACTGGTGCGTCAATTAATAACATCTCACTAGTGCATCAATTAATAACAAGACATTGGTGCACATTAACTAAAATGTACCGGTGTGCTTATCTCTTCATAAGAACCGATAACAAGAAGTCCATTTTTAAGGCAAGAAAATTACTTTTACACTAAAAGGAAAAGACACTCTAGCAGAGGTTATAAAGGAGGTTTTTAGTGTTATAAAATTGGCCAAAATTGTCAAAAAAACATTTTCTACAACATTCGTTCTTGGTAATGGAGGTTTTTACGGAGCTTGTAATAAAATTTCAACACAACTAAAAAAATGCACGATCGGAGGTTACTATGGATGTTTTTTTCATTGGTACGCTACTAAGGTGTCAACGCAATAGCGCACGTCATCTAAACGGTCAGCCCGAGGTGGTAAAATGTGCATGGACTATGCTGTAAAGGTCTAAAACCGCACCGGGTGCACTGTAGGTGATACAATTCACGGGTCGTTCTAATTGGTATTGGGATTTGTGCGGTGCCCATTGGTAGTATCAACACACTGGTACATAGTCTTATAGAAACGCACCGATGTGTAGTATTAGACAAACGCACAAATTTTTCTAATTTGTATTTGTATTTGTGTGGTGCCCATAGGTCATACAATGCACCGGTGCATAGTTTCACTTAAACGGACCAGTGCATAGTATTGTACAAGCACACCAGGATTTATAATTGGTATTGGTATTTGTGCGGTGCCCACAGGTCATAGAAATGCACTGGTGTTCTATATCATACAAATGCACCAATGTATAGTAACTGACACACACTGGTGTTCATTTGTCTATTTTAGAAACATCGCCTTGTGATAGTGCAATTATTGTGATTTTTAAAAATTCATTATTCGTCAAAAGTTGACACATCTTATAACAGTATTCAGATTAGCTCAATTTTTATTAATGCATTTGAATGTGATGTTTGGATTAATTTGTTATATCATATCATAATTATTGTTATTTTTTAAAATTTATTATTCATAAAAATATGACACATATCTTATAACAGTATTCATATCAACTAAATTTTTATTAGTGCATTTGAATGTGATGTTTGCATTAATTTTTTATATCATATCATCAGATTTCACATCTCTTCATTATAATATTTAATCATCCATATATTTAATCAGTGGTGTTACATTTTATAATGACAATAGAGAACGCAATAGAATCAATATCTATATATATATATATATATATATATATATATATATGACAATATTTTTCATACAAAATGGGAAAATTATTAGTATCCCTTGGTCTTTAAATTGTGACACTATGTCCACTACATTAAACAACATGTCTGATTTCACAGACAAATATTTCAAAAAATACAACGCCTTGCTTTGATATCCAAACATAATGATCATCATTCTTCAGTTGAACTGTTGTCACCACTCGAGCTACTTTCAGGACCTGGGTTATTTTCAGGAATGTTTTGTTTACGGTGTTGATTGTTTTCTTCTTCTTCGCCTTCCATCTACAAACATAAAAAGAAATTGTGATGATTGTATATACATTGGTGGGAATAATTAAAATTGAAATATTAAATAATATACAGTAATGTAAATAGAAAATAAATGATGTACCATAAAAACAATTGACTCATAAACTATACCAACTATACTGATTCTTTCAAAACCATGTGCTATGCCATCTTTCAAGGTTTCATCTGTTGGCGCAGTTCCATACTTTGTTTCCTGCAAGTATTATACCTCATAAAAAATCATATATTTAATATAAAAGGTTTTTTATTATTATCAATTATAGACAGAGCTAAGTAAAACAAGATCAATATATTCTTACAGATTCCACAATTAATTTATGATATTCCATCATATACTCACAACCCATATTTAACCCAATGTCAATCAATTAGTCTGATGGTTCTTCTTTGTATGTTAGCACATGTTTGAAGACATTCAATGATGATTTTTGTAACACAAATTAAAATAGACAAAAGTGAAATCTAGCTAAGTTGTTATAAGGAAGTAGCAATTACTGAAAAAAATAGATATCAACCCTTTTCTTCCTTGTCGTCCGGTTTTATGTGCTGAATGGGTTCAATTTTCTTTTCTTTTCTTCAAGAAAATACTTGAAAATTAATATTTAATACTAAATTATTTATGTATTGTACCTAGTGAGCGAAAAATTCAATGATTACATATTACATTTGAAGCACGTTGTTGTTGAGATGGCTCCTCCCGCGATGCAATTTTGTCCATTTCTTTGACCATCTCATTGTACACCTTTTTAGACATTCCTATTGGGACATTTCTGATATCATCTCGTTCATCTTTTGAGATTCTCATAATCTTCCTGAAAATGTAACATGACAATAAACTATTCAATTTTTATATTGATATATGAAAATTAAATATAAAAAAAAGTGATATTTAGAAATGATATTATTCAGATAATTTCTGAAAAAACCATTTAAGGAATATCTTTTTCATTCCTTCTTTTTATTCCCATTGTACCTTTTTTACTATTAAAATTGACGCTATATATTTAGCAATTGTTTGAAATATTTCCCTTTCTTTAGATAATTGGTTCTTGAATCATTGGATTAGTTTTAGAAAGTATTATAGAAGGCATCCTGCATTAATTTAGCTAGAGCCCTTAGCTTTTAATAAAGTTCTTTACTATACATATTAGCATCTTTGCTCGGATGAGCTAAGGAGAAATTCATTTTCATTTGGATATTCTATTTTTTTTCTTTTCTTAGAACAACATTCCTTTTCTGAGTTGTTCGTCCCTGTAGAACATTAAATATATGTGAATTAATAGATTGTTTGAAACATGTTATATAATATTTTTAAGTATATTATTAATGAAAATTAAAAAAATAAACTCATATTGGATCAGTAGTATTTTCATTAGTACAGTTTAATATTTAATTTTTTAATGGTTTTATATGATCTCGAATCAAATAATTAATAATATTATGTTTGGCAGCACGTACTATAATAATCCCTTTTATTTGACTATATAGTTCAAAAATATAGTTTTTGTAAAGAAATTTTTAAATAACTTGCCCTTTTTGCTTTTTTGATGTGTTAACGGTATTTTGTTACACTTGATCTCTTCCACTTGATCTCTTGTCAACCATTTCTTTATCAATATGAAACCTATACCATATCATTCATTAAGATATTTTATAAATAAATTGTCAAATTTTTAGGTAAAAAAAAAAATTCTCAAGAAACCAGTGCGCCATTCATGGTGTATGCACCGACGTCGGTGCGTGTGGGTCTTATAAAAGCACCACCAAAATAGTATAATAGAATGTACGGTGCTCTATGTCAACAAGGAGCACTAGTGCGTTACATGTTAACCACCGCACTGATTAACACATACAAAATAATAAAGTATTAGTCATTGCGTTTTGCGCATATAAGTATGGCAAAGTGCAAATTAATAAACATACTGTATAAGCGACCAGCGGAAACAACGGACTTCCTGGAAATGCGATGCTCTCTATCAACAAGGACCTTGTCCGACAACATATTAGCGATTTTTCATTTCCTTCGGTAATATATCATTTTTTCAGCTCTCTTCCATGGCGGTGTTTCATAACGTCTTTTTGTTTATATTTTACTCATAGGCGCATACATTAAAAAAATGTGTTTTTAATTTTTTATCAAAGCGATGCGTCGTAGTGTTGGGACAAACAACACACTAGTGCACTAGGTTATGGGTTGGATTTCATAGACTATATATATAACATTTATTATTTAAGTCTGGTATTCCCTAATATTGAAATGGAGAAAGCAGGGAAGAAACAAGGAGTAAAAATAAAAATAGAAGGGTTTAGGGTAAAAATGGTTTTTTTTCTGTTTATGAAAATGAACAACAAATTGAAATTTTTTACTTACTACGTAAAAAAAACTACAGAAAAAAGTGAAAAAAAACAATAAAATTTAATTACGAGTTCATTTGAAATTATATGCTACAGGGTTTGAATCACCAGAGGTTTGGAATTTTGATTGTCTGAATACTTATGTTCAAATGTATTTTTCTCTTTACACAGTACTCTCGTGTTCTATATATATGTCTAGTGAAAAATCTGATTGAAATTTGTTTTAATAATTGAATATTCAGAAGGAATCTTCAGTATTGAGAGTTGTTTGTAGAAATGGTAATTTGAAATCTTTTTCCTTTTGTTCAATTTATAGTTTTTATTCACTTAAAAAAATAAAGTTTCATTTTTGTTGACTTTTCTCTAATATGTTTATGTATTAGACTACTTGCGGTATAGGTTAATAACACAATATTGATGTAATAACTAAAAATACAACCTATGATTGATTATCATACCTTAACACCAATAACAATAAATCCATTTTTAAGCCACGAAAATTACCTTTGGGTGTGTGCACTAAAATTTATTGTTGATTTTGCTCAAATTCGGGGAGAAAATATCATAATTATATCGAATGGATAATTATTCAAAATCTAGCTCGTTCCATAATCTTTCTCAAAGTCCATCACGTAGTTCTCCCTATCCATCTCGAGACATAATATTTACTTCATATTTTATTTATATTTATATTATCTAATTGACTTCATGTTTTTTATCCATGTCAATCAGATTAATAAAATTTATAATGTATACAAATTTGCAGGTTCATGCAGATTCATAATCGATTTAAGATGAACAGAACAATCAAATAGCTCCAAAACATTGGAAGATCTTATCAGGAGCAGCATACTGCAAGGTGAATTTGGTAGATGAAAATGGATAGTCGCTTCACCCTCCCAATGGTAACAATATTGCATCTTCTAGCCACAATCCCAGGACAATGATGGTAATAATAAGTGTTTGGTATGTTAATGTAATTATTTCAATGTCAAACAAATCAATCATGCATTGTCAACGTTCTTACTAATTGATATCACAGATTTTGTACTAATCATGTTCAAATATATTTTTTGAAATAATTAGGATTCTAGTGATGATAAGCGACTGACATACCATCTTCTGTTGAACCCCACGACAATGTCAAATCAAGAGAAGGCGGAATTAAGAGAAAATTTTGTCCATTTCTTTGACCATCTCCTTGTACACATTTTTGGACATTCCTACTGGCATATTTCTGATATCAGCTCGTTCATATTTTGATATTTTCCTGAAAGCTGTAACATGACAATAAACTATTTAATTTTTATATTGATATATGAAAATTAAATATAAAAAAAGTGATATTTTTAAATGACATTTTTAAATAATTCTAGAAGAACATTTAAAGGACTATTACTTTTTCATTCCTTCTTTTTTTTGTTGTACATTTTTTCTATTAAAAGTCTGACATGTCTCATTGATCAATTCTCTAGAAACTCTTCCTATAGTTTAGATAAAATATGGTTCTTGGAACCATTGGATTGTTTTTTGTATTGTAAGTGGAAGGAACATCTATAAATTTGTTCCACTAGATCCCTCAAACTTTTATAAAAATTTTCCACTTTTCGTTAACCTCTAGCACCACCCCAAATGAGTTAAGGAGAAATTAATTTTCATTTGCATGTTCAATTTTTTTTCTTTTCTTAGAACAACATTCATTTCCTGAGTTGTTGGTCCCTGTAGAACATTAAAAATATGTGAGTTAATAGATTTTTTGAAACATTTTATTTAATAATTTCAAGTATATTATTAATGGAAATTAAAAAAATAAACTCATATTCGATCGATAGTATATTTTCATTCACCTGATTCATCCTTTTGCAATTTTTCCATCAAGCTTTTATGCTCTGCTGGTCCTAGATCATAAATAATCTTATCGAGCTTCATCATTTTGTGGCTCTGCAAGATACACAATCAACAATACATATTAGTTAATTTTACATATAGTTCAAAAATAATATTTTTTATAAAGAATCTACAAAGAACTTTCCTTTTTTGATTTTCTTGATGTGCTATTTGTATTTTTGTTACTTGATCTCTTGTCAGCCATCTATTTATCAATATGAAACCTTTACCATATCATTCATTAATATATTTTATAGATAAATCATCAACTTTTCAGGTAAAAAAAAAATTCAGGAAACCAATATGCTTTTAAATGATGTACGAACTAACATCCATGCGTCATATTCTTATAAACGCACCGCCAAAATAGTATAAAACACCATATGGTGCTTTATTGCAACAAGGAGCACTAGTGCATTATATGTTAACCAATGCATCGATTAATGTAGAAAAATAATAATAATCATGTAGTGTTAGTTTTTGTAGTATATGGTGTCATGGAGGGGTTAGCATGGCCTATTCTTATAAACACCATGCATAAACAGGGGGCCACAATACGATGCTCTCTGTGAACAAGAAGACCAGGTGCGTTATATGGTACATGGTGCACTGATTAACACAAATTTTTTTTTTTTTCCAAACAAAACATGCGTTGTGCACTATAATGAAATAACGGACTGATACCCTATTTTACATATGGCGCACAAATGAAAAAAAAAATGTTTTAATTTATTTTTCTCAAATTTTATGTGCGCAATGCAGTATGATAAGCTAGGACACCGATGCACTAGGTTACGCAGGGCACATCGATTAAAAAATTCACGCAAGGGTCGACATGGATTGGGATCCGACTATGCAAGTTGTCTAGTGGATTAGATGTCATAGACCTATATATATAGCAATACAAACCCTATAAATATAAAATGAAAAGCCCTCATTCTGAAATCACAGAAACAGGAAGAAGCACGACAGAAACAAAAAGAACGAAGGGTTTATGCTAAAATGTTTTGTCTTTTTTCGAAAATGAACAATAAATTTAAATTTTTACTTATTGCGTAAAAAATACTACAGAAAATGTAAAAAAAAAAATATAAAATTTAATCACGACATCGTTTGAAGTTCTATGCTACACAATTTGAATCACTAGAGGATTGGAATTTTGATTGTATAAATAGTTATGTTCGAAAGTATTTCGCTGCTCCACAGTGCTCTCGTGCTCTCTTTCTCCAAGTATGTCCATGTAAATCTCTTGCTGATTTTTTTGCTAAAATAGTGAAATAATGAAAAGTGTTTAGTATTTAAAGAATTGTCTTATGAAATTAAATTTTCGAAAATATTTTACCGCCCATTTTTCAATTTACTGTTTCTTTTTTCACTTTAAGAAAATAAAGTTGCACTTTTTTTATTTGCGGTTTCTCTTCACCGGTGCGTCAATTAATAACATCTCACTAGTGCATCAATTAATAACAAGACATTGGTGCACATTAACTAAAATTTACCGGTGTGCTTATCTCTTCATAAGAACCGATAACAAGAAGTCCATTTTTAAGGCAAGAAAATTACTTTTACACTAAAAGGAAAAGACACTCTAGCAGAGGTTATAAAGGAGGTTTTTAGTGTTATAAAATTGGCCAAAATTGTCAAAAAAACATTTTCTACAACATTCGTTCTTGGTAATGGAGGTTTTTACGGAGCTTGTAATAAAATTTCAACACAACTAAAAAAATGCGTGATCGGAGGTTACTATGGATGTTTTTTTCATTGGTACGCTACTAAGGTGTCAACGCAATAGTGTGCGTCATCTAAACGGTCAGCCCGAGGTGGTAAAATGTGCATGGACCAGGCTGTAAAGGTCTAAAACCGCACAGGGTGCACTGTAGGTGATACAATTCACGGGTCGTTCTAATTGGTATTGGGATTTGTGCGGTGCCCATTGGTAGTATCAACACACTGATACATAGTCTTATAGAAATGCACCGATGTGCAGTATTAGACAAATGCGCCAATTTTTCTAATTCGTCTTTGTATTTGTGTGGTGCCCATAGGTCATACAACGCACCGGTGAATAGTCTCACTTAAATGCACCAGTGCATAGTATTGTACAAGCACACCAGGATTTATAATTGGTATTGGTATTTGTGCGGTGCCCACAGTTCGTAGAAATGCACTGGTGTTCTATATCATAAAAATGCTCCAGTGTATAGTAACTGACACACACTGGTGTTCATTTGTATATTTTAGAAACATCGCCTTGTGATAGTGCAATTATTGTGATTTTTAAAAATTCATTATTCGTCAAAAGTTGACACATCTTATAACAGTATTGAGATTAGCTAAATTTTTATTAATGCATTTCAATGTGATGTTTGGATTAATTTGTTATATCATATCATAATTATTGTTATTTTTTAAAATTTATTATTCATAAAAATATGACACATATCTTATAACATTATTCATATCAACTAAATTTTTATTACTGCATTTGAATGTGATGTTTGCATTAATTTGTTATATCATATCATCAGATTTCACATCTCTTCATTATAATATTTAATCATCCATAAATTTAATCAGTGGTGTTACATTTCACAATGAAAATGGAGAACACAATAGAATCAATTAATATATATATATATATATATATAAGACAATATTTTTCATAGAAAATGGGACAATTATTAGTATCCCTTGGTCTTTAAATTGTGACACTATGTCCACTACATTAAACAACATGTCTGATTTCACAGACAACTATTTCAAAAAACACAACGCCTTGCTTTGATATCCAAACATAATGATCATCATTCTTCAGTTGAACTGCTGTCACCACTCAAGCTACTTTCAGGACCTGGGTTATTTTCAGGAATGTTTTGTTTACGGTGTTGATTTTTTTCTTCTTCTTTGCCTTCCATCTACAAACATAAAAAGAAATTGTGATGAGTGTATATACATTGGTGGGAATAATTAAAATTGAAATATTAAATAATATACATCAATGTAAATAGAAAATAAATGATGTACCATAAAAACAATTGACTCATAAACTATACCAACTATACCCATTCTTTCAAAACCATGTGCTATGCCATCTTTCAAGGTTTCATCTATTGGCACAGTTCCATACTTTGTTTCCTGCAAGTATTATACCCCATAAAAAGTCATATATTTAATATAAAGGGTTTTTTATTATTACTAATTATAGACAGAGCTAAGTAAAACAAGATCAATATATTCTTACAGATTCCACAATTAATTTATGATATTCCATCATATACTCACAACCCATATTTAACCCAATGTCAATCAATTAGTCTGATGGTTCTTCTTTGTATGTTATCACATGTTTGAAGACATTCAATGATGATTTTTGTAACACAACTTAAAATAGACAAAAGTGAAATCTAGTTAAGTTGTTATAAGGAAGTAGCAATTACTGAAAAAATTAGATATCAACCCTTTTCTTCCTTGTTGTCCGATTTTATGTGTTGAATGGGTTCAATTTTCTTTTCTTTTCTGCAAGAAAATACTTGAAAATTAATATTTAATACTAAATTATTTATTTATTGTACCTAGTGATCAAAAAATTCAATGATTACATATTACATTTGAAGCACGTTGTTGTTGAGATGGCTCCTCCCGCGATGCAATTTTGTCCATTTCTTTGACCATGTCATTGTACACCTTTTTGGACATTCCTATTGGCACATTTCTGATATCATCTCATTCATCTTTTGAGATTCTCATAATCTTCCTGGAAATGTAACATGACAATAAAATATTCAATTTTTATATTGATATATGAAAATTAAATATAAAAAAAGTGATATTTAGAAATGATATTGATGAATAATTCTAGAAAAAAACATTTAAAGGAATATCACTTTTTCATTCCTTCTTTTTTGTTGTTGTACCTTTTTGCTATTAAAATTCTGACATGTCTCTTTAGCCAATTATTTTGAAATGTTTCCTTTATTTTAGATAAAATTTGGTTCTTGGAATCATTGGATTGATTTTCGTATTGTAAGTGGAAAGAACGTCTATACATTCATTTCGCTAGAGCCCTTAAACTTTTGTAAAAATTTTCCCCCCTTTTGTTAACCGCCAGCACCACTCCAGATGAGCTAAGGAGAAATTCATTTTCATTTGTATGTTCTATTTTTTTCTTTTCTTAGAACAACATTCCTTTTATGCGTTGTTTGTCCCTGTAGAACATTAAACACATGTGAATTAATATATTGTTTGAAACATGTTATGTAATAATTTTAAGTATAATATTAATGAAAATTAAAAAAATAAATTCATATTGGATCGAAAGTATTTTTTCATTCACCTAATTCACCATTTTCAATTTTTCCATCAATTTTTTACACCCTTTTGGTCCTAGATCAGAAATAATCTCATCGAGATTCATCATTTTGTGGCTCTGCATGATACACTATAAAAAATACATATTATTTAAACCTACATATAGTTCAAAAATAATATTTTTTGTAAAGAATTTACAAAGAACCTTCCCTTTTTTCTTTTATTGATGTGTTAACAGTATTTTTGTTACTTGATCTCTTGTAAACCATTTATTTATTAATATGAAACCTATACCATATCATTCATTAATATATTTTATAAATAAATTATCAAATTTTTAGGTTAAAAAAAATAAAAAATATCAGGAAACCGGTGAACTTTTCATGGTATATGTACTGATGTCGGTGCGTCGTGTTCTGATATACACATTGCTCAAACTGTATAAAACACCATATGGTGCTCTATGTCAACAAGGCACACTAGCGTGTTACATGTTAACCACCGCACCGATTAACACAGACAGAATAATAAAAATCGATTAGTGTTAGTTTTTGTAGCATATGGTGTCGTGGCGAGTGCGGTGTGGCCTATTATTATAAACGACACGCGGAAACAATAGACTACCGTACAGTGCTCTCTATCAACTAGGAGACCTTGTCCATTATATGTTACATGGTGCACCAATTAACCTAAAATAATATATGTTTTTCCAAACAATACGTCAGCAGTGCACTATAATGAAATAGTGCACCAGTGCCATATTTTACATATGGCGCATACATTAAAAAAATGTGTTTTTAATTTTTTTATCAAATAGTACGTGTGTAGTGTGTTGGGACAAGCCAACACACCGGTGCACTTGGTTACATGGGTTGGATGTCATAGGCATATATATATATAGCAATACAAACTGTATAAATCTAAAATGAAAATCCCTAATATTGAAATCAGAGAAACAGGAAGAAACAAGGCTAAAAATAAAAATAGAAGGGCTTAGGGTAAAAATGGATTTTTTGTTTCTTTATTTCATTTTATTCTCTTTTATTTTATTTTTTTATTTATTTTTTGTTTTTTCCAAAAATGAGCAACAAATTGAAATTTTTTACTTATTGCATAAAAAATGTAAAAAAACAATAAAATTTAATCACGAGATTATTTGAAATTCTATGCTACATGGTTCGAATCACCATAGGTTTGGAATTTTGATTGTCTAAATAGTTATGTTCAAAAGTATTTTTCTACTGCACAGTACTCTCGTGTTCTCTTGCTCCATATATGTCTCGTGAAAATCTTTGATTGAAATTTTTTGCAAAAATAGTGAAATATTGAAAAGTCTTTAGTATTTAAAGAATTGTTTTATGAAATTGTATTTTTGAAAATATTTTGCTGCCCATTTTTCAATTTATGGTTTTTTATTAACTTAGAAAAATAAAGTTTCATTTTTTTATTTGCGGCTTTTCATCACTGGTGCATCAATTAAGAACACTACACTGGTGCATCAGTTAATAACACAATATCGATGCATAGTAACTAAAACAACACTGGTGTGGTTATCTGTACATGAGCACTAATAACAATAAATCCATTTTTAAGCCACGAAAATTACTTTTGGGTGTGTGCACTAAAATTTATTCTTGATTTTGCTCAAATGCGGGGAGAAAATATCATAATTATATCGAATGCGTAATTATTCAAAATCTAGCTCGTTCCACAATCTTTCTCAAATTCCATCGCGGAGTTTTCCCTATCCATCTCGAGACATAATATTTACTTCATATTTTATTTATATTTATATTATCTATTTGACTTCATGTTTTTTATCCATGTCAATCAGCTTAATAAAATTTATAATGTATACAAATTTGCAGGTTCATGCAGATTCATAATCGATTTAAGATGAACAAAAAAATCAAATAGCTCCAAAACATCGGAAGATATTATCAGGAGCAGCATACTGCAAGGTGAATTTGGTAGATGAAAATGGATAGTCGCTTCACCCTCCCAATGGTAACAATATTGCATCTTCTAGCCACAATCCCCAGAAAATTATGGTAATAATAAGTGTTTGGTATGTTAATGTAATTATTTCAACGTCAAACAACGTTCTTACTAATTGATATCACAGATTTTGTACTAATCATGTTCAAATGTATTTTTTGAAATAATTAGGATTCTAGTGATGATGAGCGACTGACCTACCATCTTATGTTGAACCCCACGACAATGTCAAATCGAGAGAAGGCAGAATTAAGAGAAAATTTTGTCCATTTCTTTGACCATCTCCTTGTACACATTTTTGGACATTCCTACTGGCATATTTCTGATATCAGCTCGTTCATATTTTGATATTTTCCTGAAAAATGTAACATGACAATAACCTATTTAATTTTTATATTGATATATGAAAAGTAAATATAAAAAAAGTGATATTTTTAAATGACATTTTTAAATAATTCTAGAAGAACATTTAAAGGACTATTACTTTTTCATTCCTTCTTTTTTTTTGTACGTTTTTGCTATTAAAAGTCTGACATGTCTCAATGATCAATTCTCTAGAAACTCTTCCTATAGTTTAGATAAAATATGGTTCTTGGAACCATTGGATTTTTTTTTGTATTGTAAGTGGAAAGAACGTCTATACATTTGTTCCACTAGATCCCTCAAACTTTTATAAATTTTTTCCACTTTTCGTTAACCTCTAGCACCACCCCAAATGAGCTAAGGAGAAATTCATTTTCATTTGCATGTTCTATTTTTTTTCTTTTCTTAGAACAACATTCTTTTGCTGAGTTGTTGGTCGCTGTAGAACATTAAAAATATGTGAGTTAATAGATTTTTTGAAACATTTTATTTAATAATTTGAAGTATATTATTAATGGAAATTAAAAAAATAAACTCATATTCGATCGATAGTATATTTTCATTCACCTGATTCATCCTTTTGCAATTTTTCCATCAAGCTTTTATGCTCTACTGGTCCTAGATCATAAGTAATCTTATTGAGCTTCATCATTTTGTGGCTCTGCAAGATACACAATCAACAATACATATTAGTTAATTTTACATATAGTTCAAAAATAATATTTTTTATAAAGAATATACAAAGAACTTTCCTTTTTTGATTTTATTGATGTGCTATTTGTATTTTTGTTACTTGATCTCTTGTCAGCCATCTATTTATCAATATGAAACCTTTACCATATCATTCATTAATATATTTTATAGATAAATCATCAAATTTTCAGGTAAAAAAAAAATTCAGGAAACCAATATGCTTTTAAATGATGTACGAACTTACATCCATGCGTCGAGTTCTTATAAACGCATTGCCAAAACAGTATAAAACACCATATGGTGCTTTATTGCAACAAGGAGCACCGGTGCATTATATGTTAACCAATGCATCGATTAACATAGAAAAATAATAATAATCATGTAGTGTTAGTTTTTGTAGCATATGGTGTCATGGAGGGGTCAGCATGGCCTATTTTTATAAACACCATGCATAAACATGGGGCCACAATACGATGCTCTCTTTCAACAAGAAGACCAGGTGCGTTATATGGTACATGGTGCACTGATTAACATAATTTTTTTTTTCCAAACAAAACATGCGTTGTGCACTATAATGAAATAACACACTGATACCCTATTTTACATATGGCGCACAAACTAAAAAAAAATGTTTTAATTTATTTTTCTCAAATTTTACTTGCGCAGTGCAGTATGATAAGCTAGGACACCGATGCACTAGGTTACGCAGGGCGCACCGATTAAAAAATTCAGTTTTTTTAAAAATTCACGCAAGGGTCGACATGGATTGGGATCCGACTATGCAAGCCGTCTAGTGGATTAGATGTCATAGACCTATATATACAGCAATACAAACCCTATAAATCTAAAATGAAAAGCCCTAATTCTGAAATCACAGAAACAGGAAGAAGCACGACAGAAACAAAAAGAATGAATGGTTTATGCTAAAATGTTTTGTATTTTTTCAAAAATGAACAGTAAATTTAAATTTTTACTTATTGTGTAAAAAATACTATAGAAAATGTAAAAAAAATAATATAAAATTTAATCACAACATCGTTTGAAATTCTATGCTACACAATTTGAATCACTAGAGGTTTGGAATTTTGATTGTATAAATAGTTATGTTCGAAAGTATTTCGCTGCTCCACAGTGCTCTCGTGCTCTCTTGCTCCAAGTATGTCCATGCAAATCTCTTCCTGATTTTTTTGCTAAAATAGTGAAATAATGAAAAGTGTTTAGTGTTTAAAGAATTGTTTTATGAAAATAGATTTTCGAAAATATTTTACCGCCCATTTTTCAATTTACTGTTTCTTTTTTGACTTTAAGAAAATAAAGTTGCACTTTTTTTATTTGCGGTTTCTCTTCACCGATGCATCAATTAATAACAAGACATTGGTGCACATTAACTAAAATGTACCGGTGTGGTTATCTCTTCATAAGAACCGATAACAAGAAGTCCATTTTTAAGGCAAGAAAATTACTTTTACACTAAAAGGAAAAGACACTCTAGCAGATGTTATAAAGGAGGTTTTTAGTGTTATAAAATTGGCCAAAATTGTCAAAAAAACATTTTCTACAACATTTGTTCTTGGTAATGGAGGTTTTTACGAAGCTTGTAATAAAATTTCAACACAACTAAAAAAATGCGCGATCGGAGGTTACTATGGATGTTTTTTTCATTGGTACGCTACTAAGGTGTCAACGCAATAGTGCGCATCATCTAAACGGTCAGCCCGAGGTGGTAAAATGTGCATGGCCCAGGCCATAAAGGTCTAAAACCGCACCGGGTGCACTGTAGGTCATACAATTCATGGGTCGTTCTAATTGGTATTGGGATTTGTGCGGTGCCCATTGGTAGTATCAACACACTGGTACATAGTCTTATAGAAATGCACCGATGTGCAGTATTAGACAAACGCGCCAATTTTTCTAATTCGTATTTGTATTTTTGTGGTGCCCATAGGTCATACAACGCACCGGTGCATAGTCTCACTTAAACGCACCAGTGCATAGTATTGTACAAGCACACCAGGATTTATAATTGGTATTGGTATTTGTGCGGTGCCCACAGGTCGTAGAAATGCACTGGTGTTCTATATCATACAAATGCACCAGTGTATAGTAACTGACACACACTAATGTTCATTTGTATATTTTAGAAACATCGCCTTGTGATAGTGCAATTATTGTGATTTTTAAAAATTCATTATTCGTCAAAAGTTGACACATCTTATAACAGTATTTAGATTAGCTAAATTTTTATTAATGCATTTGAATGTGATGTTTGGATTAATTTGTTATCTCATATCATAATTATTTTTATTTTTTGAAATTTATTATTCATAAAAATATGACACATATCTTATAACAGTATTCATATCAACTAAATTTTTATTAGTGCATTTGAATGTGATGTTTGCATTAATTTGTTATATCATATCATCAGATTTCACATCTCTTCATTATAATATTTAATCATCCATAAATTTAATCAGTGGTGTTACATTTCACAATGAAAATGGAGAACACAATAGAATCAATTAATATATATATATATATATATATAAGACAATATTTTTCATAGAAAATGGGACAATTATTAGTATCCCTTGGTCTTTAAATTGTGACACTATGTCCACTACATTAAACAACATGTCTGATTTCACAGACAACTATTTCAAAAAACACAACGCCTTGCTTTGATATCCAAACATAATGATCATCATTCTTCAGTTGAACTGCTGTCACCACTCAAGCTACTTTCAGGACCTGGGTTATTTTCAGGAATGTTTTGTTTACGGTGTTGATTTTTTTCTTCTTCTTTGCCTTCCATCTACAAACATAAAAAGAAATTGTGATGAGTGTATATACATTGGTGGGAATAATTAAAATTGAAATATTAAATAATATACATCAATGTAAATAGAAAATAAATGATGTACCATAAAAACAATTGACTCATAAACTATACCAACTATACCCATTCTTTCAAAACCATGTGCTATGCCATCTTTCAAGGTTTCATTTGTTGGCGCAGTTCCATACTTTGTTTCCTGCAAGTATTATACCCCATAAAAAATCATATATTTAATATAAAAGGTTTTATTTATTTATTATTAATTATAGACAGAGCTAAGTAAAACAAGATCAATATATTCTTACAGATTCCACAATTAATTTATGATATTCCATCATATACTCACAACCCATATTTAGCCCAATGTCAATCAGTTAGTTTGATGGTTCTTCTTTGTATGTTAGCACATGTTTGAAGACATTCAATGATGATTTTTGTAACACAACTTAAAATAGACAAAAGAGAAATCTAGTTAACTTGTTATAAGGAAGTAGCAATTACTGAAAAAATTAGATATCAACCCTTTTCTTCCTTGTCGTCCAGTTTTATGTGTTGAATAGGTTCAATTTCTTTTCTTTTCTGCAAGAAAATACTTGAAAATTAATATTTAATACTAAATTATTTATTTATTGTACCTAGTGATCGAAAAATTCAATGATTACATATTACATTTGAAGCATGTTGTTATTGAGATGGCTCCTCCCGCGATGCAATTTTGTTCATTTGTTTGACCATCTCATTGTACACCTTTTTGGACATTCCTATTGGCACATTTATGATATCATCTCGTTCATCTTTTGAGATTATCGTAATCTTCCTGAAAATGTAACATGACAATAAACTATTCAATTTTTATATTGATATATGAAAATTAAATATATAAAAAAGTGATATTTAGAAATGATATTGATGAATAATTCTAGAAAAAAAATTTAAAGGAATATCACTTTTTCATTCCTTCTTTTTTGTTGTTGTACCTTTTTGCTATTAAAATTATGACATGTCTCTTTAGCCAATTATTTTGAAATGTTTCCTTTATTTTAGATAAAATTTGGTTCTTGGAATCATTGGATTGATTTTCGTATTGTAAGTGGAAAGAACGTCTATACATTCATTCCGCTAGAGCCCTTAAACTTTTGTAAAAGTTTTCCCCCCTTTGGTTAACCGCCAGCACCACTCCAGATGAGCTAAGGAGAAATTCATTTTCATTTGGATGTTCTATTTTTTTCTTTTCTTAGAACAACATTCATTTTATGCGTTGTTTGTCCCTGTAGAACATTAAACACATGTGAATTAATATATTTTTTTAAACATGTGATGTAATAATTTTAAGTATATTATTAATGAAAATTAAAAAATTAAACTCATATTGGATCGATAGTATTTTTTCATTCACCTGATTCATCATTTTCAATTTTTCCATCAAGTTTTTACACCCTTCTCGTCCTAGATCAGAAATAATCTCATCGAGCTTCATCATTTTGTGGCTCTGCATGATACACTATAAACGATACATATTATTTAAACCTACATATAGTTCAAAAATAATAGTTTTTGTAAAGAATTTACAAAGAACTTGCCCTTTTTTCTTTTATTGATGTGTTAACAGTATTTTTGTTACTTGATCTCTTGTAAACCATTTATTTATTAATATGAAACCTTTACCATATTATTCATTAGTATATTTTATAAATAAATTATCAAATTTTTAGGAAAAAAAATAAAAAATATCAGGAAACTGGTGCACTTTTCATGGTATATGTACTGATGTCGATGCGTCGTGTTCTGATATACACATTGCTCAAACTGTATAAAACACCATATGGTGCTCTATTTCAACAAGGCACACTAGTGCGTTACATGTTAACCACCGCACCAATTAACCCAGACAAAATAATAAAAATCGACTAGTGTTAGTTTTTGTAGCATATGGTGTCGTGGGGGGTGCGGTGTGGCCTATTCTTATAAACGACCCGCGGAAACAACATACTACCATACAATGCTCTCTATCAACTAGGAGACCTTGTCCATTATATGTTACATGGTGCACAAATTAACCTAAAATAATATATGCTTTTCCAAACAATACGTGAGCGGTGCGCTATAATGAAATAGCGCACCAGTGCCATATTTTACATATGGCGCATACATTAAAAAAATGTGTTTTTAATTTTTTTATCAAATAGTACGTGCGTAGTGTGTTGGGACAAGCCAACACACCGGTGCACTAGGTTACATGGGTTGGATGTCATAGGCCTATATATATAGCAATACAAACTGTATAAATCTAAAATGAAAATCCCTAATATTGAAATCAGAGAAACAGGAAGAAACAAGGGTAAAAATAAAAATAGAAGGGTTTAGGGTAAAAATGGATTTTTTGTTTCTTTATTTTATTTTATTCTCTTTTATTTTATTTTTTTATTTATTTTTTATTTTTTCCAAAAATGAACAACAAATTGAAATTTTTTACTTATTGCATAAAAAATGTAAAAAAACAATAAAATTTAATCACGAGATTATTTGAAATTCTATGCTACATGGTTCAAATCACCAGAGGTTTGGAATTTTGATTGTCTAAATAGTTATGTTCAAAAGTATTTTGCTACTGCACAGTACTCTCGTGTTCTCTTGCTCCATATATGTCTCGTGAAAATCTCTGATTGAAATTTTTTGCAAAAATAGTGAAATATTGAAAAGTCTTTAGTATTTAAGGAATTGTTTTATGAAATTGTATTTTCGAAAATATTTTGCTGCCCATTTTTCAATTTATAGTTTTTTATTCACTTAAAAAAATAAAGTTTCATTTTTTTATTTGCGGCTTTTCATCACTGGTGCATCAATTAAGAACACTGCACCGGTGCATCAGTTAATAACACAATATCGATGCGTAGTAACTAAAAAAACACTGGTGTGGTTATCTGTACATAAGCACCAATAACAATAAATCCATTTTTAAGCCACGAAAATTACTTTTATGTGTGTGCACTAAACTTTATTGTTGATTTTGCTCAAATGCGGGGAGAAAACATCATAATTATATCGAATGGATAATTATTCAAAATCTAGCTCGTTCCATAATCTTTCTCAAAGTCCATCGCGGAGTTCTCCCTATCCATCTCGAGACATAATATTTAAATTAGCAGAATTCTTTCGGTAATAATCACATGAAATAAAACGAGGTCGATGCGTTTCGAACCAACCAGTGTGGTTCATCATCATCACATAGTCCTGATGATGAACCACACTGGTTGGTTCGAAACACGTCAACCTCGTTTTATTTCATGTGATTATTACCGAAAGAATTCTGCTAATTTATATGATGGATCACAGAAACTTAGATTCCAAAAATACATAATATTTACTTCATATTTTATTTATATTTATATTATCTAATTGAGTTCATGTTTTTTATCCATGTCAATCAGCTTAATAAAATTTATAATGTATACGAATTTTCATGTTCATGCAGATTCATAATCAATTTAAGATGAACAGAACAATCAAATAGCTCCAAAACATCAGAATATCTTATCAGGAGCAGCATATTGCAAGGTGAATTTCGTAGATGAAAATGGATAGTCGCTTCACCCTCCCAATGGTAACAATATTGCATCTTCTAGCCACAATCCCAGGACAATGATGGTAATAATAAGTGTTTGGTATGTTAATGTAATTATTTCAACGTCAAACAAATCAATCATGCATTGTCAACGTTCTTACTAATTGATATCACAGATTTTGTACTAATCATGTTCAAATATATTTTTTGAAATAATTAGGATTCTAGTGATGATGAGCGACTGACCTACCATCTTCTATTGAACCCCACGACAATGTCAAATCGAGAGAAGGCGGAATTAAGAGAAAAAATCCAAGAGGAAAGATACCAAGAATGGTTGAATCAACCAGCGATTCAATTCTCACTACATCCAGATTCACCAATTAGAAATGACTAAAACAATAGTAGTTATTCACAAGCTAGTAATGGAGGCAATCAAATATATGTTAGTATGGATGATTACTTAAGGGATACGACTACCATGAAGACAATGTTGTTAGATGCATTCCAAAATGATGATCAGCTAGGGAATGATGCTCATATCGCTGACACCTTTTTTCAAAGCCTTAAATTTTCTTCCGCCACCCCTCTCTTTGGACCTGGCGGTTAGTCAAAGTCTACCCAATTGGGGACAACAATGTTTCTGTACAACTTGAAAGAAAAGTTTTGGTTGTCAAATGCATGTCTCTCGGAAATTTTGAGGTAAGTTACCATAAAGTCCTCCTTTAAATAAATTTAATAAATATAATCAGCACACAATGAACATTACAAATGGTCAATTTTATGAATGTTAATAATTATATCAACATGAATGTACATTTAATATTTTCCATGATCACCAACTAGAGGTTATTCAAAGATAACGTTCTTCTGAGTAATAATGTCTTTCCTGGTAGCTATGAAGAGACAAAGAAATTATTGAAAATGTTGGGTGTTCATTACATATCATATCATGCATGTCCAAATGATTTTATTCTATATAGAGGAGAATATGTGGACAAAGAGATACTTCTGAAATGTGGGCATGATAGGTATGATAAATAAAAAAATAAGGCGAAATCATGTGGTCGTCCTTTTAAGATATTGAGGCACATGCCTATAATCCCAAGGATTCAAAGGCTCTTTCATTGAAAATAATTAGCTATGTTGTAAGGATGGCATGCCTCACACAAAAGCAAGTTTGGAGCTATGTGAATCCCAGCTGATTTAACAGCCATGAAGCATATAGAGGATACATGGCCCGAAAAATTCAAGGATGAAGTACAAAGTCTACAGCTCATCATATCCATGGATGGCGTCAACCCATATCCCCTCCAAAACACCAAATATTCTATTTGGCATGTAGTAGTGATAAATAAATATATTCCCCCATGGTTGTTTGTGAAGAATGAACATCGTATGTTGGCTCTCATAGTCCTTGGTAGAAGACAAGTAAAGAATATGGATGTATACTTACAACCACTAGTAGATGAATTGAAGGAATTATGGGATGGGATAAATGTATATGATGTATCAAGACACATCGCAGTAGAGAGGAGTTTTACGTTGTATGGAATATGTGCTTACACGACACATGATTATCTAGACTTAGGAGTTTTCTCTGGTAAATTACATGTTTATTTATTTTTTTGTATACGCAAGAATATTCTTTTGCATATTATTTATTTAATTCGTTGTAGTTTTTCTCATCTTCATGATATTATTTAATGCGCCATGCATATAAACTGTAGACAATAATCTCATAGGTCTTGTAACAAAAGGGTATTTTAGATGTAAATGTTGTGGACCTTCTCTGAAAGCTAGATGGTCCAAGGACCTACGAAATCCAGTGTATGATTTATCTAGGGTATACCTACTAGAAGAACACCGTCATAGAAGCGGAGCATCCACTTTCAATGATAAACGAGAGAGAACCCAAAGGCCTCCAATAACGACACCAGTTGGATGGCTGAGAGCATATGAGAGAGAGAAGGAGAAGGAGCTCATAGAAATGTTCAATTCAAATGGGGATCCTATGTTCGATGATCAATAATTCTTCGACATCTATGTTGAGAAATTACCCATTGGGATGAAAAGGAAATCTATCTTTTATAGCCTCCCATATTGGTAGCATCTTAGGGTTATCGACTTAACACATTTCATTAAATTTGTAAGTATTCTATTACAAGGCCTTCAACAACATTCATTCTTTTTTAAATCACCATATTAACTTAATTTAAGATAAAAATAATTTTAGGAGTTTCAAACCAATTAGAGACCATGAATAGGTCAAACATGGGTTTGTTAGGTACAATAGTATAAATGCACAATAAGAGTGTAAAACAAAAATTTTAGAAAAAATTTATTTAAGGTAAATCATATTAGTATTCCTAACATCCAATAAATATATTATAGTTATGGATATCATAACAGAGTCATTGATGTTTTACTTTTGTGTTAGACGACTCTAACCCCCTTTCCCACAACCTATTGTAGTTTCACAAAGAGGAGAAAATTATAAGAATTGTTAATGGGGAATAAATAAATGTGAAACTCAACTTAATATGGATCTTAGTCGAAATTTATATAGTTCTCATGCTCTTTAATCATTAAATAATCAATTTAACTAGTAATATTTATCATTAAATTATTAATTTAGAATATTAAATATGTATTAAAATTCATTTATCTATTACATGTGATTTTCCATGTGGTCTAAATAAACCACTTAGAACCCATTACCAATATATTGTAATTAGTTTTGTAAAAGATCTATCTTTACTTACATTAAGAGGTTTATTTCGAAAATATAATATTACATTTATAAACTTGTATCAATACATATAACTAAATGGAATACAAGAAATAGCTTCACGCCTTGTCAGCTTCTATGAGATTATTTTCATTACAAATAGTTTATTTAATAATTGATTTTTTCAAAACGTTAATATTAATGGGAAAACCATGTCATATGGTGGAAAAAGTTTAAAGATGTTCATTTTTTATGCAACTCTTGAATGTGCCTGAATAGTCTACTTAATGCTTGATATTATGAATTAATTACTCCATGTTTTAAAAGAAAACCTTTTATTTTACAAAGAGCTTTCTTTTAGAAATAACAATGTCACATTTATACATTCATATTAAACCACATGATAGGTAATAAATATGTTCATTTGTGACGCAATTCTTGAATGAACCTGAATAGTCTACTTAACGCATGATATTATGAATTAATCAATCCATGTTTTAATAAAAAACATTTTTTTTACATAGAGTTTTATTTTTGAAATAGAAATGTCACATTTATACATTCATAATAAACCGCATGATAGGTAAATAAAAATCAATCAGTCGTTTATCGGCTTATATGACATGATTGTATATAAAAGTAATTTATTTAATAATGCATAATTAGAAAAATTTATCGATTGAAAGTATAATAAACCACTTTGAACTCATCTTCGATTGATTTTAAATTATTATTTTTTCTAATAAATGTATATTTAATTACATTAAGAGATTTGTTTCAAAAATTTAATACATTTATAACCTTGTATCAATGCATATAAGTAAATGGAATTTAATATGTCATGCTCTATGTCTAGTTGGATTTTATTATTTCAATTATAAATGATTTATTTACGAATGAAAATTTAGAAAATGTTAATAGGGATGAGAAAATCAAATAGTGTATGTTGTAAGAAGTTGAAATACATTTATTTATGAGCAATATCTTAAGAGAACTTGAGTAATTTACTTAATATTCATTATCAATTAATTATTTCATGTTTTGTTAGGAAAAACGTTTCATTTTACATGGAGTTTTATTTCAAAAAATCAATGTCGCATTTATACACTTATATTAAACTTCATGATAAGAAAATAAAAGTTGGTAAATGGTTTTATATAGACCACTTATAACTTAGTATTGATTAATTTTAATTTGTTTTATAAAAAATATATATTTATTTACATTAGGTGTATTGTATCTCTCTTAACACAATTTTTTTTTTTTTTTTTTTTTTTTAGTCAATTCTATTTTACATTATCATTTCCCCTTAAAATTATGATTCCTTACTTTACTCTAGCTCTAATATTATTTTTCTTAAAGACTTTATAATAAAATAGACTCAAGTCTTTATAAGCTTATCCATATTACTATGAATTATGTATAACATTTACTTCCATCTCCTTATATACAATTTCGATCTTCTTCTTTTTTCAATCTACAACATCCCACTTTATGATTTATGGAGAGAGAGTATTCATTCATTTACCCTTCTCCCTATCCAGACCTAATACAAAATTTAATTCGACTCTCTCATATACACCCATATACTTGCTATATATATATATATATATATATATATATATATTCCTTAAAGAAAATTACTTCCAATTCGTTTTCTCTTTCATGTAACATTTGGGTTTTCATTTCAAAGTTAATGTAATTCCATTTTAATCAAACCAGTGCCTGATCCCGATTCCTCGTCCTCACAGCATGGGAACATGGTTCGATGTATTATTACGAATCACTGTGAAATATCTCCCAAATCGTACTTCGATTTGGTGGACGTTAATAAGATAATAAATGGGTTCAGACATCTTTCAGTCTCATTTCTCTTTTCGAAAATCTTAATGTCAGATATGAGGAATTCTACAGAGTTAGGTGATACGACCAATTAAATTTTTCCTACTCTTATAGGGTTTTGTACATTTTCATTTATTTCGTTGAATAGTTAGTGTACTTATGATATCCTCAGTCGGGTTACTATTACTCCGCTTGGAATTTCAAGACATCTCCCACATCGACTTAAAACTCTAATTGGGCATCTTCCGCCACATGGACGGTGGATATGATAAAAATTTTAGGGTTTTCGTGAAGGTATATTAACAGTTTTATCAAAGGAAAACTTCATTTCTCATTTCATTTTTGAGAGGGTTTCGGATCTGTTCACTGTAATTCCATTTCTCCTCATCCAGGAACGACATTACAGTTTCCATCTACAACACTTCAACAGGACTGCATTAATGGCTGTCGATACCTCAACACATCCGTATGGAATTCACAATGTCTTAGATAACTTTATTATAATAGTCCATCAAGTGAACGATGGTAAGGTTCCTTGGGTGAAATGTTATTTGATTTGAAAAAAATACTTCCATTTTAACTTTCTCATTCAAATGTTACAGTCATAATTTATATATGACCTGAGATTATTATTATAGAGTTTGCAAGGATCCGGAAATGGCTATTTTCTTCTTTTTCCTGGTTTATTGAGAACTGATTTTGTATATCATTTAAAATGTTTACTGTATTATATAATTTCTGACTCCTGCTCTCTTCCATATATGCATATAATTTTTAGTTTAGAAATAATGCTTCTAATTTATACTTCGTTTTCGTTTTTGTTTCCATTTCAGTTTTCCACCGATTTATATAAGGAACTGGTCAATTACTTCTCTTGGTCTGCGTCGAATTTCCTCGGCTTCTCACTCAACACCCTCCAAAGGAGACGTTGTTGTGCGACGATACCAGGTTCGACGATGTGACTTATCCACAATGTTGGTTTAAGTGATACGAGTATTTTACACAAGTTTTGTAGACTCTTTCTCTCGTAATCCCACATTGAAACTCATGCACTTAATGAACCATTTTAATTTGTGAGCTGTAGGTAGTCTATTTTGCAGATTTGAGTTCCTGAAGGTAAATGCTAAATTCCTTGACAGTCGATACAATCACTTCTCTTTGTTTTTGTTACCTCATTTTTAGTTTACATCTCAATTAGGTTCGGTCTCTAACTTGTTTTCAATCAATTCTTACAGGTATTTGTACGACTCCAGCTCATTCTCTGGCTTAATTATAATTCATTCTCTACTCGGTCAAACCTAGTTGACATAATAGTAGATTTGTTATGATTCACAGGTCAGTATATTTGTATTTTCGACCATATTACCCAGATAGCCAAGAAGTCAAGATATCATCTTCACTTAATTTATATTAGTGAGAAATGTCTGAGATAAACTATTTGAATATATTGTAATAATTTTTATTGATGGAAATTGTAATAATTTCTACTCGAACTGTGAATTTATTTTACATATATTCTCTTTCATACCACACTGTAGTTCGTACTTCTTACCTATCTGCATGTATGAGATTTCTATTGATAATTTTATATCTGAGTAACTTCGAATCTTGCTCCTTATTTTCTACAGTAGTTCGCTGCTTTTGATTTGACAATATTTGTTTCAAGTTTCCTGCACCTGCATATTTATATATACAATCCTGTAATATAATCTGAGTTTGTGTTTATTCAAGTGTAGATATAATATTTATACCTAACGAAAAGAATATTAGTTTTCTTTAAAAATATTTGTTTGTTTAGTCGTTACTCCGCAGTGGACTATATATTGAGATACTTGAATGAAATTTCTTTATGGCACATCACACTTGTATGATTTCAAATACTAATTCCCTCATATCACACTTGTATGATTTCAAATACTAATTCCCTCATATATATATATATATATATATATATACTATTTATTTATGTTGTCTTAAAGATTTATTTATTTATTGTAACACTAAAGTTTCTATTTATACTCATTAGTCTAATAATGTTGTGACACATGAAATAAGGATTTATATTTGGTTAGTACTACGGTAAATCTCGGTTGTCTCTAAATTTTCAATACAGTTCCATTTATGCAACAGAGGATGAATTTCTTAAAATGGAGTAAGATACATTTGTCAATAATATCTATATGATCAGTCTCCAGACACGAGTATTTTCTACTGTTCTGTTTTTTTTTTTTTAATTTCTATTGTCTACTTATTTTTCCATATTCACAGTTTTGTCATATATCAGTATTATGAACTGGTTATCTTATGTAACTTGTTAAATGTTGCACTAAGTCATGACTGTCCTGCCAAAACTATATTTCTAAAGCAAAGATGCAGAAACTAATAATACATTTAGTTCTAGATATTTCATTTGAAAACTAACTTTGGTAAAATTTCGAGAGATACCTATCCCCAGATTTAAAACTCTGACAGGTTTAGACATTCTGGTTGATGGTTCTTCCTAGATTTCTCCCATGTAACTATACAGATTGCAGAATTTCTGCTTAACCAACTCTGTTAAATGCATAGGATACTTGAACACTTATCATCTCAAAATCTCTCAAACTAGTCAAAATAAGAGTCTATCTACACATAAGTAAGAACATACAAAATTTTGATAATTGAATTCAGGTGTGGATACCAATTTCTATGACTAGTCCTCCCAACCTTAGAGTTCTATCTCGGCAACTCACCCTCGAGCTGAGAACAATTTCTCCCAGTGGCAGAAAACCCCTTGTCTATCCTGGAGCAACTTATTTAAGCAGTGCTTTCCCAATCCTGTTTCTAATTTCTGCATCCAGAAATTTCAGGATGCTTTCTTCCTGTTTTTTCCTAGGCTTCCCTCAGTGAGGTACTTTAAAGCTATCTTTTCCGCTTTTCTAGCTTTTCTTCCTCTTCCCAAATACTTTCCTCTTCATTGGGGAAATTAGATTTTTGTCTCCCAATCTAGCTTAGTAAGATTCCTTTCAAGGTTTTTCTGAAATGTTTTGGGAAATTCTAACCTTATCCACATCCTCATGGATCAAGGTTTAGGATCTCCAATATCAATCTAGTCATAGTGCACACATCACTATTTTATTTATTTTTATTAATAAATAAACAAATAAATTAACACATTGTTCCTCCATTGGTGTCCACTTCCCCTTTGGATTTGTTCAATTTTCAAATTAAAAAGCATAGCAACTTGGGGTCTTACACATTCCCCTTCTAAAAACAAACACCGTCCTCGGTGTTGACAAAATAAACTTAAACAGTTCACTGTAAAAAAAGTGATGGATATTTTTCCATCATCTCAGTTTCCCTTTACCAAGTAGTTTCTTTAGTAGTAAAGTGTTTCCATTTCACTTTTACTCTGGCTACTGTACGATTTCGCAGTTCAATTTCTTCCCGCTCCAAGATTTGAAGCGGCTCTAGAAGGAATTCCCCTTCTGGTTCCACCTGAATCACATTCCAATCAATAACGTGAGTAGAATCATGTACATATTTTTTCAATAAAGAAACATGAAACACATCATGAACCTTAACATGCGTGGGTAAGGCCAGTTTATAAGCCACTGGTCCCACCCTTTCCAGTACTTCAAATGGTCCACAATATCTAGGAGCTAATTTTGCACAACTACCAGTGTGAAAAGTTCTCTTCTTGGGCTTAATCCACAGATTTACATGATCGACCACACTGAACTCTTGGTGAACTCTCTTCTTTTCTGCATAACTTTTCTGTTGATCCTGAGCTGGCTTGATGTTTTTCTGAATTTTTTTTACAATTCTTTCCATTTCATGCAAAGTGTCTAGCCGAAGCACTAATTTATCCTTAGGTTGGCTCCAACTTAAAGGAGTGTGGCACTTTCTACCATAAAGTTCTTCAAATAGACTCATTTTTATGGAAGTTTGGTAGCTGTTGTTATAGGAAAATTCTACTAAATGTAAATAATCTTCCCATTTGGTTGGCCTATCCATCACATACATTCTTAACATATCTTGTAGAATTTGATTTTTCCTTTCTGTTTGACCATTCGTTTGAGGGTGATAGGTAGTACTAAAATTCAATTTAGTACCCATGCCTCCAAATAGACTCCTCCAAAAAGCTGCAAAAAACTTTGCGTCCCTATCTGAAATGATGATTTTAGGAACCCCATGTAGCCTTACGATCTCTTTCATGAACACGTTTTCTACTTGGGCTATTCCAAAGGTAGATTGAACAGGTATAAAATGAGCAGCCTTAGTCAAATTATCCACTACTACCATCACTGAGTCATGCTGATACTTGGTTCTTGGTAAACAAGTTATAAAGTCCATATAAACAGTTTCCCATTTCCATTCCGCAATTGGTAAATGATTTAGCAGTCTAGCTGGATGTCGATCTTCAAATTTTACTAGTTGACATTCCATGCATCTTGCTAGGTAGCTTTCTACATCCTTTTTCATTCCCAGCCAAAATAATTTCTTTTTCAAAGCTTTGAGTAGTTTCTGATATCCAGGATGTCCAGAATAAGGTTGTTTGTGATATTCATCTAGAATTTCCTTTTTCAAAGAGTCTACATTGGGGATGTATAATCTCTCTCTATAACAAATCAGTCCTTTCTGATTTTGTGTGTACCCCTCCATTTCCTTTTTCAACAACTAAGTTTGTAGTTTTTTATAACTTGCATCTTGATCTGCTACCTTTTGAACTAATCCTTCTAAGTCAAAGTTGGCACTACTCCCAATGTTTCTTATGTTTTGGAAAGCATTTCTGCTAAGGGCATCAACAATTTTATTTTCTTTTCCTTTGATATGTTTTATTTCCATGTCAAATTCACTCAGAAAAGACAACCATCTAGCTTGTCTAGCCTTCAAATCTATTTGAGTGAAGGAATACTTTAGGCTGATGTGATCTGTCATCAGAATAAATTTCTTTCCTAGAAGGTAGTTTCGCCACATCTTGAGAGCGTGAATCACAGCGGCTAACTCAAGATCATACACATTGTAATTATGTTCATGTTTCTTAAGTTTTCTAGATTCATAAGCAATAACATAATTTTCTTGCAATAGTACTCCCGTTAATCCCTCTCCATACGCATTTGTACATGCTAAAAATTCCTGGTTAGGATCTGCAATCTTTAGAATAGGTGTTGTGGTAAGTTTCAATTTTAATTTTTCAAAGCTATTCTAGCATTTTTCCGTCCATTCAATTTTTGTACCTTTTCTTTGAATTGAAGTTATGGGATAGGCTAAAGCAAAAAATCTTTCTACAAACCTTTTGTAGTACCCCACAATCCCCATTAATGATATTACCAATGATACTTCAGTAGGTACAAGCTATTCTCTAATGGAATTTATCTTCTCAGGGTCAATAACCAATCCTTGTTCTGAAATTATATGCCCCAAATATTGAATTTTATCCTTATAAATCTCACATTTACTAAATTTGGCATAAAATTGATTTTCCTTAAAAGTTTGCAACACGATTCTAAGGTGCTCCTTATGTTCTTCTTCACTCTTTGAATAGATTAACATGTTGTCAATAAATACTAGTACAAATTTATCTAAGTATTTATTCAAAACACTATGCTTAAAACTCATAAAAGTGGCAGGTGCATTTGTCAACCCGAATGGTAGGAATACAACTTCATAGTGTCCATACCAGGTTCGAAATGTTGTTTTGCTGATATTTTCATCTTTAATTCTTAACTGGTGATAACCAATTCTTAAATCAATCTTTGAAAACACTGAGGCTCCCCTAACTTGATCAAAGAGGTCATCTATCCGGGGTAATGGATACCTGTTTTTGATAGTCAACTTATTTAGTTGACGATAATCAATACACATTGGGAAGGTACCATCATTATTTTTCACAACCAGCACCAGTGATCCCCAAGGGGATACACTCGGTCTGATGTATCCTTTGTCCAACAATTCTTGTAATTGCATTTTTAACTCCATTAGTTCAGGGGGGCTCATTCGGTAAGGGGCTGTAGAAATTGGGGTTGTCCCAAGCACTAAATCAATTGAAAATTTGATTTTTCTCTTGGGGGGAAGATGGGGAATCTCATCTAGGAATACTTATTTAAAATATTTTATCACTGGTAATGTTTCTAACAATTTTCCCTCTGTTTTTTGTTCTAATTCCTCTAAATGGGTGGCATACACCTGATACCCTTTTCTAGTAGTTATTTTTAATTGAAGGGCTAAAATCTACCTCATAGAGATGGTCTTTGGTTTGCCATTTAGTATGAATAGTTTTCCCTCTATATCAATGCAGTGTAACATTTTGTCCCAACAATTCATCATGGTTTTCTGCTTTTCTAACCACTCCATTCCTATCAGTATATCATAGGAACCTAATGGAAAAATATTTAAATTTACTTTTGTTTGGTAATCATTCAATTTCATGGCCATTTGAGGTAATTTACGAGTCACGTTGCACTTGGTACCACTGGCTAGCTGGACCAACCAAGACTGCTAAAACTTATCTATTCTGAGTTTACATTTTTCTACTAATTATGGACTAATATAACTCAAATATGCACCTGGATCTATTAAAACTGTAACAGATTGGTCATCAATCGTACCTTCCATCTTGACCATATTAGACTAATGTTCTGCCTGCTGATTTTCTAAGGCTGCACTAATGGTGGGGATGTTCCTTGCTACGTCATTAATTGTAGTGGCCTCTCGCAACACTTTCATTGTCTGAATATTTTGATGTGGGTATTCCCTCAATATATGAGACTCTCCACAACCCCAACACTTCAAAGGCCCCCAAATTTTAACAGTTCCTCCCTTCTTATTATTCCCCTCTTTTGGTTTTGAACCACTTTGAGATTGAGCAATTTAATTTTCACTCATTTTGCTAAATTTATTTTGCTCATGGTTCCTACCAAAGTTTTTCAAATAAGATGTTTTATGTTTCTTTCTCCTGAAATCACCTTTGTTTTTCTGGAGCTTTCCTTGCTCAGTCTTACCCATGAACTACTGGTAGCATAATCTGGCTTTCCTCACAACCTTTTTCATTGTTTTTGGATTATCAAACTCTATTTTATCCTTGTAAACAGTAGGCAAACAGTTCAAAAATCTCTATACTTTTGCCTTCTCCTCTCGGATATAAGGGACATATCGTAACATATTTGTGAACTTGGTGATAAACTCATCTATGGTGAGCTGTCCCAATCTGAGTTCATGAAACTCTTTTGCCTTGTCATCATAGTAGCGTTCGTTCAAATATCGGTTTTTGAACTTGACTTGAAAATATTCACAAGTCACTATTTTCTCATCAACGGCATGAACCATTTTTGTTTCCTCCCACCACAAGGTAGCCTTACCTTGCAGTTGAAAAATAGCCAGCCTGGATCTTAAGTTACTTTCACATTCATAAACCTAAAATTAATTTATAATATTTACAAGCCATGCCTCAGCATCTTCTTCCTTCTCTCCATCATAGGAGGGAGGTTTTATCTTCTGAAGTTCACCCTGTAATTCCCTCTTCTTCCTAGACTGCTGTCTAGTGATCCAGATTTATGCAGGAACACAAAAGAATAAACATATAACCATAAATACAGAGATGCAGTGGAAATAACACTTCATTTCATTAATATCAAATAACAGAAATATGCTTACAGGCATAACGGAAATAAAATAGCTAGGGTGCTGGTAGTGAATCTTTGAGAAGAGATGTGATGGCTACAGACCTCTGAACTGTGTTACAATGAGGCTCAAGGTCCTATTTATTGTTAAGAAACAATGTAGAATCTAAAACGTCCAAAAACCTAACCGTAGGAGATGAGGCGCCAAAACTGTGGGCGCTCGTTTGGGTAAATTGGTGGTTCAACTTCTCGGGGGCATAACTTTGGCACCCGATCTCCGTTTGATGCGCTCAATAGCTCGTTAGAAATATCTATCCAAGGACTTCAATTTTTGAATGAGCAACATCGGTCCATGGACCCATGATGCTCTCCGTTTTCCCAAAAAATGTCGTTTAGGGCCTCAAAACGGCTCTGGAAGTTCAGGACCCAAAAAACTGCTAAAAATAGTAAGTTTTGTTGCAACTTAAAAATTGAAAGAACTGAAGATGGGGGTTCAAATGGAATAGGTGGGTGGCCACCAATATCCACCTGGATCATTAAGCCCCCAAAACGGCTCCGAGAGTGGAGGACCCGAAAACCTGCTAAAAATAGTAAGTTGTGTTGAATGTGAAAAGCTGCAAGAATTGATGGTGCTGGTCCAAATGGAATAGGTGGGTGGCCACCGATATCCACCTGGATCATTCCTCCCTCCTTAGGAAGCAATGGTCCCCATTGCTTTGAGATCCTCCATGAGATGAGGCAAATTCTGTTGAACTGAGTATTAGATGTGTTGAAGATGTCATGGACCTGCGGGTGGACATGCTGGATGCGTTTAGTAAATTTGGTTTCTTTATCAGCCTCATACAATACATGTTTGGATTCTGTATGTGTAGTTGCAGGATGTATGGAAACATCAGGTGGTGGTGCATTGGGAGTCGGATCAATGGAGTGCTTGTCCTGACAGTGTAGAGGAACCTCTATGAGTGAGGAGAAATTGTCATCGTATTCCTCCATGACTTTGTCCATCTGCTGCAGCCGTGAAAGGGAGCCCTGTTTCGAGGTTGTGGCCACAATATTCTTCTTTCCATGTGAGTGAGTTGTAAGGAAAATGAATTTCCTGGTCTGGGAAACAATCTTACTGCGTTGTTTTGTAGTAGTCAAAGAGATGGCAGGAGGCGGTACTACCTCTGGTATCCTGTACAAGTTATTTCCCAAAGTAATAATAACAGCACGAGGCCTAGACTCATACACAGCATGTCACCTCCACAAGTATGGTTGGCCCAATAATACATCAGCTACATCAAGAGGAGCAACATCACACAATATCTCATCTGTGAATGGCTTGATACTGTATGGAAGTCGGCACTGCTGGCGGATACGGAGATCTCTCCCTGGGTGGAGCCACCTGATGGTATACGGTTGTGGGTGTGCTATGGTTGGTAGGCCAAGCCGCTTCACGACGTCTACTGAAATGAGGTTCTTTTGGCTTCCGCTATCGACGAGAAACTGCAGCGGAGAACCCTTCACCCACATCTGCGACTGGAAGAGGCGCTCCCCCTCCTCTGGATCCTCTGGACCCTCCTTCTGGATCTTGGTGGTGGCAACAATGGCACTCGGATCCGCATCAATGATCTGCTTCCCTTTGTCATTGCCTTTGTCTGGGTCTAACTCAGGATCAGAAAATGCATCTGATTCGGGTGCCTTTAGTTCGGCCACCAAAGACTGTTTGGCCCGACACTCGTTTGTGCTGTGAGTGGGGCTGTTATGAAAGTCACACCACTTCCCTGTGTCCTTCTTTGGATTTGTGGTGTTGTTCTGAGTTGCATTGCTTTGGCCTTGCCCCTTGTTCTTCGATTCAGGGGCACCTTTCGGATTCGCAGATCCAAAGTCTCGCTTCTTCTGCTTAAATTTCTGCTCGATCTTGGCGGCATAGCGATATGCCGTGCCAAGCGATGTAATGTCGAGGAACTCCATTTCCTCCTGAATGTGTTTGTGCAGACAGTCGCGGTACTTGAGCACCAAATTTCTCTCTGAATCTTTAATACCCAACTTTGTGCACAGGGTATGGAACAGATTCATCAGTTCGTGCACATCTTGATCCTTTTGTTGCCGCAACGTGGTCCATTGGATGTATTTGTCCTCATAGCTCCCCACGGGGTAATATTGTTCCTTGATGCCGTCTCGGAACGAATTCCAAGTGGGTGTGGTCGAGAACAGAGAGGGTTCCCCTTCGCCCTCTTTCTCACGGTAGGTTTCCCACCAGTCTTTGACATGGGGGGCGGCTTTGAGGAGTGCAAAAATAATCTTTTCTCGGTCAGAGAAGTCATGGACCGAGAAATACCCTTCCAACAAATTTAACCATCTGTCTACAGCGTCTGCATCTATTTTTCCTTCAAATGTAGGAATGTCAAAGTTTACCTGTACCTTGAAGGGAGTGGCGCCTCCAGAGGTACATTGAATCATGAATGTGTGCCATATACATCAATGAGCGATGGATTTAACGAAGGTTGAAACAATTATCCATCATGTAGTTCTTGTTTCTCGAGGGGCTCATAGGGGCAATATTGATAGGATCTCACTGCTCCTAAATCTTTCTTTTCTTAGCCATGGGAGGTGGTGGGGTTTCTTGGTGGTCTGTGAGTTCTCAAGTAGATAGAGCCTAACTCCTTATACCACTGATAGAAATGTTGCAAGGACACGCAAGAAAAACAAAGAAGAAACATCGCTCATTATGGAATACGGGACTGGCAAGAACAATGAATAAACATATAACCATAAAGACAGAGATGCAGTGGAAATAATGCTTCATTTCATTAATATCAAATAACAGAAATATGCTTACAGGCATAATGGAAATAAAATAGCTAGGGTGCTGGTAGCGAATCTCTGAGAAGAGATGTGATGGCTATAGACCTCTGAGCGTATTTAATGAGGCTTGGCTTCAGCCATTAATGCAAAACAATGTGAGAATCCTAAAAAACGTCCAAGAAAACCTAACGTGGGAGATAGGCGCCAAAAGACGCCAGAGGCGCATTTGGGGAGATAAATTAGTGGTTCAAGCTTCAAGAACATAACAGCACCACGTCTCCGTGTGATAAAACAAATAACAAGTTAGAAAGATCTATCCGAGGACTTCAATTTTTGAATGAGAAACATCAATCTATGGACCCATGTTGCTCTCTGTTTTCCCAACAAATTTCGTTTAGGGCCTCAAAACGGCTCCGGAAGTTCAGGACCCAAAAAACTGCTAAAAATAGTAAGTTTTGTTGCAACTTAAAAATTGAAAGAACTGAAGATGGGGGTTCAAATGGAATAGGTGGGTGGCCACCAATATCCACCTGGATCATTACCTTCACAAAAAGCAGCTCAAGAAAGTGGATAGGGACACGAAAACTTCTTTAGAAAATAGTAAGTTGTCTTTGAATGTGTGAAAAGCTGCAAGAATTGATGGTGCTGGTCCAAATGGAATAGTTGGGTGGCCACCGATATCCACCTGGATCATCTAGTGAAGTCATCTTCCTCAGACTCATCTAAGAAATTGACTCTGCCTTTCCTCTTTCTTCTGGAACCTTCACCTTCTTGATTGTTCTGCAAAGTCAATTCCTTTATAAGTATGTCTTGCTACTCACTGGCTAAGGATAGCCTGTCATTTTGGCTTTTAAGCTGTGCCATTTCTTGATGCATTCTATGCAACATAGCCATCAATGGAGCATTTGGATCTGGCATGTTTTCTCTGCCCAAATCCACATACATCTCGTCCCCTTCAGTCATGGTTCGTAGCTATATCTCTTAGTACTATTCACTATATAGTAAAGACAACATCAGTAAAATTTAAAATTCATAAGATTTTACAGCAACATGTAGTTTCTATGTGAGCACATGAACTACCCAATTTTTCAACTAATGCTTTGATACCATTTGTAATGTCTCTCTCTTAACAATAATTTTTTTTTTAATAGCCAATTCTATTTTGCATCATCATTTCCCCTTAACATTATGATTCCTTACTTTACTCTAGCTCTAATATTATTTTTCTTAAATACTTTGTAATAAAATAGACTCAATTCTTTATAAGCTTATCCATCTTACTAAGAATTGTGTTTAACATTTACTTCCATCTCCTTATATATAGTTTCGATCTTCTTCTTTTTACCATCCACAACTTCCCACTTTATAATTTATGGAGAGATAGTATTCATTCATTTACCCTTCTCCCTATATATACCTTATAAATAATTTAATTCGACTCACTCATATACATCCATATAGTAGATATATATATAGATTGCTTAAATAAAATTGCTTCCCATTCATTTTCTATTTCATGTAACATTAGGGTTTTCATTTCAAAGTTAATGCAATTCCATTTTAATCAAACCAATGTCTGATCCTAATTCATCATCCTCACAGCATGGGAACATGGTTCGATGCATTATAATGAATCACTGTGAAATATCTCCCAAATCGTACTTCAATTTGGTGGGCGTTAATAAGATAATAAATGGGTTCGGAAATATTTCAGTCTCATTTCTCGTTTTAAAAATCTTAATGTCAGATATGAGGAATTCTGCAGAGAGGTGATACGACCCCTTAAATTTTTCCTACTCTTACAGTGTTTTGTAAATTTTCATTTATTTCGTTGAACAGTTAGTATACTGATTATATCCTCGGTCAGGTTACTATTACTCCGCTTGGATTTTCGAGACATCTCCCACATCGACTTAAAACTCTAATTGGGCATCTTCCGCCATGTGGACAGTGGATATGATAAGAAGTTTAGGGTTTTCATGAAGGTATATTAATGGGTTTCTCAATCGTAAACTTCATTTCTCATTTCATTTTTGAGAGGGTTTCAGATCTGTTCACTATAATTTCGTTTCTCCTCATATGGGAATGACATTACAGATTCTATCTACAACGCTTCAACAGGACTGCGTTAATGGCCACTGATACCTCAACACATCTGTATGGAATTCACAATGTCTTAGATAAATTTCTTATCACAATCCAAGAAAACGATGGTAATATTCCCTCGGTGAACTATTATTTGATTTGAAAAAAAAATACTTCCATTTAAACATTCTCATTCAAATTTTATGGTGATAACTTATATCTCACATGAGACTATTATTATAGAGTTTGCAAGGATCCGAAAATGGTTATTTTCTTCTTTGTCCTAGTTTATTGAGAACCACATTTGTATATCATTTAAAATCTTTACTGTATTGTATAATTTCCCACTCCTACTCTCTTCCATGTATGCATATCGTTTTTCATTTATAGATAATGCTTCTAATTTATACTTCGTTTTCATTTTTGTTTCATTTCGGCTTTCCATCTATTTATTTAAGGAACTGGTCAATTACTTCTCTTGGTCTATGTCGAATGTCCTCAGCTTCTCACTCAACACCCTCCAAAGGAGATGTTGTTGTGCGACGTTACCAGGTTCGATGGTGTCACTTATCCACAATGTTCGTTTCGGTGATACGAGTATTTTACACAAGTTTTGTAGGCTCTTTCTCTCGTAATCCCATGTTGAAACTCATGCACTTAATGAGCCATTTTAATTTGTGAACTGTTGGTAGCCTATTTTGAAGATTTGAGTTCCTGAAGGTAAACACATATTCCTTGACAGTCGATACATTTACTTCTCGTTGTTTCTTTTACCTCATTTTTAGTTTATGTCTCATTTAGCCTCGGTCTCTAACTTGTTTTCAATCAATTGTTGTAGATATTTCTGTGACTCTAGCTCATTCTTTGGCTTAATTATAATTCGTTCTCTACCTGGTCAAACCTAGTTGACATAATAATCGATTTTGTTATGCTTCACAGGTCGGTATACTTGTATTTTTTACCATATTTCCCAGATAGCCAAGAAGTTGATATATCATCTTCAGTTAATTTATATTAGTGAGAAACGACTGAGATAAACTGTTTGAATATATTGTAATAATTTTTACTGAAGGAAATTGTAGTATTTTCCACTCGGACTGTGAATTTATTTTACATATATTCTCTTTCATACCACACTGTAGTTCATACTTCTTACCTATTTTCATGTCTAGGATTTCTATTGATAAGTTTATATCTGAGTAACTTTGAATCTTGCTCCTTCTTTTCTATAGTAGTTCACTGCTTTCGATTTGACAATATTTGTTTCAAGTTTCTTGCACCTGCATATTTTTATATATAATCATGGAATAAAATTTGAGTTTTTGTTTATTCAAGTGTAGATATAATGTTGATACCTATTAAAAATAATATTAGTTTTCTTTAAAAATATTTGTTCTTTTAGTCGCTACTCTACAGTGGACTATATATTGAGATACTTGAATGAAATTTCTTTACGACACATCACACCTGTATGATTTCACCCCCTTTATATATATATATATATATATATATATATATATATAATATATATAATATATATATATATATATATATATATATATATATATATATATATATATATATATATATATATATAAATATATATCATTATATTTATTTATGTTGTCTTAGAGATTTATTTATTTATTGTAATACTAAAGTTTCTATTTATATTCATTAGTTTAATAACGTTGCAACACATGAAATAATGATTTATATTTCGTTAGTACTATGATAAATCTCGGATGTCTCCAAATTTTTCAATACATTTCCATTTATTCAGTAGAGGATGAATTTATTAAAATGGTGTAAGATACATTTGTCAATAATATCTATATGATTAGTCTCACAGACACGATTATTTTCTATTGTTCTGATTTTTTTTTTTAAATTTCTATTGTCTACTTATGTTTCCATATTCACAGTTTTGTCATATATCAATACTATGAATTGGTTATGTTATGTAACTTTTTAAATGCTACACTAAGTCATGACTGTCCTGCCAGAACTATATTGCTCAAGCAAAGATGAATAAATTAATAATGCATTTAATTCTAGATATTTCATTTAAAAAATAACTTTGGTAAAATTCAGAGAGATACCTATCCCCCGATTTAAACCTCTCATAGGTTTAGACATTCTGGTCGATGGTTCTTCCTAGATTTCTCCCATGCAACAATACAGATTGCAGAATTTTTTCTTAACCAACTCTGTTAAATGCATGGGATACTTGAACACTTATCATCTCAAAAACTTTCAAACTAGTCAAAATAAGAGTCTATCTACACATAAGTAAGAATATACAGAATTGTGATAATTTAATTTAGGTGTGCATACCAATTTCTATGACCAGTCCTCCCAACCTTACTGTTCTATCTCTGCAACTCACCTCCGAGCTGAGATCAATTTCTCTCAGTGACAGACAACCCCTTGTCTGTCCTGGAGCAGCTTATTTAAGCAGTGCTTTCCCAAGCCTGTTTCTAATTTCTGCGTCTAAAAGTTTGAGGATGCTTTCTTCATTTTTTTGACTACGCTTACCTCAGTGAGGTACTTTAAAGTTGTCTTTTCTACTTTTGCAGCTTTTCTTCCTCTTCCCAATTACTTTCCTCTTCATTGAGGAAATTATATTTTTCTCTCCCAATCGAATTTAGTAAGATTCCTTTCAAAGTTTTTCTGAAAGGTTTTGGGAAAGTCTAACCTTATCCATATCCTCATGGATCAAGGTTTAGGATCTCCAATCTCAATCTAGTCATAGTGCACACATCACTATTTTTTTTATTTTTATTAATAAATAAACAAATAAATTCACACGTTGTTCCTCCATTGGGGTCCACTTCCCCTTTGGATTTGTTCAAAATTCAAATTAAAAAGCATGGCAAATTGGGGTGTTACATTAGGAGCTACATCTCAAAAATATATCACATTTATAAACTTCCATTAATGCATATAAACAAATAGAATACAATAAATAGCTTTGAGTCATGGTGGGTTCTATGAGATTGTTTAAACTACAAGTAAATTATTTAAGAATTTAAAATGAAAATATGTTAAAATGGATGGGAAAATAAATGTCTTATGGTGCAAAAAGTTTAAATACATACATTTATCATCTATCTCTTTAATTAATCTATATGGCCCATTTAACAAGTTTTTAATTCATTTTTCCATATTTTATTAAGAAGATAATTTTGTTTTGCATGGATTTTTATTTCAAAAAAATAAAATATGAAATTAATACTCATATTAAAATATGTCGTAGATAAATAAAGGTCAATATACAGATTCATTATTAACTTATATGGGATAGATGATTACATACATAAATAGTTGATTAAATATATATATATATATATATATATATATATATATATATATATATATATATATATATATATAATTATGGCTCATATGATATGATTTCAGTTTATTTAAAATAAAATAAAAAACTTCAAATAAATTTCAAAGACATAATTTATCTATGATAGCATCCAATTAAACCTTGATAGTCCACTTAGCAATCATTATCATTAATTTTATGTTTTTATTTAGAAATGCAAAATTATTTATAATAGATTTTTATCTCAAACAATAAATATCACATGTATGCACTCATATTAATGCATTTTACAGGGAAAAGGTCAATAACTAAATTTGTTTGTTGTTGGTTTTCACTATGATATATGATTTTAATTACAACTATTAATTGATTGAAGTATATAAATTTATGTAAAATATGGATTGAGATATCATATATCTTATTCTTCAAACTATTCAAATCATTTTCTTAAATGAGACCATCTTCTTTTTTACTACCTATAGGTGAGACCATCTTCTCTTTTATCATCTTCATGGAATATGGAGTTAGAAATATTAAACCTTCAATCAAATATGATAAAATTATGTAATATAATATATATATTCAATACAAAATTTGCAATTAAAGAAAATCATTAGCAATGTAACCTACGAAATACACACATGCACACTTTTAACATTATTTTGATTGTTAGTTTTGTTATTTTTATTTGTTCCTATAATAAACATATACAATGTTATGGTATAAAAGCATTAAAATTTGAAGAATAATAAGAAAAAAAAAAGACAAGTAATAAGTACCTGATATGGCATTATCTTCATAATTATAACTTCTCACCTCATCATTGTTTTTATTCTCTTTATTTTTCTCTACATTAAACATTTAAAATAGTTTTAATAGTGAAAATGAATAAAAAACATTAAATAATAAGGAAAAAAATGGGGAAATTATAAGTACCTTATATTATATTTTGTACTTGATTATAACTTTGTTTCTCAATCTTTGGATTATTGTCTTCATTCTCATTATTTGTCTCTATAGTGTACAATGAATATGTTATATATTGTGACAATGATTAATTTAATAAAAAAAAAAACAAAATAATAAACAACAAAGTTCATGTTAATTTCCTAATATTATATCATTTGCTTGATTATAGCTTTGTTTCACATGCATTTGATCAATTTATTTGTTATTATTGCTTGTCACTAAGATAAACATAAAAAAAAAAATTATAAATTATGACAATGAATAAAAGCATTAATCAACTATATCAACAATGAATCATCTTTAATCATCCATATAATATTTTGGTCTTGGTTGCATTTTGTGGGACATTCCCTTGTCATTATATACTTCTTGTTTAAATAATTTACAATATATATATATATATATATATATATATATATATATATATATATATATATATATATATATATATATATATATATATATATATATATATATATATATATATATATATATATAAAGAGAGAGAGAGAGAGAGTAATACCTATTTCTATCTCCATCATTTCACAATCAATGTCTTGAATAATTCCTTTATTCTCATAATTCCCTATAATAGACATCCAAAAATGTTATAAATATGAACAATAAATAAATTTAAAGAGTAACATGAGAAATAACCAAAAAAATTATATGCCAGGTATAATAACATCTTCTCCTCCTATTTCCATCTCTAAATTTGTTTCAACATCATGCACACTATATTGATTATTTGTTTTCTTCCAACTTGCATCATTCCATGTTTTAGAATCCCCATCATTATTCATTGTAGTAAAAAATTTTAAAATTAAAAAATTTGAACAAAATAGTATCCAAAATATTATAAGAGAAACAACCAAGAAACTGTAGTACCTGAATTTTCCAAGAAACTAATGGATCCTTGGTTTGATAGTTGAAAATATTTGTAAATATTTAACATTATTGTCATTTGTGACTCTATTTGAGCAAAACATGAAATTATTCTTCTATATGTACAACAATTCTTGATTAAATTCCCCCCCACATAAGAATAAATAACCACTTTTTCATGACTACATTGTTGATGTCTTTCCAATAAATCCATCCAGAAATCATAATCTCTCTCATTTTCATCAAGTGTGTCTTCGAATGCATGAAGTATTTTGAAGCCTCAAACATTTTTAATTCTGAAGTATAGAAATTTATAGTCAAAACTATATCATAACTATAACTATTTAGGTACTTATATTCATAAATTCCACTGGTATTTTTATATTTGAACTCGGAGTTCTTTATGGAAATTTCAAAATTTTGACGTACATCATTACAAAACCAAAGTTCTGCTAAGAGAACTGTAGTAAAGTCATTCAACTCGTTTCTTTCAATAACAAATCGAAAAAATTCAATATAATAGCTCTTGTCATATGGTTATTTTTTCAAAGCCACTGTATCAAGAACATAAAGGTCAATATGAAAAACTAGCTGTAACTGACATGGAAAAGAGTGCAAAAGTGTTGAAAAAATATCAAGCCCTCAAATGACAACCAAATATGAAATTGTTGTCAATCTGTTGAATTTTTGTTGATCCATTTATCATTCTGTCAAGAACTCCACATATGTGTTTAGAAAGGGAATCTATCTTTGTATCCCATGTTCCTTTTACATAATTATACCCCTCCACAGTGTTGCAAAAATTGGAAAATATGATCTCGTTAATTTCATAATTCTCAAGAATATTGAATGTGGTAAGAGTCTTATCATTCAGTTTCTCATCATGAGTTTGACAATATGAAACCATTGCATGTTATGTTGGTTTTCAATTTAGAACAATAATCTTTTAATTTTATGGAATTTTTGGATGATTAGGTGGAACATAAAAAAAAATGGTTCCATTCAATAAATTATATTCTATTAAAGCAATTTCTTCAATGGTTAATCGCTGAAGGGGAAAAAAGTGGCCGTTGTCAAACTATGTAGACTATTATTCTTGTAGTTCTCAAAATCAAGCGAGCTTGGAGAACACTTTAATGTGCCTATTTGGTAACAATTAAAGGCATTGTCCCACTTATCCCAAATATATTGATTAAGATATAAGAGAATTTTTTTATCAAAAAAAATTGTAATTGGAAAATCGAAGAGGAAGCACAACATTTCATCATCGACCTGATAAAATCATACATATAAACTAATAAAAATTCAATGTACAGATGAAATTAAAAAATGATTAAACTAATGAGAATTCATTACAAATATGAGAAAATATGACACATATTATTAACTTTAAATGTTAAATGAAAAAAAAGTAAAATAATGAACCTTGTCTTCAGTTGTCTTAGAACATCTAATCCTCCTTTTCTTTAGTTTGTCATTGGCAATTAGGAAATTTCTTGTTGATCGGACACAATAAATAAATGGAGTTTTCTAGAATACCTTATTGGTAGAATTTAGTTGACAACAAATGTGAATCTCTTCAATGGGTTGAACTGATGGATGCAAGAATCTAGTATTGTGTTTTTTATATTTGTGTTTCGCCTCCATAGATACATTATATTTAGGATCTGTTAAAAGTTCTTTCGCTGCTTGAATGGTGTGTTGGGCATAAAATATCCAAAAATTGATATTCTTAACATCTAAATCTGTCTCAATTATAATTTTGATAGAGTTCACCAATGGCTTAGACTCATTGATGTCAAATGGAATCAGAAGAGCATCAGGCAATGAGGTTTGAAATTTCTCTAGGAATGATTAACCTAATACCTGAACATTTAAATCATCTTGTGATATCAACTTAAACACTTTTGGGGATTCTGTACATCTTACAAAATCCACCTTTCTACTAAAGGTCTTTGAATAGATAACAATGCTTGAAAGCTTCATGAATTTCATCACATTGATCTACAATTTTTGTTCTCTCAAATTCAACTTTCCTAACTTTTTGAAATTTTGTAGTAGGTTTGAAATCAATTTCAACAATGTTATCTTATAATTTAGATAAATATACTCTTCTCAAAGCAAGTAAATTAAAATCGAGTTTATCATCTCATATTTTGTCAAGAATTTTTCCTTTTTGTTGTAAATAAATAAGTACAGATGATGTTTTTTTTACACCTTACATAGAAGTATCTTAGAACTGTAGTGAGGTGTTCTAAAATATCTATGTAACTATTAAATCGAGATGTAGAAAGACTCTCATAGTTATCTAACTTAAATATTGAATTCTTTATCGTATTTGGTGAATTGTTACTTCAAGCTTCAATCAAATCTGGTCTAGATTTTGTATACTCTAGTTGACAAGAAATTAATTTTACCTCATTTTCTTTAATCACCTCCACTTGAAAGTCAATGTCATTTTCATTGTAAGCATAGCCATTAATAATTATTCATAATATCTTGGGCTATTTTTCATCGATGGATGCCAATAGGTACATATTAGGATACATATTCATGGGATTTTCTATCTGAACATACCAATCTGGCATAAACACATATTTATGAGATGTGTTGTATTTTTTAATATTTCAAAGGTAGAAGTTGAAGGTGTTATTGATACTACCATTTGAGTTGTTTTTTTTATCTTAGATGATGATTGTAACATTTCACTTGTTTTGTGGTCAATCGATTCTGCATACAAAAATAAAAAAAATATTTCCATAAATCGAAATCAAATTAAAATTTAAAATATTTTCATGTAATGTTATTTTAAAATTTACAAGACCACCAAACCTAACCATTTATAAGAGTATATATAAAATTTAAAGCAACCATACCAATTGAAGGAGAAATTGTTTGTATATCACTTGCTTTTTGTTTTCTGTTCACTCCTTCACTTAGATTGTCAGGCACACGAGAGTCCACAACTTATGAAAAAAATGATAATGGAAGGCATGAAATACCAAATATTACGAAACAACCTTATAATACACTATTTTCTTTACATACACAATAATAAGGGAGTACATGTGTTATGCAAGTTTACTATATGACACCAAAAGTAATCACCTAGCTAAAATTGTTAGGAAAAAAAAATTATAAGAGAGTATACATAAAATATAAAACAACCATACCAATTGAAGGAGACATTTTTTGTATATCACTTGTTTTTTGTTTTTTCTTCACTCCTTTACTTGGAATTTCAGGGAGAGGAGATTCCACAACTTATGAAAAAAAATTGTGGAAGGCATGAAATATAAAATATTATTAAACAATCTTAATCACATAGCTAAAATTGTTAGGAAAAGAAAAATACCCATGTTAGTATGGGGTTTCCACATTAAAACCCACTCCTAGTGCTATTTGCATGTGTTTTTGTGTAAAAATGGATCTTTAAGGCAGAAAATAAAACTAACATGGTGTATTTCAATTTTCATAGCAATATTTGGTAGGATATTATTTAATAATAAGTAAACATTCATTAAGTTTTAAATTGCATACTAGAATTTTGTCAAATCATTTGAAAACGAATATAAAATATATTTTTATAATCTTACGGTTTGTACCATGGTTCTAAGTATCTATAAACATTTGTAAGAAATTATAATGGTAACAATTTAAATGAATTAAAAAGAAATATGAATTCATATTCTATAACATCTCATTTCATACATATGCACAAAAGAAAAGAAGCTCAAAGCATATGCAAGTTTTCTTAAAAAATAAGGATAACATGAACTTCATTAATCAACAATCATTAATTAGCAACCACTGTAACAAAGTATAAACTAATTTTAAAATTTTCATCCATTTAAAGATTTTTTTGTTGTAATTGGTGAACTTCATTTTTCCTTTGATGATTCCTTTGAATTCCCACTAGCTTCATTGTCCACGGATTCTGAAAATAAAGTAAAAAAATATTATCATAGTTTAAAATTATCGAAGAAAATATGAATTTATAAATGCTACCACTGCTTGCATCATTGTATGTGTAACAAAATGAACAACAATAACAAGTGTAGATATCGCAATAATAGCTAATCATGGTGTTTATTAGAGAAAGGGCGCCACACCTAAATAATTTAGTATGTTCTTTTAATTATGTCTATAAGAAAACTAGCACCTACTAGCTTTCCTTCTAGTACAATAATTAAGCACATTACCAAGAGACAACAATACACTTTGAATAAATAACAACAATAGTAGATACTACAACAACATCATATTTACATAAATTTATCTTTTATAGTCATGTATATTCTTAGTTTGCTATAGAGACCTGTAAACTGATAGTAATTGATTTGCTTCTTCTCATTTTCAAGAAATTTAAAGAGTACAGTAGTGCAACATTAGTTAAACAACTTTAATTTTCAAAATATAACAGATGAATTCCATTAATTCATCAAATCATTTACAAACTTACAATAGTGAATTCTTTGTAAATGTTTTTGACAAATTCCTGGACCCTTCTCTATGTGCATGAGAAGGGTTTAAATACTAAACTAACTATGTTCGAATAATAAGTTATTACAAAAATATATATGATGTTTCAAAGAACCATCCTCGTAGGACTAACTTAAGCTACAATCTAGGAAACTAAAATAACAATTTTTATCTATGAATTCCGCTCTTTCTTTTGGAGTTGGTCATGAAGTTTACAAATATCTATAATGGGCTTGAGGTGAGCTAGCTGCAAAATCCTTGCTCTGACGTGTCCCTTGAATACCGCGTTTGAAATTACGGGCTATGATCTTTTTTTTGAATCTGTCAAGGATTACAGGATATGATACTGATGATAAGGTTTGATCAAAAAATTCCAATAATTCTCTTGATCAAACTTATTTACCTTTTTAATTACTTCATCCTGTGTGCCTTCTTTATGCTTCCACTGTGTTTCTATCTATTTTTTTTATGAAAACACTTTAGACGTGTTCTCTTTGAGAATTTCTACTTTTAATATTTTTTCACATAGAGATTCAATAATTTCATTTGATAACTTAGATTTTTTTCGTTGCGGCTTTCTCTGCCTACTTGATTTGTGCTTCCCAATATCTGAATAGGATCTCCTTATGAAACTTATCTACTTGAGGTAGATCAGCTTCTTCTCTTGAGTCTGACGCTTGCCATTTAATGTGTTCATTGATCTTCTTTTCAAGTCTTTCACATTCAAATAAAAATAAGAGTCAATCATAAAATATTGATGATAAAATACTTCTTGTTCTTTCTTTAACTTAGCATTTACACCTAGTTCCTATTTAGTAAACTTCTCTAGTCATGGTTGGCTCTATATTATGGTCATTGCTATTTCCAATTATTCTTGTTTCCCATTGATTTATGTTTAAGGCTGCAATTTGAGGCTTTCTAAATCCTTTTGAAATTGAGTCATATTTGCTTTGATTTGTTCGCTGGAGTTAGATTTCACTTCATTTAACAACTTCTCTAGTTCTTGTACCTTGGCTTCCTTTTGCCTTAGTAACTCTATAACTTCAGTAGCTTTATCAATGGTGGTAGTAGCATATGCCCCTGCATACTATGATAATTTAGTTAGATGTTTTTTAGGGTCATCTAAGGAATATTTCCATAATACATCAACTGATTCATTTGTGAGATTTGAGACTGTTCAATCAGTTCTTCTTCTTTTATTCCTCTTAATGACAACCTTATAGCTAGGACTATAGAAAATGTCTAGTGAAGGAATTTGTTCAACTTGTAAAACTATCTGTTCTGTACGGTAGGCCAGTATGATCTCTCGATCATGAATTTTTTGAACTTGTTGTAGTGGATTAACAGTTTCCACTATCTTCTGGAAATGCTCAGGTGTCTAAAAACTAGATACTTGATCAATATTGTGATTAGCTTTAGGAATTTTTATTGCTTCAAAAAACTCATCCCATTCACTACTAAAATTATTTGTTTCTGAATTTTTAGATTGATCTAGTGTGTCATGACTGTGCTGAACTTCTTGAGAAGTTCACTATGTTCCATTAATTTCTTTAGGCTCCTACATATCTATCTCTTGGATTACCTGATTAGTTATATTTTCTAGGATATCCTTTCTAGATTTGGATTCATTTTGAGAGTGATCCGAATTGTGAGATTGATGTTGTGATTGACCTAGTTCATCTTCATACATGTCTTTTTCTTCATTATCGCAGCTGATACTTGGAGAAGGTATGTTGACATATTGAATAGTTAACAAATTTAGAGGAAATCTCTACAATCTCTTATTGATATATACTTTTAATGCTTCCAAATCATCTTGATTCAATTGGCATGAAGCAAACTTGGTTATATATGAAAATTTGTCTATGCCTTGGAAGAGATCATCAAATCCATCTGTTTCCTTTATAAAAGGCTTCATTTTGAGCTCTGTAGTGTAATTTTTAATTACATCATTTTGATCGTATAACCTCTTTGTCATTTCTGCTAATTTCAATATATTGTTATTTGAAACCTCCTTGTAGGTGTGGACAATATAATATAGTGCAAAAGTGCCACATTGTACAGGAAAATTAGGCCAAATGGCCTTCTTAGCATCTTCTAGTTGTTTAGTCATACCATTAACAAGTTGGTAAGCTATATCTCGTGAAAGAAATTTATCAGGAACATAATAAGGTAAGACGTGGAGAAAATCATAACTCCTTAATACTCTAACATACATAAATTTCCCCTCTCCAAACCATCTAGCCGTAGAAAGAATATATGAGCTAGCCTTTTCAGAAACCCTAGGGGCCTTTTCACTGAATATCATTTGGTGCATAGGAAATATGAATCCATAGAAAATTTTATAGAAATGTAGGTGGAAGTCTAAATCCCAAAGGTCTCTGTGGTAAATGTGGATTTGGGTAGCATCTTGGGTAGTCTATTTCCATCCAAAGGTAGGAAAACTAGAAGTCAAACAGATTGCATCCATGACATAGGAAGATATATAAAAGGGACGTGTTTCTCTAGATGAAACACTCATTTTATTCCTATATTCAGTTATGTGTTTGGTTAAACTATTAGATAGGATGTTTTCCAAGTTCAGAATTGATAAATAGACGATTGCATCAATTAATGGAACCCATTCTATTGAAAACTTAGTGGTATCAGGTTTGGAAAATAATCTACACAACATACTGGTGGCATAACAGTAAGGGGAAGGAATTTGGGAAATTGGGTACGTACTAAGTTTATATCGCTTAAAATTTCCCTGGTATTCCTTCCATTATTTGATGAATTTCATGAGATCTGAATGCTCTTCTCTAAAGCTTTGCAAAAAAGCTTTGTCATACTTTTTCTACGGGGAGGGTAGGTGATACATTGCTTTTAAATATTCTTCCCTGAAAGACCCTATGTCTTCTACCTTCGAATATTTGAATTTCCTGTCATCTATGCTCAAGTGGTAAGTTACCCACTTAACCATGTCTATGTAAGGGATATTTTCTGGTGTTGCTGCCACCTTGTGGACGAATGAACATGCAACATCAAAGTTGGTCGCGTATGAAGCAGATTTTTTTCATGTTTTAGATATTTTGTTCATTACTCATGGATTTTCATCTTCAAATAGTTTATACATTGTTTCCCATGATGAACTACAACATTCCTTATTGCACATAGTATCTCATAATAAGGGAGACATCTCTGAGTCTTCAGTAGGCATTGCTTGATAAATACCTTTGCCCTTATTGCTCATTTCAATCTTCCTTAATTCGTTAAATGGTTTCCTGATTTGAAGTGAAACAGGGAGAGTATTAAAAATATACAGAAGGGAGAGTAAAATCCATTGTTTATATCAAACATGATGGAATAGATATGAATCTTTTCATATATAATAACAATCAGTGATAATAATTTCAAACTCATATCTCTTACACCTTGAAACGAAATATATATCAATCAACTTAAAGCTGTTAGTTCTCGAATTTCCTTTTGATATGACATAAGCCATTTAGCATACTCGAGAAATTAAATGCCATGGATTCTCATATTGCCATATATAACCTTTACTGCTTGTAATTTTACCCATAAATGTTGTGAAATACGATGTGCACAAATTGCACATCGCAACTTTTATGCGGTAATAAATATTTTTTTCGGCTAAGTTATGCGAAATGCGAATTTCGCATTCAAAAGTCAAGCAGCTACGCTTAAAGGACTTTAAATATTCATCTTTGATGCTTTTTTGGCTCATCGGGTCCACACAATCACACTTATATCTAATTACTTTATGAGTTGATTTTAAATAAGGTGTGATGCGATAAGGAGTTTATAACGATAATTGAAGTGTTTGCAAAGTAGCTTCGAAAAATTTTAGCACACTTCACAAATCACGTAACTTAGAGGATTGTGAGTCATTTTACGTTATAAGCTATGAGATTTGCGATGCACTAAAGGAATAAAGTGGAAAATTTAAAATAAAAGTAGTATTTCATTTTTTTTTTTGTTTTTAAAGCTAAAACTCAATTTCCTATTTATTTCTAAAGGGTCCCCATTTATTAAAATAAGACGGGGGTTTTTGTATAGCACAAAAACTGGTGATTCAGTTGGGAGAACCAAATATCCTTGGCTAACTTTTTGAATTTTCTAAGAAAAATTGAAAATAAAAATAGTTGCAGGGATGAATTTCAAACAAATAATACCTTACTAGACAATGAAATTCCTCTTATTTACTATTCACAAGAATTCCTTTTTTAAAGATATAAGTAAGAAAATCTATATCATTCTTTACTCAGTTCAAAAATATGAAGTAGGTGGCCCTTACAGATCAGCTTTATATAAATTTACTCTTTTATCACAGATAGAGCCTCTGTTCCAATAGGAAATTTAAGCTTTTGGCAGGGTTACCTTTTACCCAGCAATTATTCATTGTCCCAACCAATCTTTCTTAAAATTTTCAAAAATAAATTCTAATTTTTTGAAAAAAAAAAATTTGTATCATATTTTATTTACTTAAAAGCTATTGTCTGGGCTTGGTAACCAAATGGTGAAAATTCCATTCACTAGCTATAATTAAACTAATAAAGCTAGCTCTTGATGAGAGCCCTTGTCCTCTTGATATAATCTCAAGTCATTACCCTGTTTTGGTAGGAAACAATGGTAATGTTAGTTCAACTATTTCCCTATGAAAATGGTAAACAAGCTCTTGATGAGACTTATTATCTTTTAAGTTTTTTTCTAATTACAATATTTTTTGAATTTATTTCAAAAATTTACATGTTTTCCCGAATGGGGTGAATCATTGGTCCTTTTGAGGATTTGGATGATAATGTTGAGTTTTAGATTGCTTTTCTGTAAAAGACTCTTTACTATGTTAAATATTTTTTTCTTGACTGATAACATAATAGTGATGCTATATAAGGGTGAGAGTTCATCAGATAATAAATAATTTCATTGAAATTACATCTTTCAGTAAAAATAAAATCTATTTGTCTTTCAAATAATTCGATTGTTTCCTTAACACTTCTTATTTCTATAAGTGATAAATAAAAAATGATCATATGATATTTTATTTTGAAAAGCCAAAAAATTATACTAAACAACTTTTATTTTTTCTAATGAAAAGAAAAAGACACTAGTATACAAGGAATAGAAGGGGTTACCTCCTAAGAAAAGTATTTTTTTTAAATCTGCCCATTAACAGGAAAATAATCATTTTTTCCCGATAGATCTTACAATAAGAATTTTGGTGGGCCTATTTCTTCGATTATTTGAAACGGACCTAGCAATAGTTTTTGAAACTTCGTGTGTTTACCTTTTTCCTCATGCTCTTTGTCCCATTTCAATACTAGATCACCAATTTGAATTTTTTTTGGAGTAACAGAAGTTGAATCAAATGAGGCTTTTACTATCTATTGATGATGAGCATGAGTTTGTTTCACTTTTTCTCTTTCTTCTTCTAACTTAAGAATCTGACATTGTCTAAGTTGTAAGGAAGAAGTAGGAGATTCATCAATAAATTGTACTAAGGAAAGAGAGGGAATAACTACATTGGCAAGAAGTACAACTTCTTTTACATAGACATGATTAAATGGAGAGGTTCCAATAGAAGCTTTTTGAGTTATTCAATCTGCCCAAAGAGAAAAAGTTAATGACTTGTGCCAATTTCATTCTTTTTGATCAACAGTTCTTTTGATTATTCTAATCAAGTTCTTATTTGTAGATTCTGCCAAACCATTTCCTTGCGGATAATAATTTGGATAATAATTTTAAAACCTATTTTAATTGCAAATTCCATCATACCAGTTCCTGAGAACTAAGATTCATTATCGAACATTAAAGTCGTAGGTAAGCCAAACCTGGTTATTATATTTTGATCGATGAAATCAATGATATTTTCAGAGTTTGCTACTTTTAATGTAATCTCTTCTACACATTTAGTAAAGTAATTTGTAGCTATGAGAATATACATGTGTGTTTGGAAGAGTTAGGAACAATCTCACCAATTATATCTAATCCCCATTGTTCAAATGATTGTTCGATATTGACTGGATGTAATGGGAATGCTAGCTTTCTTTGTCCTCTAGTTATACTTTGACACACTTTGGATCTTCTTGTGTATTCATGAGCATCCTTGAATATTGTAGGCCAATAGGAACCTACATGCAGGATTTTGTGTGCTGTCATATTTACTCCAAAATGGCCTCCAGTTGGTCCATCGTGGAGTTCCTGCAAGAATTTCTCTGCTTCAAATTTTTCTAAGAATTTTAACAGTACATAATCAAAATTTCTCCTAAATAACACATCATAGATTAATTGATATTGTTTTTCCTTTAATATTAAATCCCGTTTTGTTTTGTAACTAAGTTTATTTGAAGCATATCCATTTTTGAGATAGAATATAACATCAGCATATTGTGATTGTGAATCATTGATGTTTACCTATGATATTTGCACATTGTTACCTGAATCTTCTCCTGATGATTGATGGGATGCTCCTATAAGCATTCTGTAAAAAATTTGACCTCTAATAATTTTAGGAGGTCTAATTTATACATCATATTCTTGTAAAGCAGTCACCCAATTAGCCCTCTTTTCTCCTAATACTCTTTTCCTCAAGAGTTGTCTCACTACAGAGAATGGAACTATGATTTTAATGTGAGTCTTTAGGAGAAAAGGTATACAATTCTTTATAGCCATAAAGACATCAAATTCTTGATTTTAAACAGATGTATAATTTAGTTTTGCACCTTGCAAATTTGAATTGAAAAATGATATCAGTGCTTCAATTTCTTGGCCATTTAGCAGTGTTAAAATTGTGACATATGATATCTCCAATGAAAAAGTGTATAATGTAAAAGGATTAAGAAAATTGCGGGTAGTCAGGAATGGAGCATTGGAAATTTATTTTTTAATCAAATCAAATGCTTCTCTTTCATTATGTCCCCATTTAAACACATAAATTTTCTTAATAATGTTCCGTAGAGGTAAAACAATTTGCGAAAACCTAGGGACAAACCTTTAAACGAAATTAATTTGCCCAAGGAATGACTGCATAACTTTCTTGTTATGAGGGAAAGGAATTCGTTTTTTTTCTTCAATTATTTCAGGATCAATATAGATACCACTTTTTGACACAATAAATCCTAAAATCTTTCCTTCATCTAATGAAAAAAATGATTTCTTTGGATTCAATGAGATGGCATACCTTTTGCATCACTCAAAGACTTGATTTAGGTCATTTAAATGATTTGTTACTTGTTTAGAAAAGACTGTAATGTCATCTAAATAAATAACTACTATTTTGTTTATGAGTCCCATAAAATCTGTGTCCAAAGCTCTATGAAAAGTGGCACCTGCATTAGTTAATCCAAAGGAAATATTATAAAATGTGTAAGTTCCCCACTTAGTTTTGAACGTAGTTTTCAATATGTCATTTAGATGTACGATAATTTTATTATATCCCAAAAATCCATCAGAAATGACATGAGTTTAGAACCAACTACTATCTGCAGTAATTGTTCCATGGTTGGTAATGGAAAGTTTTCCTTCTGACAAGCTTTGTTTAAATTTCTAAAATCAATGAAAATTGTAATATCACCATTCTTCTTTTTGACAGGTACCAAATTTGATACGCATTTAGAGTTCCAAATAGGAAAGATGATTTTTTCCTTGAGGAGTTTGTTCAATTCTGTTTTAATATGATTTTCCAGATTTGGATGAATCTTCCTCAATTTATGTTGTATAGGCTTTTCTTCTGAGATATTAGGAATCGTATTTCAAATCACATAAGTATCATATATTCTAATATCAATATAATCCCAAGAAAAGACACTTTTGTACATTCTAAACAATCTAACGAATGATAACATTTCTATGGAAGATAGACCAAGACCTAGATTTAGATTTTGAGGTTTTTTGTGAGTTCCTAGATTTACTAACTCAAATATTAAAGTAGAGCTTTGTGTTTTTGAGTTAGTCACTCTTTTAAATCTATATTTTAGATCATATAGGTCTTATAACATGACAAAATATTTAGAAATGGGATTTTCATCTTGTTCTTTCTTAATTTAAATGTCATGTTCATTTTCATCCAAAATTTCATATCATAAGATCCTTCATATGTTAAAAATTCTATGATATGTTAATCTTTATTGAATATTGTCCAATTGGTAATATTACCAGGAATAGATGGTCTAAAAATCAATTGAATATAAAATATATTGGGACTAAATTATTGGGATTGGATTAACTTCAAGGCTTCATTAGCTAGAATATCTACACTAACATTTTGCATTCTAGGTACGGAAGAAATGTTGAAGACTAAGAAATGAGTGGTTAATTCTTGGATTAATGATTGGTAATGCTTTAAATGTCTAGAATTACAGTGACTAATATCTCTTACATGTCTATCTATGATTTCTTAATCTCCTAGAAATTTGAGATATTTGATATTAAGATCAATGGCTTTTAACAAGCCTTGAACTAATGCTTCGTATTCATCTACATTGTTTGTACAATCAAATTCTAATCTGTATTCTAGCATGGTATTATCTACTTCTAAGTTTATTAAAATACAACTCGCACCTACACCATCTTTGGATTTAGAACCGTCAAAATAAAGAATCCAAAACAAAGAGTTAACTACTTCTATGAATTTTATACATTTGGAATTATTTGGCTGAGAAAAAATCTCAATCTGAGAAACAACTACATTATCAGAGAAGTTGATGGTTGAACATTGAAATTTCCCGAAACTGATCCTGCCGATTAGTTTCCAATAAATTTTTTTTGTTATTGAATGCTACTGGCTCATTTAATCCTTTAAAATCAGTGACTGTATGCCTCATAAACTTCTCAGGGTCTACCCAAATTTGATTCAGTTTTCCATTATATGGTAACCACATATGTGACCATCCTATTGCGAAATAACCATGTATTTTTTTAGACCAATCTTGGCTTAAAACTAAGCCATAAAATTAAGGAATATTAGCCACTAATATATCAATTATTTGATTAAATTTGGGGTTTGATGAAAATCTAATGGAACCATCATTTATTTCTCCTACCACCTCTACTTTGGTTCTATCAAGTTATACTTTATGAACAGGTGAACCCTATGGAGTTATGTTCAATTTAGCACAAACTGATTTAGGCATTATGTTTAAGGGAAGCCCCTGAGTCTATTAAACAGTTATGGACATGTTTGCTATAGATCTCATAGGTTAAGTGAAAAGGAGTAGTATGAGAGATGGATCGATCACCTATCATAATCAAGTCTGTAGCATCAATTTTCATTGAAGGAGAAGGTGGCTTACCCATTTCATTAGCAACTTGTACAATTACTAGAGAAAGTAAGTTTGAAGCAAGAACCATGTTTAAATCTTTGAGTAAGATTTTTTTTTGTTGTTTCAATTTAGTAAGCTCATGGATTGAAATATTAGCCCTTGTTTTCTTCATATCTTCTACTACATTATACTCAATAGTTTCTAAAGCAAACATTGTCTTAGATGTAGGTGGAGTTGCTAAAGTAATAGGACTTCTTTATGTAGCCTTTGAATTAAATTTTTTGCTTACTGATTTGTATTTAGCAGGAGTTGAAATCTTTTGCTATTGATTCAGATATGTTTCTCCAGTATTCTTTTTACTCCTTGTGCTCACATGTAAAGCTTCAAGTTATTATTTATTTGGTAGGATGAAATCCCACATTCCATTTAGTTCAACTTCTTCTTCTTCATCATCTTCTTCTTCCTCTATTTTCTCTCCTCTTCTTCTTGATCGGATTCAACATTAGATATGATATTTGGAGGTTGAGTATTAAAGGAATGACCTTTCTTAATGGTTCTGAAAGTATTTCTCGAGGTAGCATTTTCAGCGACTTGTTTCTTGATATCTGCCATCTCATTTGTCATGGTTTTCAAAACCTTTTGAATACCTTCTACATCGAAAGGATCTTTTGGTGCCTTCTTTTTAGAATCATATTTGAAATACACTTTCTTTCATTTTCAATCTTCTTGAGAATTATTTTTCTCAAGAGCGATTATACGTTTCTCTACAGATAGATATTATTTCATATTTTCTGCAAGTGTTGTCAGTTTTTCTCTATCAACAAAAATAGTTATATTAGATGGAAGAGATGAAGTATACCACTCAATTTTAACTTCTGCACTAGGAACTGTTGTGGTAGGAATTTTATTGAGTAATTTATTAAATCTTGAATTGAAATCCTTTATATTATCAATTGTTTCAGCTTTTATATTTGACAAAGCACTGATGAGTGTAGAAGTGGTCCTGTCATCCGAAAACATAGCTAGAAATTGTTCTTCGAACATATTCCAGCTAGTTATAGAGCAGATAGGTAGTCAAAAATACCAGAATCCTACAGATCCTTTTAAAGTATATGAAAATAATATTACAATGCAATATTCTTCAACTACTCCATTTAAATTGATAGCTAACATAAAATTGTGAATGTGTTCTTTTTCTAGAAGACCATCATCAGGATTAAATTTAGGTAGCCATCTTTTAGGATTTTTGGGAAGAGCATGAAGAGGAGCGGGCATGTTTACAGCCCCTGGATTTCTCCATGGGTTTAAATTTGGTGGAAGTGGTTGACGTGCCATTGGATTTCGGATAGGTTGGTTGGGTGGATTTTGAGTTGAAGAAGAGGCAGGCTAACTACTAGGACTAGTTGAAGGGATAGTAGTTTGAGTACTAGAACTAGTCAAAGTAACACTGATTGTTGGAATGGAAATTGTGGAAAGGAGTGAAGGTAATGGAAGTGAATGGGATAAGATCTTGCTAACGATTGATTCTGATTGGGTCCTCTTTATTCTCTTTCAAGTACTATCGATTGTAAATTCAAAAGGGATAATTTTTGTCTTTCAACTTTCTGATCGAGTTAATATTCTTCGAGGTTGTAAAGAAGACGAAATACTAATATCTGATATTTGAGAAGATTAAGGCTTTTCAGCAGAAATAGATACTCTCTCTAATTTTGCTATCAAATAATGAACTTTTGGGGAAGCTTGATGGGAATCAAGAGATAGTATGGGTTGAGTATCACTAGGAGACTTAGGAGAAGGATGATTAACTTCATATTTTAAAGATGAGGATCTAGATAATTTTCTAGAAGTTGATCGGGGTATAAAGGGAGAGAGACTTTTCGATTTACCTTTATATTGATAAGATATTTTTTCCATTCACAGGGGTTCAACCCTCCTTCTAGCGCCAAAATTTTGAGGCCTTGAAATTCTACTGCCGAAACATGGCGGAAAACCACCTGGAATAGACCTTAAAGCAACTCCTTTTCTGTTTGGTGTAGTCGCTCCGACTAGGGATAATGGGACAGTTTCCCAATAAGGATGATTTTGAGGGTGTGTGATTATATGGCATGCAAATGGAAATGAAATTAATCTATCATATGCATCTATATAAACTATTTATTATACTATATACTTGAGATGTTTCTTCCTCTATGCGATCTGAAAAGATATCCTTCAATTGATAGTAATATAGATCATTTAACTGTTGAAAGAGATGAAAATTATGTAAAATGATTCTTCCAAAAAAATAGTTTGACTAGAAGAATTGTGAAAAATATATTTAATTCATATGTGTGATTATACATTCAATAAGAAACCACAGAAAAATATTAGAATAGAAGTGCGGGTAACATTCATCTATAATAACGTTTCAAATATATAATGAAATAAAAAGATGATTGTCAATCTATAAAGCAAGACTTAATACAAGTTAATAAAAATACCATATGTACGAAGTTTTACTCATGTAAAATTACAATGATTGATCTGCTCCTTCTCACGTTCAAGTAATTTAAAGAGTACAATATTTCAACATCAGTTCAACAACTTTAATTGTCAAAAGATAACAGATGTGTTCAATTAATTCATCAAAGCATTAACAAATTTACAATAGTACATTCTTTTTAAAAATTTTTGACAAATTTCTAGACCCGTATCCTAATGGATAAGAGGGGTTTAAATACTAAACAAACTATGTTCTAATAATACATTATTAAAAAAATATAGAGGAGGTTTCAAACAACCATACTCATAGGACTAACTTAAACTACAATCTAGGAAAATAAAATAAAAAATTTGATTTATGAATTCCAATATTTCTTCTCGGGTTGGTCACGAAGTTTACACATATCTATCATAGGCTTGACATGAGTTGGCTATGAAATCCTTGATCTGACCTTTCCCTTGAATACTTCATTTGAAAGTACGGGTTGTGCTCTTTTTGTTGAATATGTTAAGGATTGTAGAATCTGATACTAATGATAAGGCTTGAATAGAAAATTTCAATAATTTTTTTGATCAAACTTATTTATCTTTTTAATTACTTCATCTAGTGTGTATTATTTCTACTTCCACAGTGTTTCTAGCTATTATTCTTCTGAGAACACTTCAGACGTGTTCTATTTTAGAAGTTTTGCTTTTACCACTTGTTCACATACAGATTCAATAATTTCATTCAATAACTTATATGTTTTCACTATTGCTTTATTTTCCTGTTTGATTTTTGCTTCCCAATATCTCAATAGGATCTACTTATGAAACTTATCTACCTGAGGTAGATCAACTTCTTTTCCTGAGTCTGATGCTTGCCATTGAATGTGTTCATTGATCTTATTTTCAAGTCTTTCACATTCAAGTTTCTGGATAGCTATTTGTTGTATTAGTATTTTATTCGAATCACAATAAGATTCAATCATAGAAGCTTGATGAAAAAATACTTCTTGTTCCTTATTTTACTTAGAATCTACATTCAGTGCTTCTTTAATAAACTACTCTAGTTGTGGTTGGCTCTGTATTCTGGTCATTGCTATTTCCAGTTGTGCTTGTTTCTCATTTATTTCTGTTTGATGCTGCAATTTAAGGCTTTTGAAATCCTTTTAAAATTGGGTCATCTTTTCTTTGATTTGTTCGATGGAGTTCGATTTCTCTTCATTCAACAACTTCTCTAGTTCTTGTACCCTAACTTCCTTTTTCCTCAGTAACACTATAACTTCAGCAGCTTTATCAATGGTGGAAGTAGCACATGCCCCTGCGTACTATGATAATTTAGTTAGATGTTCTGTAGGTTCATCTATGGAATATTTCCATAATACATCAACTGATTAATCTGTGAGTTTTGAGACTGTTTCATCAATTCTTCTTCTTTTGTTCCTCTTAACTATAGCCTTATAGCTAGGACTGTAGAAAATGTCCAGTAAAGAAATTTCTTCAACCTGTAAAACTATATGGTTAGTAGGGTAGGCTGGTACAATATCTTGATCATGAGTTTCTCGAAATTGTTGTAATGGATTAAAAATTTCCAATATCTTATGGGAATGTTCAGGTGTCTGAAAACTAGATACTTGATCAGTATTGGGATTATCTTTAGGAGTTTTTATTGCTTCAGAAAATTCCTCCCATTCACTACTAAAATTATTTCTTTGTTATTTTTCAGACTGATCTAGTGTGTCATGATTGTGCTAAACTTCTTGAGAAGTTGACTCTATTCCATTACTTTCTTTACGCTCCTGCATCTCTATCTCTTAGATTACCTGATAAATTATCTTTTCGGGGCTATCCTTTTTGGATTGAGATTCATTTTAAGAGTGATCCGAATTGTGATATTGATGCTGTGATTGACCTAATTCATCTTTAGACATGTATTTTTCTTCATTATCCAAGTTGATACTTGGAGTAGGTCTGTTGACATCTTCAATAGTTAAAAATTTGAGAGGAACTCTCTGCAATATCTTATTTATATATACGTAGAATGCTTCCAAATCATCTTGACTCAATTGGATGGAACAAAAATTGGTTATATCTGAAATTTTTTCTATGCCTTGGAAGAGATCATCAAATCCATCTCTTTCCTTAACAAAAGGCTTCATTTTTAGCTCTGTAGTGTAATTTTTAATTACATCATTTGGATCGTATAATATCTTTTGAATTTCTTCCAATTTAAATATATTGATCTTGGAAACCTCCTTGTAGATATGGCCAATATCATATAGTGCGAAAGTTCCACACTGTACAAGGAAATTAGGCCAAATGGCCTTCTTAGCATCTTTCAGCTATTTAGTGATACCATCAACAAGTTGGTAAGCTATCTCTCTTGCAAGAACATAATAAGGTAAGATGTGGGGAGAAGCATAATTCCCCAATACTTTGATATATGTAAAATTATATTCTGCAAACCATCCAGCCACAGAAAGAATATCTGAGATAGCCTCTTTAGAAACCCTAGGGGCCTTTTTATTGAATATCATTTGGTGCATAGGCAATATGACTCCGTAACAAATTTTATAGAAATGAAGGTGGAATTCTAAATCCCAGAGGTCTCTGTGGTAAATCTAGATTGGGTTAGGGTCTTGGTTAGCCATTTCCATCCCATGGTAGGAAAACTAGAAGTAAAATAGATTGCGTCCATGGCATAGGTAGATATATAAAAGGGAGTTGTTTCTCTAGATGAAACACTCATTTTATTCCTATATTCAGTGATGTTTTTTGTTAAACTATCAAATAGGATGTTTTCCTAGTTCATAATTGATGAATTTACGATTGCGTGAATTAATGGAAACCATTCTATTGAAAACCTAGTGGTATCAGGTTTGGAAAATAATTTACACAACATATTGGCAACATGAGAATAAGGGGAAGGAATTTGGGCAATTGGGTACGTACTGAGTTTATCTCGCTTCAAATTTCCATGGTCTTCCTTCCATTCTTTGATGAATCTCATGAGATGTAGGTGCTCTACTCTAAAGCTTTGCAGAAAATCTTTATCGTACTTTTGATGCGGGCAGGGTAGGTGATACATTTCTTTTAAAACTTCTTCCCTGAAAGAGCCTATGTATTATCCCTTTGAATATTTGAATTTCATATCATCTATGCTTAAGTGGTCAATTACCCACTTAACCATATCTGTGTAAGGGAGAATTTCCGGTCTTGCTGCTACCTTGTGGAAATTGAACATGCAACATCAAAGTAGGTCGTGTTTGAAGTAGATGTTGTGCTTGTTTTATAGATTTTGGTTATTACTCTTGGATTTTCAGCTTCAAATATTTTATACATTGTTTCCCATAATGAACTCGCACATTCCTTGTTGCAGATAGTATATGAGAATAAGGGAGACATCTTTGAGTCTTCAGTAGGTAGCGCTTGAGAAATATCTTTACCCTTCTTTCTCATTTCAATATTCCTTAATTCATTAAATGGTTTCCTAATTTAAAGTAAAATAGGGAGAGTATTAAAAATATAGAGAACATAGAGTAAAATCCGTTGTTTATATCAAACATGCGCAAATAGATATGAATATTTTCAAAAATAACAACAATCATCCATAATAAATTCAAAGTCAGACCCCTTACACCTTGACACGAAACATATATCAATCAGCTTAAAGTCGTTAGATCTTGAATTTCATTTTGATACGACATAAGCCATTTCACATGCTCGAGAAATTAAATGCCGTGAATTCACATATCGCCATATATAACTTTTACCGCTTGTAATGTTTACACATAAATGTTGAGAAATGTAATGTGTGTAAATCGCACATCGCAACTTTTATGTGATAATGAATTTTTTTCATCTAAGTTATGTGAAATGCCAATTATGCATTCAAAATTCAAGCGGCCATGCTTAAAGGACTTTAAAGATTTATCTTTCATGTTTTTTTGGCTCATCGTGTCCGCACAATCACACTTATATCTACTTTATGAGTTGATTTTGAATAATGTGTGATGCGATAAGGAGTTTATAATGATAATTGAAGTGTTTGCAAGCTTTTTAAAACATATCTTCGATAAAGGTTAGCGCACTTGGCATCTCTCGTAACTTAGAGAATTGTGATTTCTTCTAAGTTATAATCTATGTGATTTGCAATGCGCTAAAGGAATAAAACGGAAAATTTGAAAGAAAACTCTTATTTCCTAGCTTTTAGTTTTTAAAGGTAAAAATAAATTTCCTATTTATTTCTAAAGGGTCTCCATATATTAAAATAGGATGGGGGTTTTTGAATAGCACAACAAGACCATAAAAAGGCAAACACATTGAAGAATTTTTTCTGTCACATACAAGAGATTACCAACAACATTGCATTGTAAAGAAAATCTAGTGCATGATGAAATTACTTCTATCAAAAACATAAATACATTGTCAAAAGAAACATTGCAACAATAATATTTCCTAGGACATCTCCATGCTTGCAAAATGTGTCCTTACTTTTTGAAGACAATGAGGTTTTATTCCATGCCTACGTAGATCGTTGTTCCAATATCAGAAATGGTAAACCCTCAAATGATTAGAAGGCCCTTTTGTATGGAATATTCGGTCTAAGAATGAAATATGGGACAAATAGAAGCATGTTTCCATCAACAACATTGCATTGTGAATTTTTTTTAAATGAATTAAAAAACAATTTGAATTTATATTCTATAACATCTCATTTCATACATATGCACAAAAGAAAAGAAACTCAAAGCATATGCAAGTTTTCTTAAAAAATAATGATAACATCAACTTCATTAATCAAAAAACATTTATTGGCAACTATTGTAACAAAGTACAAACTAATTTTAAAATTTTCATACCATTTAAAGATTTTGATGTTGTATTTGGCGAACTTCCTTTTGCCTTGGACGATTCCTTTGAATTCCCACTAGCTTGAGGGTCCACGGTTTCTAAAAATAAAGTAAGAACAATTATCATAGTTTCAAATTATCGAAGAAAATAAGAATTTATAAATACTACCACTACTTGCATCATTGTATTTGTAACAAAATGAACAAGAACAATAACAAGTGTAGAACTCACAATAATATCTAATCATGGTGTTGGTTATAAAAAGGGTGCCACCCCTAAATAATTTATTATGTATTTTAATTGTTTCTATAGGAAATCTAGCACCTGCTAGCTTTCCTTCTAGCACAACCATTATTAAGCACGTCACCAAAAGACAACAATACACTGAGAATAAATAAAAACAATAGTAGATACTACAACAACATCATGTTTACAAAAAGTTTATATTTTATAGTCATGTATATTCTTAGTTTTCTATAGAGACTGTAAAAGGAAAACACATTGAAGAAATTTTTCTATCACATAAAAGAGATTTCCAACAACATTTCATTGTAAATTAAATCTAGTGCATGATGAAATTCCTTATATCACAAACACAAACACATTGTCAAAAAAAGCATTGCAACAATAATATTTCCTAGGACATCTCCATGCTTGCAGAATTTTTCCTTACTTTTTGAAGACAATGAGGTTTTAGTCCATGCCTTTGTAGATTGTTGTTACAATATAAGAAATTTTAAACCCTAAAATTATTAGAAGGTCCTTTTTATGGAATATACGGTCTAAGAATTAAATATGGGACAAATAGAAGCATGTTTCCAACAAAATTGCATTGTGAAAAAAACCATTCTATATTACCCTCTATCACAAACACAAGAACATTGTCAATAAAAATGCGACAAGGTGAAAGAAATCTAACGCATGTTAAATTTCATTTTAGCATTAAAAAAACACTTAAGAACATTGTACAGTAAAATAAACCTAGAATTTGGTAGAATTAATTCTATAAAAAACACGGACACATTTCCAACAACAATATTGCTAACAAAATTAAATGAAGCACACACTAGATTTGTTTCTAATAAAGACATGAGCACATTACTAATAACAACATTGGTAGGTTAAAGAACTTTAAGAATGCCACATTTCCTTCTATTATAAATAAAATATCATGTCAACATTTCAAGGTGAAAGAAATTTAGCGTGTGCTAGATTTACTTCTAGCATAAACATAAGAAAATAACAACATTGTACGGTTCAAGAAAACTAATACATTTTGGATTTACTTCTAGCACAAAAATGGGGATATTACCAATAACTTCATTGTAAGGAAAAATAAATGTAGCACCTAGAAGATTTTCTTCTAGCACAAAAAAAATGACATTGCCAACTGTTATCACTCATTAAGTTGTGAAACATTTCCTTATAGGCTTACACAGGTCAATCACTAAATGGATGAAGTCTCCTAAGCCTTTTCAATGTGGTATATGAAAAATTTTACATTTTTAAGCCTATCCTAACTTTTATGATCACCTACATTTATGCCATTTCTGTCAAATCAAGCCCATATCATGTCAGTTTTCATTTCTAGTACATCTAAACTGGAAAGGGGCACACCTGTCAGTTTTTTCAGATTTTTGTAGCCTTTTACACAGGAAAACAACAAATTTCGCTACAAAACTGCCTAACAGTTTTGTAGCGAATATGTCAGAAGCCTAACTGTTTTCGCTACGGAAATGCATTTTATAACCTGGCTTGTCAGAGTTGTATGAGGTGTCATTTTCTGATTAGAGTAGTAAACGTGGAGGTCATTCAAGTTTGTTATGGTAAAATTAAAATGTACATAGTGATGTTTGATGTCATTATTACCCTTTTTTTCTTTCATGTGCTATGATTGAAGCCCGAGCTATCGGTTAAACTATTAAACCACACCTAAATTATCCTTTTGTCATATTGTGCTTTATCGTTTCATGTGAGTTGATCATTGGAGAGCTACTTCATCAAGCCAAGCAGGTTGCTGTCAAATTCGAATTTTGTAGGTGTCATTAGTAGCGAGGAAATGAAGACTATAAACTATCAATGGATGCAAGAAGAAAAACAAATAATGGTGTCCATTTTCACGGGTATTAGCCCATGGATATGAAATTACTCAATGAAGACCCTACAACTATGGAGGTTTTCAGAAGGACCAGCTACTTGCAATTCTTCTAGAGGTTGCAGGGCTTTCATTTACAATTTTCTAAGGGATTTTCCACCGGCTTCATAGGAATATCATCAAATGTTGGAATCCTAAATCTTATAGTGACACAAGAGAGCATATCATTAGCTAAAATAATCCCTATAGGTGGTGAACAATGGCTTAAAGGTATCAAATTCATAATGCAGGATTTTAAAGAGTTTATCAAGCAAGAACATAGTGAAGTTGATTTGAAAAATGCTATCCCTAGAAGTTTTATGAATGAGAATTATGAAAAAATATTGATGATCATTCAAAAATACTTTACCTGTGAAGGAATATTTCACATGGTCTAATTGTACCATCTCATATTTCTTCTACATTTTGTAGGTAAGAGGTCACTTGAATTGCCTTTCTATTTATACAGAAGTCTAGGGAAAATGTTAGATAAGGTTCAAATCAAGACAGAGGGTAGTGAGACATCTCTTTTTCATCATGGTCTAATTAAGTTCTTAATGTTGGAAGAATTGAGAAGGTTAGACAGAGATTGGATTTCTTTCTTGTTCATGAGTGGTTATGAAATGGATGCAGTCACTCCATAGAAAGCATCAAAACCTATAACTACTTCATCACCAGCTGTGGAAGAAGAAGTTGAAGAATAAAATAGATCATCTCCTGTAGAACCAATGAACGTGGGAGAAAAATCTTTGCAAGAGACTAACACACCTCAAGCAGCACCTGCAAAACATAAACATACAGTCAGCAAACAAGGTAGCAAGAGAGTCACTAGAATCCACACATTGGATAAAGGTAATATAGAGGATATGATTCATGCAATTGACATTGAAGAGTCACCCATTGTGCAAGCTGAAGAAATTGAAGATGGAGGAAGAAAGCTAAAGAAAGGTAAGACTACTAAGAAACTAGATTTTGTAGGTGATGATGTTGTTTTTATTTTTTAGCCAAGTAAGCCAATGACTAGATATGCAAAGAAGGCCATGGAGAGAAAGAAAACAAAAAAAATCAATGAATTTTCTCAGCCAATAAGCATCATAGATTTGTCTCCATTAGAAAAGGAGGAAATGGTTATCAAGCAAAAAAAATGGAAAAGAGAACATAGTTGAAAAATCAGAGGTAGAATCCCTAAATGGACAATTGAAGGAAGCAAGTAAGAGGATATTATATTTGAAGTTAGAGGCAAATAAGAACAGAATTGAGAAATTTCAATCTAAAGAGATGACAAAAATATGGGATGAATAAGTCTCAAGTGTTTCAAAATCCTTGGACAATGCATAAATGTTGCGGAAATTGACTCAGCCATTAAGAGGGGAGGTCAAACATATTAGGATGATGAACTTGCACATAAAATATAAAAACAAAGCATTAAAGAATAAATTGGAATATCTTCAAGAGAAGCTAGACTTGATTCAAGTTGAGTTAAGAAAAGAAAGGTTTGAATATGAGAGTGGTAGAAGAACCCATCAGCCAATTAATTGTAAATGAAGGAGAAACACCTAAAGAATGAAAAATTGAGTTGGAATATGTTTGATGAGTTTCATGACTTAAAAAGAACCTAAATTTTACCTCTGGAGATTAATTTTTGAAGACCGTCTTAGACTCAGAAAATTATGTTTTTTTGGACAGTTTCGTAACGTGCTTCATGCTTGAAGCAAGAAAAATGCTACAAAAATTCTGAAGGTGCATTTTTTCCTTAAAATTCAGTCTTGTCAAGTATTATGGAGGGAAATTTATTATTGGCAAGATTTATTGGCATAGTAAATTTTTTTGAATAGAAAAGGTTGCAAGGAGATAGGTGAAAAGGTAGGTTTTCATACGCTATGAAAACTCACTACGAAACTGCCTAAATTGCCCTGTTTCGTAGCGTGGAGCTTTTTCAATATTTTTGAGCATTCCAACAGCATATTAGCCAGCTGGAGACCTCTAGAATGTCAGTGGGCCATCTCAGGAGAGACTCATTACTCGAAAGAAGTGTCAAACATCGAGCTCAACAGGCAGAACAATGATTAAAGTGAAGATTATCCGCCCGAAAAAGTAGGATTGTGTTCTACAGATCTAGGGGTGTTTTAAATATGTAAATTGATTGTGAATTTTCCCTCGAACATGTGATGTCTATTATGTAACTATTTCACTGTTATAAAAATCGAATGTAATAAATAGGAGATAGAGTCCTATTAGGAATTTGACTTCTTAAAGGATAGCTTTCATTTTTCTATTTCAAGTAAGTAGTTTCAGTTATGATAGGTGTAAGAGTTAGAATTCAAAGATCTAGCCAACTGGGCAGATCATTTACATTGTAAAAAAAAATTATTTATAGATTGAACATCGAAGAGAAAAGGGTTGGAGAATATTGCCCCAAATTGCTGCTTGTATGTTTTTGTCCATTATCAGTAATATACAGTGACATTCTACTTTCAAACCTAAGATTCTCATCAGGTGTTTAATGTGTTGCTGCTATGTATCTTTATGTCTAATCACTTGTAGTATATTTTATCTCTAATTACTCAGAATTCATACTATTATGCTTTGACTTCCTTTAGGGGTGAAATTGCTATGTTTTCCTTATATTGTGTGTGTGAATCATCTTAATTAAAGACCTGTATCTGCCTCATCTTCCATGTGAAGAACAACTGTCATTAAGAGTATTTATGTTGACTCCATAGCCCAATTGTAGCAATCTCTCATTTTTTGATCTGCAATCGTACAAAAGCGAGGTCACAATTCATAGAGTTATCCATATAATATTATTTCTATTGAAAATCATAAACCCACTTTGAGAGAGACCTCTCAAACTGAAGAGGCTAATCTTCAATTAGAAGTGGTTTGAAAGAGTTACATTAAGTTGATTGATGAGAAACCAATTAAGATCAATTTCGTGATAACACCAATAATAACATTGTAAGGTGAAAGAAATATAACGCGCACTATATTTCATTCTATCATAAACAAAAACACATAACAACATTGCAAGGTGAAATAAATGTAGCATATTTTAGGTCTACTTCTATCACAAACACAAGCATATTTTCGACAATGCAAGAAAAAATAAATCTAGTGTGTGCTAAATTTCCTTCTAGCATAGACAGAAACACATTTTCACATAAAAACTATGCAGAGCGTTAGATTTCCTTCTAGCATAAATAACTAGATTATCAAAGATAAGATGGCATTGTGTATAAAATATAACACATACTAGATTTCCTTCTTGTACAAATTTAGAAACATATTTCCAACAACAAAAATGTTGGGAAAAACAAATCTAACACAGGTTAAATTTCTTCGTATCAGAGAAAAAGGACATTGCAAATAATAACATTTCAAGGTGAAGAAATATAATGCATACTAGATTTCCTTCTAATGGAAACACTATCACATAACAACATTGTAGGTTGAAATTTTTTTAGCTTGTGTTATATTTACTTCTAACACAAACATATAAATATTTCTAACAACAACAATGAAGGACAAAAAAAAATCTAGCACATATCAGATTTCCTTTTAGCCTAAACACAAAGATGTTACTAATAAAAAAATTGCAAGGTAAAATAAATCTAACATGTGTTAGATTTTCTTTTAGCGCAAACACAAGCACATAGCAACATTGTCGAGTGAATGAAATTTAGCAAGTGATATATTTATGTCTACAAAAAATACAAGCATGTTTCCAGCAACAACATTCTAGAGTACAAGAAATCTAACATATGATAAATTTTCTTCCAAGACAAACACAAACACGTTTCAAATTGAAATAAATCTAACATGTGCTATATTTCCTTCTAGCACATAACAAAACTGAAGGACAAAAGAAATCTAGTGCAAGCTATAGATTTATTTATATCACAAACACAATGACATTCAAAGGTGAGGGAAACATAATGTGTGCTATATTTCCTTCTAGCTTGTAATATTCCCAATTTTTGCAGCTAATGGGAATATTGCATTTTAATTTCAGTTTGCTTAACTCGTGAATAAAAGTGTAAAGGAGGAACTCTAAAACTCCTAATCAGAAAAATGAATCAATGCCCGATGTAAAAATGGACAAATCTGGGCCATTTCAATAAAATACAGTTAGGTGTGAAGAGGAATGAAGAAGTTTAACTAGGTCAATAGGACCAAATCACAATAGTGTCTAGATGCATTGAACCTCCTTTTTGATCAGCGCAGTTTTAGATGGGGATCCTTCATGTGAAAAGGGTTAACTCATTGGAGGTGGTTTAGGGTTTTCTAAGCCTTAATGTTATAAAATGAAGAGGAAAGCCACAAGGAAAGGTTGTTGAAGATAATTCGATTTTGAGATTGCTTAAGCAACTCAAACTCTCTTGGCTACTTAGCTAGAGAGAGAGGAATTTCCTGTTTAGGAATTCCTCCTCCTTCATTGAGGAGCTCTTGAAGGAGTATGTTCTAAAATGCCTCACATCTAGGCTTGAGTCCAAGCTTCCTTCTCCATCACAACATTATTGCTGTTGCAGGATAATTCTATGTTGCAGGGTGTTGCAGTGAGGTGTTTTCAACACCACTTCCAGATCTATTTTTGCAGAAAAGGGAGCATTCCTTTCTTTGGAAGATTAGTGAGGAAGCCTTGAGCTTCATATTTAGATATTGGCATCAGGCCTAAGGAACTTCCAAAATAATCTGCGTAGTATACTTCAGAAACTGTGTCATTTTTCCAGTGCATTGCTGCAGCAGGGTTTCTACCCTAGTTTGGTGCTTATTTCCTTAAAGAAGGGCCATCCCTTCTTCCAGAAAGTTTGTATTGTAGCTGTCTTTTGTAATTTTGTACATTTCAGCTCATATACTCAGTTTTTAAGTGATTCTGCATTTTTCAAATCCATATTCTACATATCTGATACTTTTATTTTCTCTTTCATGAAATCCCCTTGTCGGGTGATCTATTTGATGTATAAAAGGAGATGAATCTTCATTTTTCTTCATGCTTAGTTATAATAAATAGCAGATCTAATGTTTCAGACATATTTTGTCTAATTTCTTCAGAAATCATGCAATGTATGCTTCAGCCATTTTCTACATACTCCAAGTCATGGGAAACTAACATTTTTAAGCTTATCCGAGGATGGAGGAACTGTTTAACATAGCTAGAATGATTCTTTTGAGCTTAAATTTGGAGAATAGGTCCCTCATGATATAATATAAAATAAAATCTTGCAATTTCACTTAATTTTATGCATATTTCTGAATACATCTATTTTAGGGTCGAACTCACTGCTCTTCCCCACTTTTTGGATCCTAACACTAAAAAATTTGGCCCATTTTTTTACGGCCACTTCGCCACTATTCCGACAGATAGTTGTCACAAGAGTGATAGTTATAGGTTGGACAAAACATGGTTAGAAATTACGTTGCAATTTCGACGCTTTGCCAAAGTGTCGCAATACCGAGACTTTAAAAGCGTCCCAATACTCTATGGATATCCACGCTTTTAAGGTGTTGCAATACCGATGCTTACAAAGTGTCGCAATACCGACGCTTTAGAAGTGTCGCGATACCGACCCTTACACAGTGTCGCAATACCGATGCTTTCAAAGTGTCACAATACCAATGCTTACAAAGTGTCGCAATACTAACGCTTTAGAAGCGTCGCAATAATCAATGGCTAACCACGCTTTTAAGGTGTCGCAACACCGACGCTTTCAAAATGTCGCAAGATTAACGTTTTTGCTAACCAAAATTCTAAGGTGTTGCAATACCGATGCTTTCAAAGCATCGCAAGACCGACGTTTTTGTCGCAAGACCGATGTTTCTAGGATGTCGCAAGACTGACGTTTGCTAACCACGCTTTTAAGGTGTCGCAATACCGATGCTTTCAAAGTGTCGCAAGACTGATGTTTTTTGTCACGAGGCATCGCAAGATGGACGTTTCTAGGATGTCGCAAGACCGACGCTTATAGAGCATTGGTATACCGATGGATAGTTAACTTCTTTCTTTTTTTAAATGAAAATTTCCATGTGGATTGTTTCACCGATGGCTATATTTGGTTTAATATTTGTTCATGTTAGGAATAAATCCATGAATGCTTATATACCAAGGCCAAAAATTACTCCATATTTTGAGCATCAGTTACTGGTTCGTTTTCATGTTTGGTTTAGTGTAAATAATATAAGCTTCCCAAATATGATTCTCGGACAACCTTTGTCAACAATCTCTTGGATAAAAATACTCAGTAAATTCGATCAATGCTTCTAAAAAAATAGAATGTTAAATTTACCAACCATTTTCTTATCTATTTTCCTCAAGGTTACAAAACCCACAATGCACATAATATGCCTCAACGAATTCTTATATTTCAACTTTTATTCAATAAAAGTGCCAATACCATTCGGATTTTAAATAAACCCAAATAAACCATGGTCCAAACCTGTTTCATGAATCAGATCCATATATCATATTGTTGGAACACCTAATCCTCTATGGGTAGGTGTGGAATGCGAAAAGTCACAATGGAGTCCAAGTGACCTTGGAATGTGAAACCAAGAGTCACACCATTGTACTATAAATGTACATCTTTATATAATGGAAAATAAGAAAGCCTCACGCTTATCCTTCATTGTGTGTTGATTCTCTTGTGTGTGTGTTTATCCTCCTAATACACCATGTGTGTGTCTTAACATGGTGTTTAACATGGTATCAGAACGGGCGATTGCTGGCCCTGCTCCACTTTGAATGAGCCATTTGTGTTTATGTCCTGTGCATATCTGCAAAATTCTTGACATTTTTACAGCACTCAGAGTTTCTGCAGCAGATTTTTTGCCGCCATTTAGAGGTGTTTTGAAGAAGAGCAGCGTTGGTTTTGAAAAGAGGAGTAGCATTCAGAAATTGGTTTGGAGACGCAGCACTCTTCCTGCAATTTCTGCCCATTAAATTCTGCGTTTTTAAGCTGCTGGAAATAGTTTAAAGAGGGTTTTTTAAGATATTTCTGAGTTTTCACTGAAAAAGTTCTGAGATTTCTGAGTTCTCTAACTCTGCAAATTCTCCAATTTTCTACTGCTATATGGCCCTCTTCAATTTTTTGAAGAAAAATTCTGGATTTTTTTAGTAAAGACTTTTGAGATTTCTCTGCAATTTCTGAAAATTTTGCTACTTTTTTAAGGGTAATTTCCTGCTCTCTGCTATTTAAAAAAAAATAAAAATAAAAAAATAAAAAAAAATAAAAAATCCCTGCAACTCTCCCACTCCCACACAGTCGACCCTCTCCCCATCGTTCACTCCACCTGCACTCTACACGCCCTTACACCTGCGGCATATCCTCCTCACTCTACGCAGACCATCCCTTCTCAAATAAACACTTACCTCACAGCTTAACGCTCCACCTTATTAAAATCTCCTCTGACCACGAGTTTCAACACACCACTCCAATCTCTCACCATTCTTCTATACGCTCAAACAACCCTCCGCTTGCAACACCCAACTCTCTCACCGTAAACTGCGAACAGATTCTACACGATCCCTACAGCACTCACTACCCTACGCCTCACCTCACACGCCCACTCTGCAACTAAATACTACCCATACATCCCAACGGCTCTCCCATAAAATCCGTTCGGCCCATGGCTCCCTCCCTACACTCACATATACCCTCTCCATAACACCTGCACTCCCCATCTACCTCGCCGCTCCTTCCCACGCGTTTGACCCACCCTCTCACTCCCCTGTGGCCATACGCCCCCCTTCCAACAATCTATCCTCACCCTCCTCCACTCAAAACAACGCACACATCCATTCATGCCCTCGACCTGCAATATTGCTCCCTCACGCCTCTACGCCTCCCTCCCTTTACGTCTAAGCCTCTCTCCTTAACTAAATTTCCCTCCCACAATCTTAACACCAACCCCCAATTTTTTAATGTCACTCTTAAAATTTCCCTCTCTACTTTAATCATTCCCGCTTTGAAAATTTCGACTTCCCTCCCTTAAATTTCTAAATTTTAGTTTATAAATATCTTTCCATATAATAGTCCACCCCCTTCCCCATTAATAAACCACCTTTCTATATAAATAAATTCCCTCTTCCCTTTTCAAATAAATTTCCCTTTTTCATTTCCAATTAATTTTTTTCTTAATTAATTTTTAATTAATTAAAAAAAAAAAACAGCAGAGAGAGAGGAAGAGAGAAGGAGTAGATAAAAAAATTGAACAGCAGAAAAAGAGAAAATGACATGTGAAGCAAATGGACAGAAAACATAGAAGAGAAAAGTGAATTTTACATTGTGATTTGTGGCATTGATTTGAAGGGTGATACTTTTGAAGAAATTTACATTTGAAGACAAGTTTGCCATCATTGAAGATAGCTCTTTGAAGGAAAATTCAGCTGCCTTAAAGGCCTCTTGCACAAGTGTTTTTAGCTGCACATATTTTGCAGAGATATGCATTGAGATAACATTGTATTTTGAGTGGAAATTTCCTCTTCATTCATAGTTGGAATCAGTGAATTTGAGTTGTTGATGTAAGTCATTGTTGATTTCCCTCCATCATTTGAGGAGCACACTTTGTACTTTGAGAATTCCTTGAAGTCATTTGTAATTGTTTGAAAGAGATTGAATCACATTGTAAACGGGTGCATTTTCGGTTGAAGCCGACACCCTTTTATTTTTTAGCCTAAGTTGTTGAAATGGATAAAATCAATGAGGCATTAGTCTTTTTGAATAACCTCATTCATTCAAATGTTCATGATATGGTAAAAATGAGCAAGAATGCTCTTCTTGATATTCAAAGTTGTTTGCAAGATGCACATGAGAAGATTTAGTTTTGGCAGTTGGAATCTCAGCTCCAACAAGACGAACTTTAGCAAAAGAGTCACCATTCTGAACCTATTTCTGTTCAGAACATTGTGAAGGACTCTCATCAAAAGAAAGAAGATAATGTTCCAGTTGATTCACATTCAGTTCCTTGCACAAGAATAGATTTACATGCAGATGCAGCAGTTCAACCTGCACTTCTCAAGCCCATAATCATACCTTGGGAAGATCTTTTCCACAACAAGCACAGAACTGGTCTTGGATATGAAAAGGATGTGTCCTTTCATATTCCAGACTACACCAAGCCCATCATATTTCAGAGTGCCAGATTCCTGTATGATAGTTCACCTGCAGCTGTTCCAGATCCGGTTCCACTTCCACAACAGATTGAGAAATGCCAACACTGTGATTGAGTTTGCCATATGAAAGATCATTGTTTTGATCTTCATCCATGCAAGCACTGTGGTCAGCACACCCATTCTTCAGATAGATGCTTCAGACACAAGCCCCCTGCAAGAACCAAGATTCATCTTGGATGGATCACTTCTTGGCAATGGGCATCAACAGCCAAGAAGATGTTTACGACACATGTTAGAACTTGTTCATGAATATTGAGCAAACTTGCAGTTGATTTTTCGCCATTATCTCACCTTGTCCCTGACAAGGGGGAAAATGGTGGTCATGTATAAGCTTCGACAACAGATCAAGCGAGCCTGAGCGACAATCTCTCGTTCCATGTTCAGAGTTGTAGCCAGCAGTTCAAGCGAGCCTGAGCCACAATTCGTCATTCCGGATTCAGAGATGTATCCAGAGACACGGATGCCCATGAACATGCCTTCAGTTGATGGACAACCTTAAACAATCATCTTTGGTTGGTGGATAACCTAAAACCATCACAGGTAGTAGACCTCCCTTCTTTCAAGTCGAATGTGAAACCAAGAGTCACACCATTGTACTATAAATGTACATCTTTGTATAATGGAAAATAAGAAAGCCTCACGCTTATCCTTCATTGTGTGTTGATTCTCTTGTGTGTGTGTTTATCCTCCTCATACACCATGTGTGTGTCTTAACATGGTGTTTAACACATATCAATCTCGACTTGGACTAACATAACCCAAGGTATCACCACTTAGATATATATCTATGGCCCACACTTGCCAATCATCATAACATTAATCCATCCATAACATATCGTTTCATGCCAAAGTTTTACTATGGGTTATGGCTAAAATACAAACAAACCAACTACATTGTTATCCTGACCACTACCTTATAACTTAATCTTCACCACGGATTTATTATCATTTAGAAACATGTATTATATGACCCAACTCAAAGGTTAAGAAACCTTATAATAGACCTCGACCAATACAATCTGACACATCGGGTCTGCGAATGGTTTAACCTAGTCTTTAAAACTAAACATCAATGCAATACGACTAGGCCCATAGTACTTACATCATTAACTTTCATCCCTCTCGCAGTCGCGACCACTGTCGATCTCCTAGCATATTCGATCAAACGAACACAACGCATATCACGTTTTTTAATCTCCCAAACCTTAATGCTCAGAATTTACAAGACATTCTTGGTTTTTCGAAACCACCCTTAGCTTACGTGTCAAACACTGGAATATATCACCTTTTTTTGACAAAATCTCCTTACCGCTTTCCCAAAGCGCGAGACCGCTAGTTTTGGACTCCGGTTTTATTATCCACCTTTATATCATGGTTCCACCATATCTCTTGTTCATGGTTCCATATTTACGGTTTCCTTGCACTCGGTCAAAAACCATATCATTCTACCAACAGAAGTTACAAAGCTAATTCAATACATATTACGCCAGATGGAAAGGTTTTGTTCGCGTCCTTCACAACAACCTCATCAACTCCTATTAATACTCTCACACAGGTTAACATACCTTCGGCTCATAATGTGGATCAACTGGGTTTAATTCAACATGTCAGATATCACTCAATTACCTCTTCGAAGGAAAAAGGACCTTCTCTGCCACTGTAAACAAACCAATATAGGTCATATCTAATCGTACTCAATTGAGGAAGCTGGGTTCGATTTTCATGATATTTATATAGGATTAATATAAATATATATTTCTATTGCTATTCATAATTATAAGAAAAACATCCTCTAACTCTATCACAAAGTTCATCACACATTTCTCATACATTCCGAGTATTGAATCTCTGAACATTTCTCACCCAGAACTGATCAATTCATGCATACTTAATTCAGAAGAAAATTACTTCATATACATACAAATGAAATCAATTACAAATAGAGTTCTTGCCTTCATCCTGGTCTTCAATCAAGTGGCCTCTTTAGGAGTAAACTCTGGTTGCACAGGACTGAATCTTACTATTCTTTGACAGAGACAAGAATAGGCCAACAAGTAGCAAATCTTACTACCAAAATGCATATTTATATGATAGCGTTCACCCTTAATGTATGTTCTTTTCTTTTTCAATTGTCATTCAGCATGAATGAATCTACAAGAGTAAGGAGCAGGTATTTCTATAGCTCCTAGAGCTAAAAGAAATAAATCTGAAGACTTGTTGTCCTATTGAGCTTCAAAAACAGATACTTGTCTATTTGACAATTGTAAAAGAAAGTTGAAAGTAATTTTTTTCCCATATTTTTCACTCTCTTATACCCTAGTTTCAAACCATTTCAACGAGTATAATCACCAAAGTGAAATTTATATGAATCTATTCCTGAAGTTAGAATTATGTATCATAATAGATTTATATATTTGTATAATATATATATATATATATATATATATATATATATATATATATATATATATATATATATATATATATATATATATATATATATCTGTGTGGACTATTTTGTTAAATAGATATGAACCAACCTATTTATGAAGTTAAAGAGGAGATTTGACTCCATCAGTAATAAAGAATGGACTTCTATATCGATTTCTTTCCACATAGAAGAGACCATAATGATTAATTACGTAGAACATCCAATAAACAAACAAATATGGGAATTTGAAAAATTAACATGAATATGAATATCAGATAACTCAATGGAAAGATCCGCATTCCCAATATCCATTAATTTTTCCAAAAAATACATGTGATTTGAATGGTAAGGGTATTGTCGTCATCATTGTTTCATTAGGTGAGACATTTCCCAACATGAAAATTGTATTTGGCACCTTCAGACCTGTACTTATGCACATACTCCCTGTATAAATGAAAACTCTTTAATTTTCCCAGAATGATGAATAAGAACAAAATCTGAACTGAGGGGCTTACACCAATCATGCAACCATTTTCAAAAACCTATTTTACTTTGTCACACTAACACACTGTGGTATGAAAAAATACATTTTCTATTTCCATTTCAAGTACGTTTAGCTTTGTAAATACTTTGACCCGAATGGGGTCACCATCAGAACAATGCTTGCAGGAAAATTACATAGATAGGGTAAGCATAGTTTTGTTTCACTGCTCCAGTGAATAAATAAGCGAATTTGTTCAATAATGGAAGCAGTAACACATGGCTTGCTTAAGAAGGAAAAACTAACTATGTTTGTTACTTATTGGTCACCTCAATGTCAATTTAATTAATGAATTATCTCACTATCAATTCCTTGTGTTCTTTATTCCACATTGACATTGTATCTTGTGAGCTAAGTTTTCGAAACTAATTGTAAGAAATATGTACAAAATTTTCACTTTAAAAATCTGTTGTGTAAAGGCTAATGATTTTGAAAATATTGTCATCGATGGCAAAGGATTTGGCAAAGGTCAGTAGAAAAGAGCAAAGGACGAACAGAAGGAGCAGAGACAGAATGGGAAGAGTACAAAGGCGCAGTAGAATTTTGGTGAACATCAACACGCATTCAAGAAGGATGGGAGAAATGTGAGGATGAATTAATTGTCATGGGCCGCAGCCACAAATTGCAGAGGAGAGTTGATTATGGTGTTGAGTAGAGTCGTCTTTACAGTGGAACGAAGTTATTCCTGTAAATCTAACTTACGGAGGAGCAGAGTTATTCAAGACAGTCAATTCGGGAATTTAAGCCTTCAACAACCAAGCATGAAGAAAATTTATGAAAGTATGATTAAACATCGGAAAGACTTTAAATATTTGAATGTGGCAGGACAAGTGCTCCTTACCACTTGAGCGCAAATTGCAAAGCGCAGTTTTGAAGTTTCAAGTGTCTTGTTGATATGGATTATTTGCAATGTGCGATCAGCGCAAAATCGCAAGAGCACAAGTTTACAGATTCAGAAATTGCCCATCGCAAAATTCCCATTTCTGATATGCGATCAACGCAAAATCGCAAAAGCGCCTATTATAATCATCGCCCTCCACCATCACAAGTTCCATTGTTTTCGATATGCGATCATCACGCCATCGCACGATCGCAATATCGCATTTCCGCCATATGTGATTTCCACTGGTTGTAAGTTGCAATGTGGGCCCGGAATCGAAGATTGAATATTATTTGAAGAACCCAAAAAGTTATATGGATATATATATTACTGATGAGTCAGTGGCTCATTAATGTTTATAATATTATATGGCGGAGACAAAGATTGGGGTTTCAATTTAGTTTGGCACAATTATTAATACAAAGCGATTGAGATGTATGGCTGTTCCGCTTGTGGAACTCACCACATCAACAAGACATTTGCATATGGAAATGCATTGGATATTGTTTATAAAATCCGAAGGGTTAAACTTTGGGTTAAAGGCTTGGCGCACATAGATAATTTGAATTTCCTTGTTCAAATGAAATAAATTAAAAATAATTTGAAGAGCCCCGGGGATAAACTAAAGGGAATATTGACAAAGGAATACCATCAGCGGTTGAGTAGTCTTAGACTCATGGTATTGAGAAAGGTGAGAACTATATAAAGGGAAAAGATCATTATTCAAAAGACATAGATGGGATAGATTCTAGCGCGGAAGAAGAGCGAATTCTTCTGAGGAATATCTGTATGGACAGACGACGTGCTTAACTGATAATTCTAATTCCATGCAGTACCCATCGAAAGAATGAATCTGGGATTCATTAAATAGAAGAATCAATGAAGAGCTAGCGCATGTCTGTTGAAGAATTTTTATCCAGAGAGTCAAACGGGATGTCGAATGCTTACAGTTTCTAAAGTCTGGGGTTGTGGCTATGTGATCCAGTCTGAAAATTGATGAAACAAGGTCCACAGTGGTGCTGAAGGTCGAAGCTTTCAGTCAGGGGGTTGTAGCTCCCTTCCAGGAGAGGCTGGTAAACAAGAGAAGGTTGTAGCCTTCTGTAGGTGGGTGCCTGCGTGCTAGTATGAGTCTACACCAACATAAATTGTAAAAGGTTTTCTCTATAATAAAATATTGAAGAGTAAGATTACGCAGCGGTGGTTTTCTCTCGAATTGGGTTTCCACCTTAAATCCTGGTGTCCATATGTGTTGTTCATGGTTAATGGTTTGTTCTATTGTTTCTGTTTATGCTTAATGCTTATCTGATGCATTTCTCTAAGTAAAAGCATAATAAGATATCAGGACATACACGTTGAATGCAGTACTGTAACATATGGTTGTTTTGAAAGAAAAGGAAAGAAAAATTGTTCAGCCTAAAATACTATTCACCCCCCCCCTCTTAGTATTTTTCCCAACAATTGGTATCAAAGAAGGTTCTTCTGAAAAAGCTTAGCCGCTAGAAGGAAGATCAAGCAAGATGAGCAATCAAGATGGAATAACATCTATCAGGCCTCCACTATTTAATGGAAACAATTTAATTGTCTGGAAAACAAGGATGAGATCCTATCTTCAGTCTTTGGGAGCAGAAGTATGGGTGGTTTTTGAACAAGGATATCAATATCCAGCTGCAGTACCAACGGATCCAACGGAAAGAAAAAATTATGAAACAAATGCAAAGGCGGTCAATGCTTTATTAGGAAGTCTAACTGAATCAGAATTTGTCAAAGTCATGCAGCTGAATACATCAAAGGCAATATGGGACAAAATCATTCTGAGCTATGAAGGTGATGTAAAGGTAAAAAGTGCTAAACTTCAAACTCTCAGAATCCAATATGAGAATCTTAAAATGCTTAATGAAGAAAGCATTGCAAATTTCTTTCTACGTCTTGATGATATTGTAAATCGCATGAGAAATCTAGGAGAAACAATTACCGAATCCACTTTGGTTGAGAAAATTTTAAGATCTCTAACAGCAAAATTTGAGTCAAAAGTTTCCGCTCTTGAAGAAAAGAAGGATCTTCAAAATCTTACTGTGGTACAACTTCATGGCATATTAACTGCATATGAAATGAGAAGAGGAGGACCATCTGAATTCAAAGAAGCAGTCTTTAGAACTTCTACAAAAGGAAAGGAAGTAGAAATAACAGAAGGATCAGGATATATCTCAGAAGAAGATGAGATAAAATTCGTAAAGAAACTTCAACTTGGCACAGGACGATTCAGAGGTAAGCTTCCTCTCAAATGTTTTGATTGTGGAAGAATTGGTCATTATGCTGCTAAGTGTCCTGATAAAGAAACACATAAAAAGGGGAAGGAAGTAGCAAGAAGGAATAAGAATCATTTTAGCTCTAAAAGGAGTTACTATACTCATGAAGATAGTGATGGGTTATCTGATAGTGAGGAAGAATGTGAACAAGATCTGAGACTTCTCATGGCATTTGAAAAAGAATCCAGAGAAGAAGAGGATACTTTTGTGGACGCTCTAGAAGACAGTGATTTTCTTAATGAAAACAATAAACTCAAAATTTGCTTAGAAGAGAGAAAAATAATCATAGAAACTCTAAAAAATCAGCTTGAAGATAAAGAGAAACACAATGAGAAATTAGAATGTGAAGTAGTAGATCTAAGAAAAGAACTTGGGAAAGTAAAGACTCTGAATCTTAGATTTGCTAAAGGGTCTGAAACCTTAGATGAGATTATCAAGGTACAATGTTCTCCTCTTATAAAGACAGGTCTTGGATATATTGGAGAATCTTCTCAGGCATCAGCACCAAATTATCTAAAAGCAGTTACAGCTGGTTTACAACATGCTTCCACTCAGCAAGGGAATAAATAATATTTACAGGTAAAGCATGATCATTTCAATTCAAGAAACACTAACAGGAATGTCTTTCAAAGAAACACAAATCAACAGATAAATTCATATAGAAGATCTTATGATCATAGAAATTTCTTCTTCAATGGACAATGTTTCTCATGTCACAATTTTGGTCATAAAGCTATTCAGTGTGTAGCATATAAAACTATTATGACAAGAGAAGCAAGAAAGAAAAGGACTGATATTGAAGCAAAGAAGAATACTTATAACAACTTTTCTCCTCTTCAAAATGAAGTTGAATGCACTTATTGCAATAACTTTGGCCATGAAGAATCTGAATGCAGGAGCAAAGTTCAACCAAAAGAACATGTTTCTTCAAGATCCAAAGTATGGAAAAAGAAGGAGTTACAGGTTGAAAGTTGTGGCATAGCGTTATTTGCAGAAGATGAAGAGAACCAATGGTACATTGATAGTGGATGCTCAAGACACATGACAGGTGATAAAGACAAACTTCTTGCATATAGTGCTCTAGAAAAGGAGAATAATGTTACATTTGGAAATGATACTCCTGTGGTAATTAAAGGAAAAGGGTCTGTCTTCCTAAAGGATAAGGTGAAAGCTAATGAAGTCTTGTATGTGGATGGATTAAAGCATAACTTGTTAAGTCTAAGTCAAATGTGTGATCAAGGAACTGAAGTTGTCTTTAGTTCAAAAGAATGTGTGGTACGTGATCTTGATACAGGTAAAGAAATTATAAAAGGAAAAACAACTCCAAACAACCTGTATATATTGAATAACCCCAAAGAACAATGTTATTTGAGTAAATCTTCAGAAAATTGGCTATGGCATAGAAGGTTGGGGCATCTGAGCTTCTCTCAAATCAACAAATCAAGTAGAATTAAAGTTGTTCGTGATCTTCCCAATATTACTCTACCTGAAAATATCATATGCAAATCTTGCCAATTCGGTAAGCAAACCAGGGTACAATTTAATGCCAAGGAAGGTTCATCAAGTAAGCCTCTTGAACTCATTCATACTGACATATGTGGACCTATGAGGAAAAAGTCACCCCGTGGTGAAGAATGCTATATCTTATTCATTGATGATTTCTCTAGAATGTGTTGGATTGGGCTGCTTAAACACAAAGATGAAGCATTTGAGAAATTTCAGATTTTCAAAGCACTAGTGGAGAATGAATTAGAATTAAAAATCAAGTGTCTTAGATCTGATCGAGGAGGAGAATATACATCCAAATAATTTCTTGAATTCTTTGAACAACATGGCATAAAAAAACAGTTCTCTATAGCCGGCACTCCACAACAGAATGGTGTTGCAGAGAGAGTGAACAGAACAATTCAACAAATGGCTAGAGCTATTCTTGATGATTCTGGAACACCTAACACATTTTGGGGAGAAGCAGCACATACCATAGCAAACATTCTCAACAAAGCACATGTTCGTGTAAATAGTGATAAAACTCCATATGAACTCTGGTATGGTAATACTCCCACTATAAAGCATTTTAGAATTTTTGGGAGCAAATGCTTTATCAAAAATAATGATGAAAAACTTGGAAAGTTTGAACCCAGAGCTGATGAGGGAATATTTCTTGGTTACTCCTCTAGGAGTAAGGCATATAAATGTTACAATAAAAGACTTCGAAAGATTGTTGAATGTATTGATGTTGTTGTTGATGAGTCTACTGCAGCCCCAAAAGAAGAAAAGAAAACAACAGATGAAGATGATGAAGACACATATCCTCCTACATCAAACAGTAATGATACAAACAGTACAACCAGTGAAGAACCTGAAGAAGAGCTATCTGACAAGGCTCCATCTAGATATGTTCGAAAGAATCATCCAAAATCTCAAATTTTGGGAGAAAAGGAATCAGGAGTACAAACAAGAAGGACTCTTGTGGAATCTTCTAGAAATATGGCATTTTTAATACGATTAAACCTCCATGATATCAGTCAAACAATAAAGATGAATGTTTAGTTCAAGCCATGAATGAAGAGCTGAAATGCATTGAAAAAATCACACTTGCAGGAGTTACTTTTGAGGCCTCATGATAAAAATGTCATTGGAACTAAATGGATTTTCAAGAACAAGTTAAATGAGAATGGGGATGTTGTAAGAAACAAAGCTAGACTGGTTTGCAAAGGGTATACTCAACACGAAGGTATAGACTTTGAAGAAACTTTTGCTCCTGTAGCTAGACTTGAAGCCATCAGAATGTTTCTTGCCTTTTCAAGTTATCAACAAATCAAAGTTTATCAAATGGATGGTAAATCTGCTTTTCTTAACGGTGATGTAGAAAGTTTATATAGAACCACCGAGAAGGATTCATTTTGGGAAATGATGAAAAACTTGTGTGTAAACTTAAAAAAGGCTCTATGTAAATTAAACAAGCTCCAAGGGCATGGTACTATCGTCTTGACAAATATCTTCATCAACAAGGATTTTCAAAGGGGTTTGTTGATAGCAACTTGTACACAAAAACTGAAAATGACAAACTGTTGATTGTGGTTGTATATGTCGATGATATCATTTTTGGAAGTAATGAAGATTGTATGAGTCATAAATTTTCTTCTGATATACAACAAGAATTTGAAATGTCTTTACTTGGGGAACTAACATTCTTTCTTGGCTTGCAAGTGCGACAAGAAACAAATGGTATATTCTTATCACAAGCAAAGTACCTCAAGAAAATCCTGAAAAAGTATGGCATGGAAGATTGCAAACCTGTAAGTACACCAATGATAACCGGATGTAATCTCAGTTCTAATGATGATTCCCCCACCGTAAATCAGCTTGAGAATATAGTTCTATGATAGGAAGTCTACTTTATCTCAGCACAGGACAAGACCGGACATCATGCATGCGGTTAGAGGTTAATTTATGGATTCTCAACCAATCCAAAAGTGTCTCATCTTGGTGTGAAAATAATATTCAAATATCTACGAGGGGAACTCAAGACTTTGGACTATGGCATCAAAGATATTGTTGAAGTCTCACTCTTTCTATGCACATACTGCTGATCGTGATTGAAGTTTGAAGTGTTGATGATCGAAAAAGCACTAGTGGTGCTGCATCTTTTTAATGGGATCTGGGTTGTTTGTCTTGGATGATAAATAAATTTCTATTGCCTTATCTACGACGGAGAATATGTGAGTAGCATCATGCTACACTCAAATTCTTTGGATGATGCAAACACTACAAGACTTTCAAATCAAATGCACATCTCCTATATCCATTATGTGTGATAACACAAGTGCCATCAGTATCTCAAAGAATCCTATTATGCATTCCAAGACCAAGCATATTCCCATCAAATATCACTTCTTACGTGAACAAGTGCTTGAACAAAAGGTGAAGTTGGAGTATGTTCCCTCCAAAGAAAAAGTTGCTGATATATTTACCAAACCTTTACCCAAGGAAGCGTTCGAATATCTCAGAGAAAAGCTGGGAGTAGTCTCTGCTATGCACAAGATCAGATCTGCTTAAAATTCAGAAGATTCAATGGGGTACGCTCCTGTTGAATATGTTCAGAATGCACAGGTTAAGGGGGAGCAGTTGTCACATGGAAAGGATGCAATCTATCAATACAATGTTCAATAATGCAGCATGATCTCAGGGGGAGCATGGTAGTACAAAAGATCTTGATCAACCCTTTGCCATTGATGTCAAAGGGGGAGGACACGCAAAGAAGGGCTTCTACAAGACGAATAGAAGAGTATTAGAAAGGAAGAGTATTGCCATCAATGCCAAAGGGGGAGATTGTTGGAAATATTGTCATTGATGGCAAAGGATTTGGCAAAGGTTAGTAGAAAAGAATAGAGGACGAACAGAAGGAGCAGAGACAGAATGGGAAGAGTACAAAGGCGCAGCAGAATTTTGGTGAACATCAACACGCATTCAAGAAGGATGGGAGAAATGTAAGGATGAATTAATTGTCATGGGCCACAGCCACAAATTGCAGAGGAGAGTTGATTATGGTGTTGAGCAGAGTCGTCTTTACAGTGGAACAAATTTATTCCTGTAAATCTAACTTACGGAGGAGCAGAGTTATTCAAGACAGTGAATTCGGGAATTTAAGCCTTCAACAACCAAGCATGAAGAAAATTTATGAAAGTATGATTAAACGGCGGAAAGACTTTAAATATTTGAATGTGGTAGGACAAGTGGTCCCTACCACTTGAGTGCAAATTGCAAAGCGCAGTTTTGAAGTTTCAAGTGTCTTGTTGATATGGATTATTTTCAATGTGCGATCAGCGCAAAATCGCAAGAGCACAAGTTTACAGATTCAGAAATTGCCCATCGCAAAATTCCCATTTGTGATATGCAATCAACGCAAAATCGCAAAAGCGCATATTATAATAATCGCCCTCCACCATCGCAAGTTCCGTTGTTTGTGATATGCGATCATCGCGCCATCACACAATCGCAACATCACACGATTGCAATATCGCATTTCCGCCATATGTTATTTCCGCCGGTTGTAAGTTGCAATGTGGGCCCGGAATCGAAGATTGAATATTATTTGAAGAACCCAAAAAGTTATATGGATATATATATTACTGATGAGTCAGTGGCTCATTAATGTTTATAATATTATATGGCGGAGACAAATATTGGGGTTTCAATTTAGTTTGGCACAATTATTAATACAAAGCGATTGAGATGTATGGTTGTTCCGCTTGCGGAGCTCACCACATCAACAAGACACTTGCATATGGAAATGCATTGGATATTGTTTATAAAATCCAAAGGGTTAAACTTTGGGTTAAAGGCTTGGCGCACATAGATAATTTGAATTTCCTCGTTCAAATGAAATAAATTAAAAATAATTTGAAGAGCCCCGGGGATAAACTAAAGGGAATATTGACAAAGGAATACCATTAGCGGTTGAGTAGTCTTAGACTCATGGTATTGAGAAAGGTGAGAACTATATAAAGGGCAAAGATCATTATTTAAAAGACATAGACGGGATAGAGTCTAGCGCGGAAGAAGAGAGAATTATTCTGAGGAATATCTGTATGGACAGACGACGTGCTTAACTCATAATTCTGAGTACATGCGGCACCCATCGAAAGAATGAATCTGGGATTCATTAAATAGAAGAATCAATGAAGAGCTAACGCATGTCTGTTGAAGAATTTTTATCCAGAAAGTCAAACGGGATGTTGAATGCTTACAGTTTCTAAAGTCTGGGGTTGCAGTTGTGTGATCCAGTCTGAAAATTGATGAAACGAGGTCCACAGTGGTGTTGAAGGTCGAAGCTTTCAGTCAGGGGGTTGTAGCTCCCTTCCAGGAGAGGCTGGTAAACGAGAGAAGGTTGTAGCCTTCTGCAAGTGGGTGCCTGCGTGCTGGTATGAGTCTGCACCAGCATAAATTGTAAAAGGTTTTCTCTATAATAAAATATTGAAGACTAAGATTATGCAGCGGTGGTTTTCTCTCGAATTGGGTTTCCACCTTAAATCCTGGTGTCCATATGTGTTGTTCATGGTTAATGGTTTGTTCTATTGTTTTTGTTTATGCTTAATGCTTATCTGATGCATTTCTCTAAGGAAAAGCATAATAAGATATCAGGACATACACATTGAATGCAGTACTGTAACATATGTTTGTTTTGAAAGAAAAGGAAAGAAAAATTGTTCAGCCTAAAATACTGATTCACCCCCCCTCTTAGTATTTTTCCCAACAAATGATACTATAATTCACTTCCATTAAACTATGAGAAGATTAAATCATAGGCTTTTCTTCAATACCACATAATAAGGGGAGCTTCAACATATATGTGAAAGTAATATCTTGTGATCCTTACCTCACCTTAATTTTATAGACTCAAATATGTACGTTGACCATCTGAAGCGTTACAAGCTTTGCTTCTGCTTCCATTGATAGTATTTATGTGAGGAAACAGGAGATAGTCTGTGATTGCTGAACTACAAACTCACCCCCAGTACAACCTTCCATGGCAACTACTAGCCCCATAGTTACAAGGGCATCCCTTGCTAGCTAGTAGCTTGTAACGATAATCATAAGCTAGCTCTTCCCCAAGAGCAATCTGACATCAACCCAGAACTTAAGTTAATGAATATGAAACTTCCTCAGCTGCTATAGTGAACAACATCACTCTATATTTCATTAAAACAAAAGCAAAATTTCAATACGAATAATGGTGGAAGATGTGATATTCAAGGAAATCCAATTGCACAACTTACACATAAAGGCATACACCCAAAAAAAAACTAACTCCAAAAGAAACCACATACATATCGAATCGCATATAGGAAAATATGTGCAAGCTGGAAATCCATGCTCTCCAGTAATACTTGGTAATTTACTAGGTTTGGTGAGCAACTGGAATACACAAACATAAAAGATATTAGTTCCATGATTGAAGCAAAAAGAATCTGGTGCCACTGAAAAGAAAAACCCAGTACAGAAGTGAGATTCAGCCCCTGAAAAATGATTTTAGGAATATTATGTTCAGTATGCAAACTTATTCTTAAAATTTATAAAACAACTAAGAAAGCAGAACGATGTGTGGTACCTGTGACTTATAAAGCGTGCAACATTCCCATACTTGATAGCATCAATAACATATGGTTGTACACCATCAATCAAATAACTTGTATCAATATGGGCATCAATATCATATAGGTAGCTACATCCTTCATTGTCATACCTGAATAGTAGTAATTTAGAACAAACAAGAAAAGCAGTGGCAGTAAGCAATAGGTGCATTCAGTTAGAGAACCATTTATGATGAAGAAATAGGAAAACATAATTTAATACAAGATAAAAATTTACCTTTCTCCTCTTTTATTTGCTTCCTGATCATTTAAGACCTCTCCAAGGTATTCACAAATGAATGTCCCATGTGAAATTGCTTGTGCAGCTCTAACTGTATAGCCCTAAAATCAAATGGAAAGACAGACCAAAACATTGAAACAGAATTGGATCTTGTTGCACCTTGGTTTATTGATAATTTTCAAACCAAGCTTTTGATTTTTGAAAAAATGCATTTGACATTAACAAGTGAAGTTATTTACATTATAGACCATGATTGCATTTCAATAATGCTCCTAATGCTCTGTAGAGAAGGAGAATTTCTGAAAAGGCAGCCAATCAGAGCAATTTCCTCCTCATCAAACCCTGAAACCCTTATACACACTTTCTTGAGATTTTTCAATAGTGGGAGGTAAAGGCTTCCTGTAGTTGGACTTGCTGCCTCAAATGAATTTCTTTCGATGGAGAGTTCTTCGAGATTGGAAAAATGGCCAAGTACTGTGAGCGAAGGCACGTGAATACTCCACCCACAAAGGGTAATTTTTCTCAGAGAGTTCCTGTTAGAGAGACCTTCTAGTACATTAAGCCCTGTTGTGGAAAAATGCAGATCCCCACAAGAATTTAGCTCCAAAATCAACATTGAGTTGTGTATTGTAACATTCACCAACTTCAGGAAATTCACTGTTAATGTCAGTGGGATTTTATGGTGATTTCCCGAAAAATTAAAATACTTGAGACTCTGAGAAGAAATTTTCAAAGTGTTCAGGCCCATAGTACATGATCCAACTCTCAAATTTTCAATAAGAGGGAATTTTTCCGCAAGCTGCTCGAGCATATCATCAATAATATAGACATCTGATAGAAAACAGGTTCCAAGGTATCTGAAACTGGAAAATTCTGAAGGTAGTTTGAAATCAAAATCCGTGAGCTCCAAAAAAGTGAGACAATCGTAGGAAAACAGATAATTTGGAACTTCCATATGAAATGGAAGACTAAAAGTAAAGTGTTTCAATATCTTTATAGATGCAGCCAAATTTTTTTTCCATATTAACTGTTTATGCAGTGGTAAGTCAATATTTCCATATTTCCAATATGGATTGTTTACTAAAATTTCCAAACTTTCAAGATCTTCATGATGCAAGTACAGGACGTCCATTTCAGGCTCTCAGTGGGTAGGGTCATTTTTTTTTCTCATGTGCTTCTTCTTCATATAAATGAAGGTGGTTTCTCTTTTCTGAAAAAAAATTCCAAGAATGAAAGAAATATTAGGAAAATCCCAGGAAAATCAGCCTACCATATATTCCCCGAGACCAGTTATATATATCAAGGTTTGATAGCTTGCTTGCACAGAGTTTTAGTGTCAAAAGCTTCAGGAAGCCTCCACATTAGTGGCAGCAAGTTTGGGTTTTAATCGTAGTGTGTGCCCATATAGTTCTGAAGAATTATGTGTTGTTATTGCTGGAGAGTAGAATCATCATTAGGAGATTTTTCAAGGAGTGTTTGAAGGGGACTTCATATAATATTTTCTGTAGAGGGGAGTGATTGAAAAAAAACATCTCTGGTTTTATTTTTGTAAGTATCGAAAAGGCAATCAAGTAGAAACTTCATCACATGAACAATGCACTTCACCGCAAGGATGAGTTGAAGTCTCCAAAAGAATTGGTATTAAGCATGGAGGCTATGAGAGAATTGGTAATGAGCATCGAAGCAATCTCTGGGTAGATCCAGCATTACCGCTTGGTAATCACTTGGAAGGGAAGTAAGATGTTAGAGATTAGGGCCTGGGTTAAGAGCTTTAATGAATGGCTTCATGAATTGGAGTCTCTTATGTAGGAGGCATCAAAAATTGCCCAACAGTGTACAAAGCCAATGTAGCAGGGAATTTTTTGCGATGCAAGGAGCAGAAAGATCAAAAATTGTCAAAACATCTCAATTCTCTGTCTAGTTCAATTGACATTGTCAACGCCTGAACTAAGGGGATAGTCACCAATGCTAGGCACATTACCCCTGGTTGGCAAATATTTACGACCAATTCCAGCTAGGGATCAAAATAGTGCAAGTAATATAAGTTCTAGCTAGGGATCAAAACCTAGATCGAAATCACAGTTGGGTATTGTTTCCCTGGAGAGGCAGATCCAAGGAAAAGACACCTATGGATCAGGCTTATAAGCTCCCAGAAAGGCCACTATGCATTTGTTTGATCAAATCGGGTTGGTCATGGGTTGTAGTCCCAATAGAACAAATTACAAGTAGACCCATGAGACAAGATCGTGAAAAAAAAAAAACTAAAACGCCAACCAAAATTCTTGTTGTATTGAAGAATAAGAGTACCTATTTTTGGTGTTTTGGAGTTGAGAGCAATGCAGAGATCCTCACTATCCATGGTGCCAGATCCATGAGCACGGTTCGAGGCACAAATCTCCTACATCCTTCCTCCAAACCTGCAATAGTATGGCTGCATCCTTCCTCAAAACCGACGAGTACACTATGGCTACATTCTCCCTCCTTCCTTGGACAAACCATTCAACTGGAGGGAAATGAATGAGGGAAATTAAAACTTTTGATATTTCAATATTTTTGACATTTTGAAATTAAAAATGTGTTTTTTTTTAAGGCCACTCAAATTAATTTAAAAATATATATTTTTTAATAATTATAATAATTTCTAAATAATTGAAATAATTTCTAAATAATGAAATGTTTGTTTATTTCGATTGTTTAAAAATATTTACACTAAAAATAATAAAACATATCTTTCTGAGAAACAATTAAAATTATATGAGTAAATAATGGACTAATTTTTGCATATAGTAATCCTTCTACCCTACTAAATCACCATGATTTATTAAAAGGAGTTTTAAACTTTACACTATTAAAAAATGTTGTATTTTAAATATTTGGAGTTTTAATCTCTTTTTTTTTTAATATTTTTTCTTTATAATTTATGTATTATTTTTTCCTTATTTTTAAGTATTACTTTAAAAGTGAAATTTACATTTTTTTTCTTTAATGATAGTAATCTATGTATTCATTCATTCAAATTAGATACATTTTCTATAATAAATAAGGAGGATCTACACTCGCTATTGGAGCCACTCAGCAAAGAGCAGTTGATCTCTTTGATGGTCAATGCAGGTTCTTGATACCCTACAATTACAGAAGAAATTAAAGATGTTGCAAGCAAGGACCTGGCTCATCAGAAGTTGTTTGTGCGTGGATTGGCTTGGGAGACTTCTTCACAGACCTTATGTGATGCATTTGAACAGTATGGAGAGATTGAAGAAGGTGATTTTATTATGGATAAGACATCAGGAAAGTCACGAGGATTTGGTTTTGTCACATTTAAGCATATGGATTCTACTCAAAGAGCATTGAAAGAGCCTAGCAAGACTATTGATGGGAGGATTACTGTAAGAAATTTGGCAGACGTGGCAAGCACAGGTCCTAGTCAAAGTACAGATCAGGCTCAAAGGAAACTTTACATTGGTGGTCTTTCATATGACACGGCCAATGATAAGATTTTAGAAGTTTTTTCCAAATATGGAGAGATAGAAGAAGGTTCATTTGCATATGATAATAATACCAACAAATCCAGGGGATTTTCATTTGTGAAATTCATGACTGTGGAGGCTACAAAGCAGGCTCTTAAAGAGGTTAGGGGTTTAGAGGTTTACGGTCTAGAGGGTTAAATGGGTTAGGGGTTGGGAATTAGGGTTTAATGGGTTAGGGGTTAAAGGGTTATATATTTAGGGTTTAGGGGGTTAAATGGGTTAGGGGTTAAGGGTTTAGGGGTTAATGGTTAAGGGTTTAGAGGTTTATGGTTTAGGGGTTAAATGGGTTAGGGGTTTAGAGGTTTAATGGTTTAGATGTTTAGGAAACCCTTGAAGCAACAAATACTTGTATATATAATAAGCTTAAAGATAAAAATACCATAGACATGAAGAGTGTCATACGCCTTGTTCAAAAATGAGTAAATGAAATTTTGGATCTAAAAAATACCTCTAGAGAAGATACGTCTATTTAAATAACTTATAAACCATATTGCAGAAAACAATTACTTCTTCAAAGCTAATTCGTCGAATTTGGAGGGCTTAGGGGATCGGGGGTTATGGGTTATGGGATTTAGGTGCATTTACGGGTTAGGGGTTGAATAATGAGTTAGTATTTAAGGGATTAGGGAATGGGTTTGGGCAAGTGCCCTCAAATTAAATGATAGGGCGTGCCTGACAGAATGACGGCACAAGGGATCAAACGAAAAAAGGCTGCACAGACGTGCACAAGGCACCTGTGTGGTCACAACTTAGAAAATTTGATATAGCTGCCCTCAAATGAAATGAACCAACCCAAACGCGTTTGGGTGGGTGCCCTCACATGATGTGACATGTCATGCACGACCGAATGAAAGAAAAAGGGAGAAAATAGAAAATAGGCTACACGGATGTGCAAAAGGCACCCATGCGATCACAACTCAACAAATTTGATACGACCACCCTCAAAAGAAATGACTCGACTCAACCTAAATGCATTTGGGCGAGCTTCCTCACAATATGGCACACTTGACCGAACAAAGGCACAAGGGAGCAAAAAGTAAACTAGCCGGGCAAACATGCACAAGGCACCCATGCAGTCAGAAGAGGTACTTAATGAATGTGACATATTTGGTCAGTCGCCCTCACATGGCATGCACAACTGAATGAAGGCACAAGGGAGAAACCAGAAAACGGGGGTTAAATGGGTTAGAGTTGGGAAATAGGGTTTAAGGGGCTAGGGGTTAAGGGTTTAGAGGTTTAGGGTTTAGGGGGTTAAACGGATTAGGGGTTTAGGGGGTTAGGGGGTTAAATGGGTTAGGGGTTAATGGTTTAAGGGTTAGTGGTTAAGGGTTTAGAGGTTTAGGGTCTAGGGGTTAAATGCATTAGGGGTTTAGAGGTTTATGGTTCAGGGGGTTAAATGGGTTAGGGGTTGGGAATTAGGGTTTAATGGGTTAGGGGTTTATGGTTTAGGGGGTTAAATGGGTTAGGGGTTTAGGGGGTTAGGGGTTTTAGCAGTTAAGGATTTTTGGGGTTAGAAGTCAGGGGCTAATGGGGTTAGGTTTTAGGGGGTTAGATGGGTTAGGGGTCGGGAATTAGGGTTTAAGGGGCTAGGGTTAAGCTTTTAATGATTTAGGGTTTAAGGGGTTAGGGGTTAAGGGTTAATAGGTTTAGGGTTTAGGGGGGTAAATGGGTTAGGGGTTTAGCGGGTTAGGGGATTTAGCAGTGAAAGATTTTAGGGGTTAGAAGTTAGGGGCTAATGGGGTCAGGTTTTAGGGGGTTAGATGGGTTAGGGGTAGGTAATTAGGGTTTAACGGGTTAGGATTAAGGCCAGTTTAATGGTTTAGGGTTTAAAGGGTTAGGGGTTAAGGGTTTATAGGTTTAGGGTTTAGGGGGTTAAATGGTTTCTGGGTTTAGTAGGTGTTTATGGGGTTAAATGCGTTAGGGGTTAGGGGTTAAGGGTTTAGAGGTTTATGGTTTAGGGGTTAAATGGGTTAGGGGTTTAGAGGTTTAGGGGTTAAATGGGTTAGGGGTTGGGAATTAGTGTTTAAGGGGTTAGGGTTTAAGATGATAGTTTCATTGGTCTCTGTTTGTGCACATTAGTTTCTTATTCTTTGTGTCTCAATGTCACAATTTTGTAAGTATTGTTGCTTGTTGCCATGTCTTCTTTATTTATTAATTTATAGTATTTGTTAGCCATTACTTTACATTTATTGATGAAAATATCTATTGCAATCAAACCAAATGTATGTTTAATCTCTAGTTTCAAACTCAGCCACAATGTTGTCACACAATTTAAGTCTGGAGAATGGCCATCTGATGAAGTCTTAATAACCATACTGCACCTCATGACTACTCCATAAAATATTAAGTTCGAGTGTCCCACATTTATGAGAAATTTGGCTCTAATTATACTCTTTCTCCACCTGACTGTGTCCTGGAAATACCCTTGTTTATTTTAAGCACATCCTAATGTTGTCAACCTTGTCTATTAAAAGACCAAGGAAACATATGCGACTGAGAGGAATGGAAAGCACTCCAAATTTTAGGAGAGTACAAAAGACTAATATGGTTTGAAGGATAATCTTGAAGAATCTAGCAGTGTTGAAACAACTAAAAGTTGTCCCAAACAAATAGTTGATAATGCGAAACCTTCTTCTGTACGAGTCAAGAAAGACTACATTCATGTGAGAGCAAGAAGAGGCCAAGAGACTGATAGGCATAGCCTGGAAGATAGTGTATGGTTCCCTCTTTTTGATGAAATATTTGATCTACATTTTTTCTATTGAAGATTAACCATTTTAACCTTGGCAACAAGGTGGACAAGGGGAGTCACAAGGGAGAGATGGAGATAAACTGAAGGAGAGGGGAGAGAAGGAATGGAGATAGAGAGAGAGGGAGATGAGTGAGAAAGGTAGATCAGAAGGGTAAGAGAGGGAGATAGTGACACAAAGATCGAAGGGGGGGCAGAAAGAAGGATAGAGGGAGGGTTATAGTGAGAGGATTGGAGGGTAGAGAGAGAGAGAGAGAGAGATAGAGAGAGAGACAGAGAGAGAGAGATTGGGGAAGAGAGAGGGAGGCCCGAACATGTTTCCTTGGGTGGCCTCATGACACGACACACCTGACCAGACGTGCACAAGGCACCCAAATGTGCACAAGGAACCCAGGTGGTCATAACTTACCAAAACTGATACGGGCGGCCTCGAATGAAATGGCTTGACTCGATGCACCCGACTGAACGGGCAACCTCACATAGTGCAACTCGATGCGCTCGACTGAACGATTCCACAACGGAGAAAATGAAAAATGGGCCGCCTGAACATGCAGAAGGCACTCGGGCGGTCACAACTTAGCAAAATTGATATGGGCGCACTCGAACGAAACTGCCCGACCCGACCCAAACGCGCTCGGTCAGGCGACCTCACATGCCACGACACAGTGCACCCGACCGAATGATGCCATAAAGGAGAAAACGGTAAACATGCCACTTGAACGTGCACAAGGGACTCGGGTAGTCACAACTTAGCAAAACTGATATAGGCGCCCTCGAATGAAAAGACCTGACCCGAACGCGCCCAGTCAAGTGACCTTACACGGCGCAACACGGTGCGCCCGAACGAACAATGCCACAAGGGAGAAAATGGAAAACATGTCACATGAACGTGCGCAAGACACTCGAGTGGTCACAACTTAGCAAAACTGATACGGGTGCCCTCGAACGAAATGACCCCACCCATCCTGAACATGCCCGGTCGAGTGACCTCACACAGCCCGACACGACGTGCCCAAACGAATGATGCCACAAGGGTGAAAATTTCAAACATGCCACCCAAACATGTACAAGCCACCCGGGCGGTCACAACTTAGTAAAACTGATACAGGCGCCCTCGAATGAAATGGCCCGACCCGACTCGAATGCGCCCGGTCGAGCGACCTCACACTGCGTGACACAACGCGCCTGAATGAACGATGCCACAAGGGAGCAAGTGAAAAATGGGCCACCTAAATGTGCACAAGGCACCTGGGTAGTCACAACTTAGCAAAACTGATATGAGCGCCCTTGAACGAAACGACCAAACCCAAACGTGCCCGTTCGGGCGACCTCACACGGCGCCCCCAAATGAATGATGCCACAAGGGAGCAAATGGAAAATGGGCCACCCAAACATGCATAAGGCACCTAGGCAATCACAACTTAGAAAAACTGATACGGGTGCCCTCGAATGAAATGAACCGACCCAAACGAGCCTGGTCGGGTGACCTCACACGGCATGACACGATGCACCCGAATGAACGATGCCACAAGGGAGAAAATGGCAAAAATTCCACCCGAATGTGAACAAGACATCGAGGCAGTCACAACTTAGCAAAACTGATATGGGAGCCCTCGAATGAAATGGCCCGACCCAACCCAAACGCACTCGGTCGAGCGACCTCACACGGTGCGCTCGACTGAATGATGCCACAAGGGAGAAAATAGAAAATGGGCCACCCGAACGTGCACAAGGCACCTGGGCGGTCACAACTTAGAAAAACTGATACGGGCGCCCTCGAACGAAACAGCCTAACCCGACCCGAACATGCCCGTTCGGGAAACCTCACATGGCATGACATGACACCGCGCCCGAACGAACGATGCCAAAAGGGATCAAATGACAAATGGGCCACTCAAACATGCATAAGTTACCCGGGCGGTCACAACTTAGCAAAACTAATACGGGCACCCTCGAATGAAATGGCCCAACGCGAACGCGCCGAGTCAGGTGACCTCATACGGCGTGACACGACGCGCCTAAACGAATGATGCCACAAGGGAGAAAATGGAAAATAGGCCATCGGAATGTGCACAAGACACCCGGGCAGTCACAACTTAGCAAAACTGATACGGGTGCCCTCAAACAAAACAGCCCGACCCGACCCGAACACGCCTCATCGGGCGACCTCACACGGTGCGACATGACATGCCCGAACGAATGATGCCATAAGGGAGAAAATGGAAAATGGGCCACCTAAACGCACACAAGGAACCTAGCCTGTCACAACTTAGCAAAACTGATATGGGCGCCCTCTAACGAAACGACCCGACCTGACCCGAATGCGCCCGGTTGGGTGACCTCACACGGCGCGACACGGCATGTCTGACCATACGAATGATGCCATAAGGGATCAAACGGAAAATGGGCCACCCGAACGTGTGAAAGGCACCCAGGCAATCACAACTTAGCGAAACTGATATGGGCGCCCTCAAACGAAATGGCCCGACTCGACCAGAATGCGCCTGGTTAGGCGACCTCACACAGTGCGACACATCGCGCATGAATGAATGATTCCATAAGGGAAAATGGAAAAATAGCCACCTGAACATGCACAAGGCACCTGGGTGGTCACAACTTAGCAAAACTGATATGGGCGCCCTCGAACGAAACGGCCCGACCTGACCCGAACGCACCTGGTCGTGCAACCTCACACGTCGCGACATGATGCGCTTGACCGAATGATTCCACAAGGGAGAAAATGGAAAAAAGGATGCCCGAACGTGCATAAGGCACCTGGGTTCTCACAACTTAGCAAAACTGATACGAGCGCCCTCGAACAAAACGGCTCGACCCGACCTGAACGCACCCGGCCGGGCGACCTCACACAGTGCAACACGACGCGCCCGAACTAACGATGCCACAAGGGATAAAATGGAAAATGGGCCACCCGAACGTGCACAAGGCACCCGGGTGGTCACAACTTAGCAAACTAATACGAGCGCCCTCAAACGAAACTGCTTGACCTGAACGCGCCCAGTCGAGTGACCTCACACTGCGCGACACAGCGTGCCGACCGAATGATTTCATAATAGATTTTTAAGAAAATTCTCTCATCTAGCTCAATCATTAACAAATAATCTCAAGAAGGTATATCATTTCTTTCTGAGAAAGGTTTTTTTAAGTGTCAAGAAAAACTCTCATACGTAGGGATTTTCGGCTTTAAAGGAAAGATTGTACTTTTTCATTATTATGTGTTGGATAAATTCTTTATAACAACGGTGTGTCACCAATGTAAATCCCTAAAGAAATTTCTAAATAAATACCAATAAACTACGACGCATAAAATTTTTCTTGAACTAAAGAAGATTGATGATTATTCCTTTACCATTCAACTCAAACATGAGATAACTATAGAATTGTTATGGGAATTCGTTAAAAAATGGCTAAAGAACAAAACACAAAGGAATAACTGTCTAAAAAACTCAAAATCAAACCATCGCAATAGTGACACATAGCTTTTATCTTTCACAATTGTGACACTTTCACCCAGACCGTCGTAATAGCGACGCTTGCCTCTTACCGTCGCAATAGCGACACTTGCCTCTTATCGTCGCAATAGCGACGCTTGCCTCTTACCATCGCAATTGCGACACTTTCTCCTAGACCATCGCAATAGCGACACTTGCCTCTTTTCATCGCAATAGCGACACTTTTCTCTTATTCATCGCAATTCTGACACTTTCGCCCGAACTGTCGCAATTCCGATGCTTTTTTACAAGTGTCGCAATACCGACACTTTGCTCTGATTCATCGCAATTCCGACACTTTCGCCCAAACTGTCACAATTCTGACGCTTTTCTACAAGTGTCATAATACCAACACTTAGAGGTAAGTGTCGGTATTGCAACACTTGTAGAAAAGCATCGGAATTGCGACAGTTGTGGGTGGGATTCTAAAAATTGATAAAATTTGGGGAAATTTCTGACATTTGGTCAAAAGTGTCGGAACCAAAGTGTCAGAATTTCTGCCAAATGTACTAGTGTAAATTAAGATCTAAGTTGTTGTTGTACTTGAAATCAGTTGTTGAGTGTCTATAAGAAAATTTTATGCATTGGTAGCTCTCTTCACTTTTAGTAGAGCGTTTTACTTTGCTGCAGCCCCTCATTGGGCCTTCTCTTGAAGATAACTAGGTGTGGGAGATCTGTTTAACCCACCTAGTCTTATTTGTTTTAGCTCAAATCCTGGATTTATTTTGTATATTGTCTGATATGAAGGATGCAAGAGTTATTTTCCTGTTCCAATACATATTTTTCTGAAAATGCATTTTTCAGTGGATGATTCATGATTTGTTCCTAAATAGGAATATTACAGTGGTATCAAAGAATGATCTCTGGCACAGCCTCTTAGATCAAGCTATCAGAGAAGTGAAGAGAAGAAATAGAGATCATAATGATAGAGAGGATGAGATTACTCTCATCACTTTTCAGATCTAAGAAGGGCCTCTCCAAAGAGGTAGATCATAAGAGAGGAAGAAGATGCACCGAGACTCCTAGAGGGTTTCGAGAAGAAGCAGGCTGCATTGAAATCTTCATGAGGTTTCAAGAAGAAGAAGGAAACCCAACACTTCCTATCAACAAAGTAGAAGACTAGAGAGTCCTAGATCTCCTCATAGATCCACTATGCCCACTTTCTTTGAAGAAGGTGAGAGGTATAACAATGAAGAAGAGAGATGCAAAGATACTCCCAAAGGGTTTCAAGATGAAGAGGAAGAACTATACACTTCCTGTCATCACAAAGCAGGGAGAATGTTTGAAGAAGAGATCTCATTGCTTCTTTTTCAAACACTGGAGAGTATTGAAGAAAATCTCCAGGAGTTTGATGAGGAGGGGAAAAATATGAGCTACAAAGAGACATCTCCCAAGAAAACAAAGGAGAATGTCAATATTGTCACTTTCAGCAAGAGATCTCCATTTTCACAATCTGCTGCTAAGGCACTTGCATATTTGCAATGTAGTCTTGAGCTTTCAACATATGGATTCCCATGCATGAACCAGGAGATGCATGAGGAGGAGAAGGAAGATACCAGCACTGGTATGCTTCAAGAAAGGAGACCATCATTCTTGCCAGCAGTTGGGGGCATCATTGATCCGGGTGGAGGAACTCTTGTGTTCTATCAAGAGATTCCCACATATCATTTGATCCAAGGTATGCATGAAATTTCAGCACATATTGTTTCAATATTAATGCATAGCCAAGGATTAAATCAAAATGCTAATTTGAAGCAAAGAAATGTCACATCGCAGAGGACCCTTGATCTAATTAAGGATGAGACTGGAAAATATCCCTATGCATCATTTTTGAGCTGCATTCAATCTCTTGGGTTGAGATGTAGGGTCTCAAGAAAGGGGATTCGTACTATCCTATGTTCAATGGTTGATTGTGAGATCAGTAATGAAACTTGCTTTGAGACAGTACATGCATCACTTTGCAGATCTACAGCACTGTCACTTAGTGACTGTGACAAGAAGGCTTCAGCTCTCTTGGAAAATTCTAGAGGTAGCTTCAACATTGAAGCAGTGGAGAAGAAGAAGATGAAGAGTAGACATCTTGAGATGAGAAGCATTTTCTCCCCTCTATATGACACTCTCTCAATGAGCATGATACAGCTCAAAGAGAGACATCTACTTACTGCAGATTCAAAGCCTCACTGGTTTTGGAAGGCCATAGATGGAGGAAAGGTCTCACTAAGAGATCTCAATAAATATGCATTTCAATATTTCATGAGATGCAAGGTTCTTCATTGGTTCAAAGAAGATGGTATTCTACAAAGAGAGGATGCCATTATTATGTGGCACATCACTCATCTTCCATATTGGAGTGAGTGGATGAGGATGATGAGCAAGAGATCACATGATCACTTGCAGATAATATGGGCCAGCAAGCTTGGTTACGTTGGTTGCCCTTGGGAGACTTCTATCACTCTCCAAAGGCACCTATTTTTCTGATCTATGCCTTGAAGAATGGTCATAAAATGAATAAGGAGGCATGGCAACACTGGTTTCTTTGGGGTAATTTCACTACCCAAATATTCTCATTCTCTCATCTCATGCTTTATGCATCATTAATAGAGTATATGAAAAGGAAGAATGGTTGATGTGGTTGTTAAAAGGAGAGTTTTGACATCACATGTTAAATCTCATGTCCATGTATTCACCCATGTTTTAAATATGTCACATTTATCCACATGTATTTCTGTTGGAGGTATGTTTCATGCATGAACTTTGGCTTGCAAGGAGGAATGACTCCCACATGATGTGGTATGAGGGAGATTTATTGTACTATGTTGATGAGACATTTCGCATGTCCATAATTGTGTTATTGCTCCATGATCCACATGTTGATAAGGCAAGAGGGTTGCAAAAGTCCTTGTTTCTATGTCTGCTCTTGGGTGAGTATGGTTACTACACAATAGCTCATCATTTTCTGAATCATGCCTTCGATTTCAATGATATGTTGCAGCAAGAGAAGGCATGTATAATTTTGTTTCACTTGAGAGATTATGGATACCACATGACATCTCCTATGTCTATGTGTTTTGCATTGTGTAAAATTTGGCATATTCATCTCATGACGTGCATTGATGATAATACTTTGTATTGGGATAATGTGACATATCATATGTCCATTAGTATGGTTTGGTTTCATGATGCACATGAGGAGGAAAGAAGGAAGCAAGACCTCTTGTTGCTTTGGTTTCTTTTAAATGAGTATGGTGACCACCCCATAGCTCATAATTTTCTGATTGATGCCCTATGTATTAAAGATAAATTGCAGCAAGGGAGGGCATGCACATCATCTTTTGGAAAGGTTGGCTTATCCATCTTACATGGAGGAGATGGAGGAAGGTAGCAAAGGGCCTTGATCTGGTGGTTATTATTAGGAGAATATGGTTTGACATATTTTTTTACCCATATTACTCCCTCCCTTCTTCTTTTGCATAAGGCTGGAATGACAGAGTTTGGATCCAACAAGGCCAACAAGGCTAGGAATGAAAGCATAACAATGCTTAACCAAGTTCATAAAACATGGATGGAGGAATGTTATTGCATGATGAAGCCTTTCCTTTATCGAAGAAGCTACTTTATTTTATGTCTCTCATGTGTTTATGATGGTATTGGACATCATGTAATTGTCATTTTTTACTTCATGATAAGAAGAGGACATATAACCTTATAGTTGGAAGTCATCTCATGCATTTGTGGAAGACAGCTTTGGAACCAAACGTACATGACCTATTGCAGCAAATGGAGAAAGCCTTCCTTGTGTGGATTCCATTTGGAGGGGAATAGATGGTTTTCATCTGCAATAAGAGTTTCTTGAGGGCAAGCAACATTTTGTTGGGGGAGACTGTAATATTCCCAATTTTTGCAGCTAATGGGAATATTGCATTTTAATTTCAGTTTGCTTATCTCATGAATAAAAGTGTAAAGGAGGAAATCGAAAAATCCTAATCAGCAAAATAAATCAATTCCCAATGTGAAAATGGAAAAATCTGGGCCATTTCAATAAAATACACTTAGGTGTGAAGAGGAATGAAGAAGGTTGACTAGGTCAACAGGACCAAATCACAACAGTGTCTAGATGCATTGAACCTCCTTATTGATCAGGGTAGTTTTAGATGGAGACCCTTCATGTGAAAAGGGCTAACTCATTGGAGGTCGTTTAGGGTTTTCTAAGATATAATGTTATAAAATGAAGAGGAAGGCCACAAGAAAAGGTTGTTGAAGATAATTCGATTTTGAGATTGCTTAAGGAACTCAAATTCTCTTGGCTGCTTAGCTAGAGAGAGAGGAATTTCCTATTTAGGAATTCCTCCTCCTTCATTGAGAAGCTCTTGGAGTATGTTATGAAATGCCTCACATATAGGCTTTAGGAAAAGATTACTCCTCCATCACAGCATTATTTCTGCAGCATCATAATTGTGTGTTGCGGGGTGTTGCAGTAAGGGGTTTTCAACACCACTTCCAGATCTAGTTTTGCAGAAAAGGGAGCATTCCTTTCTCTGGAAGATAAGTGAGGAAGCCTTGATATTCATATTCAGATCTTGGCATCATGACAAAGGACTTTCCAACATCATCTACGCAATATACTTCAGAAATTGCATCATTTTTCCAGTGCATTGCTACAGTAGGGTTTCTACCCTAGTTTGGTGCTTATTTCCTTGAGGAAGGGCCATCCCTTCTTCTAGAATGTTTGTATTGCAGCCATATTCTATAATTTTGTACATTTAAGCTCATATAATCATATTTTCAGTGATTCTACATTTTTCATATCCATATTCTGCAGATCTAATACTTGTATTTGCTCTTTCATGAAATCCCCTTGTCGGGTGATCTATTTGATGTATGAAAGGCGATGAATCTCCATTTTTATTCAAGCTCAGTTGTAATAAAATTTAGATCTGATGTTTCAGGCATATTTTGTCTAATGTATTTATAAATCATGCAATGTATGCTTCATCCATTTTCTACATACTCCAAGTCATGTGAAACCAACATTTTTAAGCTTATCCGGGGATGGAGGAACTGTTTAACATAGATAGAACGTTTTTTTTGAGCTGAAATTCGGTTCATAGGTCCCTCATGACCTAATATAAAATAACCTCCCACAATTTCCCTTAATTGTACACATATTTCTGAACACATCTATTTTTGGGTGGAAATCACTGCTTTACCCCACTTTTTGGGTCCTAAATTTAGATCTAAGTTGCTGATGTACTTGAAATAAGTTTCTAAGTGTCTATCAGTATATTTTATGCATTCATAGATCTATACACTTTCATTAGAGCGTTTTACTTTGTTGTAGCCCCTCATTGGGCCTTCTCTTGAAGATAACTAGGTGTGGGAGATTTGTTTAATCCACCTAGTCTTATTTTTCTTAGCTAAAGCATTGGATTTAGTTTGTATATTGTCTGATATAGAGGATCCAAGAGTTATTTTCCTGTTCCAAATCATATTTTTCTGAAAATGCATTTTTCAGTGCATGATTCATGAGTTGTTCCTAAATAGGAATATTACATATCCCCACCATAAGCATGTTTCCAATAAAAAAATTATAAGGTGAAAGAAATATAATGTGTGTAATATTTCCTTCTAGCATAAAGACAAGCACACAAGCCCATTATAAGGTGAAATATTTCTAGTGCATGCTAGATTTACTTCAAGCAAAAAAACAAGTATGTTGACAACAACAACATTATAGGGCAAATGTAATCTAACATGTGTTAGATTTCCTTACCACAAAACACAAGCCCATTATAACATGAAACAAATCTAGCACGTGCTAGATTTCCTTCTATCACACACATAAGAACATAACAACATTATAGGGTTAAATAATTCTAACACACAGAAAATTTACTTCTAGCACAAGCTAAATCATATTGCCAATAAAAACATTGAAATAAAAGAAATCTAACATGTGCTAAATTTCCTTCTAACATAGTCACATGCATATTTCCAATAACAACATTGCGAGGTCAAATAATCTAGCATAGTTACTTCTAGCAAAAACAACCAGATTGCCAACCACAACATGACATTCTGAAACAAATCTAGCCCATGCTAAATTTCCTTCTAGCTCAAACCTGAACACATTTTCAATAAAAAATTTGCAAGTTGAATTTTGACGCATGCTAAATTTCCTTCTAGCACAAACACAAGAACATAACAAATTTTTTAAGAAAAAAAAAAATCTAGCATGTGCTATATTTACTTTTAGCAAAAACTCAAGCTTATTTCCAACAACAACAATATCAAGAATTATAAATTTAACACATGGTAGATTTCATTCTATCATAAATGAAAATGCATTGCTAATAACAACATTGTAAGATGAAAAAAGCATAATGAGTGATATATTTCCTTATAGCATAAATAAATGCACTTTGTTGAGAACACCACTGTGAGGTGAAGGAAATCTAACCCATGCTAAATTTTCCTATAGAAAAAACATAAGCACATAACAACATGGCATGGTTAAATAAACCTAGCTCATGCTATATTTACTTCTGGCAAAAACAAAAGTATATTTCCAAAGGAAATATTGGAAGGAAAAAATAAATCTATTTTGTGCAACATTTTCTTCTATCATAGACACAAGGCATTCTCAATAGCAACAATGAAAGGTGAAAGAAATATAACATGTGCTAGATTTACTTTTAGTAGAAAGACAAGAATATTGCCAGCAACAAAGGTGCATGCCAAAAGAAAACTAGGACCTATTAAATTTTCTTCTAGGAAAAACACGAACACAATGGAAATAATAACATTAAAAGGGGAATGAAATATAACTTGTGCTACATTTAATTTTAGCACAAACAACTAGATTTTCAACAACAATCTAAAATTAGAAAAATTTCCAAGCTTTGTGTTGTTTTCTCCACGAAGCCGCATAGAAAATACAGTAGCAATTGTTTTGAGCAGGAAACCAACCATGCTAATTTACTTGTATGTAACTCGGGGTTGGGTTCTAGTGGCTTGGTAGAGCACTAATGCATTTAACATAGGGGTTTGTCCAGATAATGTTGGACAACTTTGATGGATCTATAAATCTGATCTTGAGAGGACAATGTAAATATTATACCTTTAGTAAAAATTTTGAACCAACATAATATAATGTTGGAGCAGGCACTTGTATATTTAAAACTAGTTTTGTTGGGTAGCAGTGTAGTGCAGATAAGCCCTTGTTAATATGCCTTGTTTGAGTATGCAGTGCTATTGCTTCTCCATTTTGGCTTTTTGCATGTCAAATTTGAGAGAGGTGAATATGTTTCAACTATGGGAAGGGGTTGATGTAGAGGAAGATGGGTAAACATGTCGGTATATTGGTCTTACATTATTGTTGCATACAATGGTAATTTGATACCTATAATACTAATGGCCCAAAAAATATTTCAACTACTTCAAATAATTAGTAACTACTGGGTGCATGGGAAACCCCTACAAAAGAAAAGGAGAGTTCCGCTGTTAGAAACTCCCTTCTCATTTTCGTTATGTTGCTTTGAAATTAATCACCTCTCCATGCATTCTTGTGAGATTTGTGCTTCTTTCACTAGTTGGACTTGAAACTAGCAATCAACTTTTCAACAATTTGCTCATTTTATGCAACTCCATTTGGGTGAATACTGAATCGGGCATCCAATGATCAGAGTGTAGTGGACACAATGATTCCTACACAACTAGGAGCTTTGAATTTTGCATTTATACAACTTTTAGGGATCATTGCAGTCATGTCTCAGATTTCTTGGTAGGTATTCATTGTGTTTATACCAGTGGGTTCAACTTGTATATGGTATCATCAATATTACATATCATCAACTAGGGAAGTGGCTTGATTGTCATTATTTTCTAGAGCCCCAATCGAACAAAATTTTGGAGAATCAATCTCTAGAGCAGCCACCATTAGAAGTTTTTCCCATGAGTCTTGGTTCATGGAGAGAAATCTCTAGTTGATCGATATGTATACTAGACCTAGTCTCCACAATTTTGGTGACAATACATGGATTTGTATTTTTATGGATTTTATATCAAATATTTTGTTTGCATTCTCTATAATATTCCTAATGGTAATTTACAATGATAAGAAAAGCATGCATATAAGAAAAACAAACACACAAAATTTACAACACATTAAACGCCCACAAATCTCCATAAAATGCATTGAGCTAAGCCATTCTATTAACATAAATGTTGGGTACAAAGTTAATATGAAAAACCATGCAACTGAGCTTGCCCAAGGCAAGCTAAAAATACCCTTTTGATGAAATCGACTATTCTAACATGAAATGTGGTTATCCCCCATAATCTCTCCACTAACCAAGTGAAAAACTACATTGTTGGCTGCAAAGAACAGTTGTTAGGGTCTCCTCTGGTGCTCAAAAAATTATGGGAGATTAACCTCATGCTCTCCTCCAATAGCCCACAAAACCCCATGAATGAATTGACCAAATGTTGACCTCAGAATTTCAGCCCAATTTCCCCCTAGCTCCTCAAATTTTTGGTTGAGTTGGGACCCCTATTTGACCGCATGAATCTGCCCAGAAAATTATGCAAAATTATTTGTCAGGTCCTTGTCACAAACCCATAAACAACTTGAAAGGGGCTCTAGTTTTGACGCTCTAAAATTGACCACAATATTCTTGGGTCTCCTCCACAAGCAGATGCTCAGCTTGCTCCTCCACCAAAATGCTAGAAAATCACCCATAATTTTCCCCAATCTAATTTCAAACAACCCCATCTCCTCAGTCCCTTTCACAAGAAAATTATTTTCTTTTCCTTGGAATTTTGGCCCAATTTCCCCCTAGCTCCTCAATTTTTTGGTTGATTTGGGACCTCAATTTGACCCCATGAATCTTCCTAGAAAATTCTGCAGAATTATTTCTGAGATCCTTGTCAAAAACGCAAAAAAACCCAGAAAGATATTTCTCTAGTTTTGACGCTCTAGAATTGACCTCAAAATGCTTAGCCCTCCTCCACAAGCAGAAATTGTAACTTGTAGCAGATTTTGGGCTTTCTCCTCCACCAAAATGCTGGAAAATCACCCACAATTTCCCCCAATCTAATTCTAGACAACCTCAGCTCCTCAATCCCTTTCACAATCCAATTGTTGGCTTTGCATCATCAACTCCTCCAAGATCCCTTATGTACTTTCCCATTTTTGCATCAATGGAGTGTCTATAAGCTCACCAATCACTATGCATGTGATTCTAACACCATGATCATGATTTCTTCCCCACAGCTAACCAAAATCAGGCTTTGATACCATTGTAATATTACCAATGGAAATTTACAATGACAAGCAAACCAAGCATAGTAAAAAATACAAAAACACATAATTTACAACACATTAAACACCAAGAAATATCCATTAACTACACTAAGATGAGCCATTTTATTAATATAAATGTTGGGTACAAAGGTAAGATCATAAAGCATGCACTTGGTCTTGCTGAAGGAAACCTAACAATGTCCATGTGATGAAATTGGCTACTCTAACATGCAATGTGGTTGTCCCCAACAATCTCTACATTGACCCAATGAAAAAATCCATTGCTAACTGTGAAAAATGGTTTTTAGGGCCTCATATGGTGCCCAAAATTTTTTGGGAAGTTAACCTCATGTTCTACTGAATAACCCCAAAAAACCACGAATGGATTGGCCAAATGTTGACCTCAGAAATTTTGGCCCAATTTCTCCCTAGCTCCTTGAGCTACTGGCTAAGTTGGCACCAAAATGGTAGGAAATAACCCACAATTTCCTTCCCTACGTCCCGCTGAAACATAAATTCCCGGTATCCTCCCAGATACCAAATATGAGTATAATTTTCCTCCCTGGGGTGGCACTCATGGTCCACCAAAGAAGAGGGTGACTTGGGACCCACGAAAGACTGCGTAGTTCCTAGGCAAGATGATGCAGGCCTCTTCTCCAGAAATTTGTATTGTTGTTGAAATACCTCTTGTTCTTGTAAATCCTTCTCTTTTTTCTTGGAATTTTGTTAAGGAATGCTTTAGCGATATTGTAGCCCTTATCTCTGACACCACTCTCCAAAAATAACTCTGTGGCTACTTTCTTGCGTCCCAGATAAACCTGGAATGCATGGTAACCTCCCAACTACCAAATATTAGTAGAATTTGATGGTTCACTGAAGAAGATGGTGATAGTTTCCTTTAGAAACCTCTGGTGCTAAACAACACATGTGACTCAGCTGAACGGCTTCAGCAACAATGTGTAAAATGACAAATTATCAAAAGCTACTCAATGTTTCCTTCAACCCTTTATTTATAATTATTGCTTCGCCTTTCCTTGTGGGTCCCTCATCCAAATATTTCAATCTCTTTTCCACAAAATCAATTATTCCTTGAGGAGTGGCCCCCACATTCCACAAAGGTTGAGATTTTCGATTTCTACTAAGTCCCATGTACCAAAAATGTCTCAAATGCACATATTAAAAAACTGTTCTATGCTTGGCACTACTCTAATAGAATTCGCTAATCCTGTTAAATGAAAAATAAAATTTGTGATATTACATTCTCTTTGGTGTTCCTCATTCACTTGCCTGGAGATGTAATCAGAAAAAGAATTGCAGGGTTGATAATAACATATGGTCTAAATCTGAACATGATACAAAATTAGGTAACATTATGTCTTTGTTTTTTGGAGACCAAGATTATCTCAATGGAGAGAATAATTCAGTAACCATGTATTCCCATCGAGCCACTAGTGATCATGGAGAATTTTAGACCAAACTCCAACTGTCCATCTAGAGGAACAATAGATCTATCTGATTTGTAGGTGCGTTATGCCACATGTTCCATTTCTCTTGAAAGGCCTTACATGCACTCTCCCTGGAGGTACAAAGGTGGCAGTTATGGGTCAGAGAAAAAGTGGCAAATCTACTCCCATTCAATCCATTTCTAGAATTATGGAACCAACAAAGGGATTGATGGAGTCACCATCTCAACAATAGGCCTCCATGAGCTAAGATCATAATTAAGCACTATTGTCCAAGAACCAACAATGTTATGGGCAATATAATAAATAATTTGGATCCTTAGGAAGATTGCTCGGATGATGATATTTGGGAGGCTTTCAACAAGTGCCAATTTGGTGAAATTATACAATAAACTTGATTCCTCAATGGTTAAGAATGGAGAAAAACTAGAGTGTGGGTCAATGTCAGCTTGTCTATTTGGTTTATAATGGCGAAGGTGGGTCCCTTGTCACACAAACAAGGAAGTCTCATACACCAATTTGGTGTCTGGATTAGACATGACCTTAAAATTGGATAATAATAATAATAATTTACATGATTCAAATCGCCAATTCATCCAATAATTTTTTACAAAACCTTTTATCTTCTGAACACATAAATAACCATGAAAAATTTAATCCACTCTTACATAAATCCATTAGAAGCAACCCCTCTTCCAGAAAGTAACTACGGTATCCATCCATCTATAAAATTCAAATCCATAGGTTTTAATCCATTGTAATTGAAATATCTTAGCAAGAGGTTACAACCATGGATGTGCTTTACAACATGATATGTTTATCCATCCCCCAAATAACTTTTTTAAACTCTGTGACACCATAAATGTCTTCTCCAACCAGCTCTAGAAATTCTTCTTCGCGGCTTACTTAGATGACACAATATTGTTTCAAATGCTATTGCAATTACATTTTCGAAAACTATATGGATTTGTTTGTGGTATGGGAGGCAAGCGATGCTTAATCCATAGGTTCAATAAATTTCATGTATTCATCCTCAAATCTTGTAAGGACTATTCTCATCCTTCTTTCAAAACAGTGTTTTATTTCCTTAGATGGTAGTGCTTTAATTGTTGGGGAAAAAATTATTTATAAAAATGAGTCACTAAACCCTAGATGATATACATCTAATGTTGCTATTGGAAGAATTGATTTCATACCTTATTCACCACACTATATACCTATGACCTCAGCATTTTTACAAACTCACATTCCAAACCATTTCTACTAGAAGTTTGCAGGATGAGACCAAATGCTTGTGGCCATGGATAATATTCACATTCATCAACATATCTAACCCAGCTTCAGATAATTTTTTCTTTCAATTCCAAACCCATGTGATATCCAAAATAAATCCATCATGTCATTTCCAATAGATCTTCATTCCATTCTTCCAAATATGCATTTGATATCCAACATACTAAATATGGGGAGAGGGCTATAACTAAAGCCTACCAAGATCTATCTGCAAATCTAAAACACGTTCACCAACCTCCCTCAATACCTTTAGCATGTTTTGATCAACCCAAAGATGTTATTATTTGATATATTTACTACAACTAGGGCAATGCCATAAATGCCACCTCAAATTAATTTTCTCCAGGTGCTAAAATTATGCTTTTGACACATTAAATTCACTGCCATTCTTGTTTATTTGTTGTTCAGAAAGGAACTGTCTCTATAGTTCTTTCACGTCTTCTTGAGCATACTCACAGCAATATACATATCTATGCACCTTATCAAACAATGGAAATATGGGATGATGTGTGATGGGAAACTTGTCCATCATTTCTCAATACCCGGAAAACATTTTTAATTTGCAATTCTTCCAAAGGATGCACATCGTTGAATAGCATGTAGCAACTTGTGAGGCAGCTCTCATTTGTACATGCATAAGAAAACATTATAAAGTATATAGGAGGATCAATTGGGATGAATTGATATATTACCCATGAATAACAAAGAGTAACATTTGATTGGATATTCTCTTCCAGGTTTCAATCTTCTAGTTCACATCAAACAAATTGTCTTATGATCATATGAAAGTCAGCCTGCCCTTAACTTATTTACTTCTGAGAATGTTTTTTTTTCTTCTACCATTATACTTAAATGACATTCAAAACACCCTCCCCTCTTAGGAGAGTGAATGCAAGTAGAAATTTTTCTTTCAAGCCATTTTTCTTTTCCTAACTAATTGTCAACAAAATAAGTCAATGCATATTTAATTGTCTTTGTGCTCTTAACAAGGCTTGTTCCCATAACATAGACCTTCATGTTTTCCAACAATATTTAAATACTATCTGATGCCAACAACTTTAGGTTCAGGGCTTGTTTAGGTTCTCAATGAGCATTGGCATGGCTATCAGAATCACTGCACATAAATATGTTTGTTCTTCTGAGTCTTTGGTATGAAACAGATGGATGAAATACACTAATAACACACGTGAATTTTTCAAAAATAGAGTGAATATTTCCTTTCCATAAATAACCAAAAGTGCTTGTATTTGTGATACAATTTCGTATAAAATCAAACAAGTTCCCTCCTTCCTAGTGCTAGTGGTGCTTCTCATTACTCATAAGTAAAAAAAGAGAGCGAGGGAGATTTTTTTTTTTTGGAATGCCTTATTACCCTCTCTAGAGAATGACCAATACAGTAAATTTTTACACAACTCATCAACCTAACCTTCAATGGTTTCCTTGAGTTATCTTACCTCGATCAAGACTTTTATAGGACTTTTTTCACCTCATAAATACATGTTGCATGCTTTGAAACATATTTCCTATTCTTCCTACCATTTTCCTCTAACAAATTACTTTAAATCTTCTCATCATCACAAACATGAGGATTCGAATTAGTGTTCCCTTTTTTATTTGCTCCACAATTGATACATATACACAAAATATGGAATGATGTTCTTTCTTATGGTTCCCTGCCACATGATGCACTTCTTCATGTCTCAGTAGACCACCAAATTTTCCAACCTTTAAATTCTGTGTGAGTGGTCTCTTCATTTTTTGTTTTTCTAAAGAGAATCAAACCCTCAAGCTCTTTCCCCAAATTACCCTATATAGGTTTATTAATAAACAAGGATGTTGAAAAAGTGTCATCCATTGCATATTCCACATGTCATCCATCCTATATTTTATAATTCAACACCACGTCTAGGGATAGAAGGCCCTTGCAATAGCTTTCACTAGTTGTAACTATACAAGAGATAGGTGACATCCCATTTAAATATTAGTGGTGGATCTAAATTGCAGCACTGACAGGAATATCAAATTTTATATGCTTAATCCATATATAATAAATGACATATATTCTTCCTCAAATCCTGCAAATACTATTCTCATCATTCTTGCAAAATGGTGTTGTATTGCCATAGATGGTAGTACCTTAATTTCTCGGGAAAAAATGATTTTAAAAAATGAGTCTTATTTCATACCTTATTTACCACACTATATACCTATGACTTCACCCTTTATACAAAATCATATTCCAAACTCTTTCTAATAATAGTTTGCAGGACGAGACCAAATTATTGTGGCCATGCATAATAAGCACATTGGTTAGCATCTCTAGCCCAGCTTCAGATAAAATTTTCTTTTAATTCTGAATCCATGTGATATCCAAAATAAATCCATCATGTCACTTCCAACAACTCTTCATTTTATTCTTCCTAATATGAATGTGATATCCAATATACTAAATATGGGGAAAGGCCCATAACTAAGGCCTACCAAGATCTATATACAAATCTGAAACACTTTCACTAACCTCCTTTAATGCCTTCAGCATGTTTTGATCAACCCAAATATTTTATTAGTTGATATATTTACTACAATAAGGGCAATACCATAACAACAACCTCGAATTAATTTCCTCCATGTGCTATAATTCTTCTTTTGACACATTAAATTCATTGTCGTTCTTGTTTATTTGTTGATTAGAAAGGAACTACCTCCATAGTTCTTTCCAATCATCATTAGCAAATTCAGAACAATATTCATATTTATGCACCTTATCAAAAAATGGAAATCCAGGATGATGTGGGATAGGAAACTTGTCAACAACAGGATTCGAATAGATTTTCTATCAAATCTTATGTTTGCATTATTTTCGGTGTTCCTCATTCACTCTCCTGAAGATGTAACATCTTAAAGATAGTAATGAAAGAACAAGGATAATTGCATCACCCTTAGATGAGTCTCTTGGAAATGAAGACAGAGTTTTGGGTATTATTTGAGCTGCATAATAGGAAGATAGGAAAATATGAGAGGCTGATTCCTCACTAGGATTGAAGAGGGGGCACCGTAGGGGACCTTGGTTGCCTCTTTTTTTGAGGTTTTCAGAAATCAAAATTTTCTTGTGAGTGAGCATTGATAAGGAAACAAAAGGTATTGACTTTAGGGATGGCACTATTTAGATACAACTAAATCTCCATAGTTATGAATTAGGGGGGATTTGCATGGAGAAAAGAAGATCTTCATAACTTTCCTTGACAATATATACATGGGATTTCCAGCCCAGTTTATCATCTACGTCACATCCTCTCAAAATTTCCTTTTGTTTATCCATAAGCCCCATTATGTTGATAAGAGTATTTTCCAATGACTAGTTAGACAACAATCTAGAGTCCTTTAACTTGGATGTATGACCCAAAAATAGACCTTAAGACTAGAAAGATGAAGTTGAGGAGGCCTTTGTTTTGTAGCTTATTGAAGTGGGAGGGTGGTTTATTATAGATTCAGTTTGAATGTTGATTCGAGTACTGTTACCCAATGTCTAGTTGATATTGTTATTAATGAAAATTGAGGAGGAAGAGATCAGTTTTCATATGGGAGAAAAGAGCCTTGAATATGGTGAAGGGTCTGTCATGTTTTGCATCTTCATTATTTAAATATTTAGCGAGGAGCAAGAAAGCCAACTAAGAGAAATCTTAGATGGATTATTGAAAATTCTCTATGGCCTCATTCATGGATGAACCAAGGCATGTTTGTACATTGTGTTTCGGTTGACATCTCGAAATATCTTCGGCTTGATAGGAATGTCATTTTTGTAGCCATCATAGACAAGATAAACACAAGAAAATATGAAGGAGATCTCAGATCTATGGAATTATTACAGGACCCATGCACTTCAGTTTTGATTCTTATGTATTATTGTAGCAAGAATAGATATGTGGGAGAATACTACATTCGGACACGGTGTTCATATTTTTGACCTCTGTAGCAAATAAACTTATTGTCACTATCCTCCCTGGCTTCTGTATAATTCATCTTTGCTTAAAATCAAGTAGCATTAGTTGGATAATGGAAGCAGCCTTGCATACCTATTACAAACTATCAGTCCTAGGTTCATTGTCCATGTGCAATTACAACCGAACTTATCTCCTGAAGAAACCTTGGAAGCTCATTAGTAGCATTAGTTCACTGACCTTGGAAGCTCATACTGATATTTATTTTGCGTCCCTTATAGAAGTCTGCATTACGTCAAACATTAATCACCCTTGGAGCTTTAGTTTAGAGTCATCATTATTAAGACATGAAATATCCCATAGCGGCATTGAGACTTGTTGAAACATTGTTGAAGTAGGTGTTTTAGAACTGCTCCTACATGGACTTGTACATGATGGAGGATTCTAGAATGATATAACCATAATCACAATGTTATCACTCTTATGAATAACCTCATCATACTCAAATTTGGTACATGTACAGTCTCGATAATGTTATTCTAGTATTGTTACATTCATTGATCTCAGCCTCATCTCGGTTGTATACTCTCGACATTCAAGTCTATATCAAATGATCTCGGCACAACAATATTGATTTGATTCACAACTTTATGACACTTTATTCTTGTAAACTTATTCACTCTTTTATATGACAGAATCATAGTATATCATATCTTTGTTGCAACTACTTAAGGGATGGCTCAGTTATACTTCTATCATTTATACTCCAGGGATAAGCTTCTTTCTCAGGACATATGGCAGTACTGAGCATTGAATGATGACAAATTCGACCTTGGCATAGTTGTATCCTCTCATGGTGGCTCGATGATGGTTTTTCTATCCCTCAGAGACATGCTCTTTCACATCTTGTTGGAATCTATAGTTATCATCCTGCTTATCGGCATAGTCATTTGACACTATGACTTATATATGTGAATTTTGCGTATTATGGTATTATTTCCTGGTGCGGGATCCTTGGAAAAACGATTTATGATTCCCAATGCTCTAAGAGCAGAAGTCGCATATACTCTAGAAAAATATGACTCGGATGTGACCTTATGTAATTTCAACAGTGCCATCTATGCTAGAAAAATATGATTCAGGTATCATCCTTTGAATGTGCAAGGGTGCCATCTATGTGATGTATGTTGTAACCTATAATTTGATAAGAAACCATGTTTATGTAACCTGAATAAATATATATATTGCAATGATTGGCAGAAAGTGCAAAATAGTATTGGCAAACATTGTAATAATGGGATTGCATATTTATTGACAAGTTTGTATGATATCTTAAGAACATTAATAGTAGAACATCATAGATATCAGTGTTGATGTGGCATGGCAGCATCATTAGAGAAGCTCTGACTCTAAGCAGGAAGCTGAATTCTCGTATATTGTATTGTTACTTCATTAGCACAACAGTATTATGGTTGACATTTCCGTTGAGCAATCTATACTTTCCATCAACACATCAAGCATGAAAGGTATTCAATGATAGAAGCATTAACATTGGTTCTTGTTCACAATCGAAGTTGTGAAGAAGATGTGTAAGTTCTAAGTCAGTCTAATGTATTTAAAGGTAGATATATTCCATCACTCTATTTTTGGCATCTTGCACCAAGGCCTTTTGATGAAGTACAAAAGTAACTGGTCTATTAGCAAGGAAAATTTACCATCTCATAGAGTCTCTATAGGAATTAAACATAAAGGGATTTCTTAGTACTTACGACATGGCTTCATCAACTTCTGATCTCTCTAGACTATCCTAAACTATCACCATTATGACAAAGAAATAGGCTTTATGTTGTTCCTGAGTAGGTCACGAAAGGCTCTGGTAAATTTCCCATCATTGTAGCCTACAACATTATTCTTAGGGCTTATGCTCAAGATTGTCATGTGGATAAGGTTAATGCACTATTTAAGGATGTTGAAATAAATGAGATTGGGACATGTTTAAGGAGGACTTTTTGGAGGCACCTTAAGACTTCGGATGCCCTTCTACATTAGGCCACAATTCAGAGAAGTGTTTCTATGTTTCTTACTTTAGTTTGGGTTGTAGTAAGGGTTTCTACTAAAACATGTTGCAGAAACTTATGAAAATGTTGAATGGGATTGTTAGCATCCATCATCTCAGTGTAGTTATGGAGGCTAGGCCGTAGTAAATTTAGTGGGTCCAACCCTTGTATCCTTGCTACTCGACTGTAGTCTCAAACCATAGGTTGTAGACATTGTTCATCAAAATTTTCATTGTCCTAAGCTCATTCCGTTCAGCATAGAAGGCTACATCATATGATGAAGGAAAAATTTCCTTATGGACATTATTCTGCCACCACTTCAGCTTCTCCTGATCTCTGGTTAGGGTTTGTCTATTGATATTTGAGGACTTATCTATATACTTGATTGGCTGCCTACTTGGCATTTGGATAGTGACTCAAAACATAATTCATGGCAAGTCAATCTTACATTTTATTATATTGTCTCTCTCTCTCTTTGTTAAGCATTTTATTTTGATAATAAAAAGAATTGCTCAAAGGTTTTCCCCATTTTGGGGTTTTTCCCTAGCTTGAGACAATCCTTGTGTTCTCTTGTCTTGGCTTGTCTTCTGCATTTTATTTTCAGTCAATTGTTAATATGATTCATATGTAATAATGAAATATATGACGGGTTAATGAAATGGTTGAATTATGCATGAACATGTTAATCCTAAATTTAACAAAAAGGCTCTCACAAAATCCTGTGGATACTTTGACAAAATGAAAGAGAAATTTAGATGTCAACCCAACATTGTAACCTAAAACATTATTCTTAGGGCTTATTGTCAAGCCTTCCAAGTGGATAACGTTAATGCATTTTTTATGGATGTTGAAACAAATGAGATTGGGACAAATGTTTATACTTATAATGGTGTTATTTATTCTTATGGTAAACACTGAATACTCACAGAAATGGAGCAGGTTCTTTCTCATATGAAGAAAGAAAAATGTAAACCAGATCATTACTTTAAATTTACTTATATATTCTTATGGAAAGCGTCAAGATTTTAGAAAAATGGAACAAGTATTTAAGAGTGTGCTCCTATGAAAGGAGAATCCTACTTTACCAACTTTTAATTCAATGATCACCAATTATGGTAACGCTAGGCTTATGAAAAAGGTAGAATTGGTTTACGAGAAGATCACTAGCTTACGGTATGAACCAAGTCAAGCTACATACGAATGCTTGATTTCCGCATATGGGTATTGTGGCTTTGTTAAGAAATAAAGAGAAACATTTTCTGAAATTATAGATGCAAACAATTAGTATTAAAATTTCAACTTTGCATGCTCTACTGGAGGTTTATTGTAATAATGTTTTATTGTCTGAGATAGCAGCTTTATTGGAATAATTAGAACAGATAAGAAATGAAAGAGATGAAGAGAAGAAGCATATAGAGCGTCAAAAACAAAAAGAGGATTTAAAGCTAAAGAAGAGAGTTGATACGCGGCGACCCATTGCTCAATCCTACGTATTTTAATGTGAAAAGGGTGTGGGATGATGATGTTGTTTTTAGGAACCAAACCCATAATAAATCTAAGGTTTCCAAGTTCTTCATCAATGACACAATTGGAAATTATTTTCACCACAAATCCTTCGATAAGTATATGAAGTAATGGTTCATCAAACAATATCCACTTATATGGTGTAGAATTTCACTTGGTGTCTTGGGTTAGAATATGGAGATTTTTTATTGAAGTTATATTTTGTTACTTGGAAGCTTTCTGAAATGATGTTTGCTACTAGACATAGCCTGTCAGAGGCATGTGGAAATGTTGAAAAGCAACTTGAACAAGATTCCACTTTAGTAACGACATCAAAACGACATCTTTCTTTGAGATTTGATTGTGTTGATAATAATTTGGATCAATATGCAGAGTTAAATGCTGCCACCAAAGATGAGGTTTATCAGCTTCACGAAGACTTATTTCCCTAATGAGAACAATGTGATATGCAAGATTGAACCATCTATCACTGCAATATTCCAGCTTGACTTTGACCTCAAATAACACATTGTTCACATTTTCCATGCCTAAATATAACTGGAAACCATTCAAAGTAAATTATTTTAAATAGATATAGTTAGCAGAGAGAAGAGAGTTAGTTGGTTTCAAATTTTTCTCTTCACAACCACCTGGTCACCACACAAAACAATCACTAGATCAATAAAGTCAGTACACAAAGAAGCAACCGCTAACATGGCACTTTAACGAACTGGCCTAGCTTTTTTTGAGATCCATTCACAAACTGGCCTAGCTTATTTTTAGATCCAACTCCATCATCAACCATTTACACAAGATAGAAAACCCTAAATTTAACTTTACTTTCGAGATTTCCAAGAGTGAGCATGAAATAGCCCGTAACCCAGTGCCATTCTTGGAAATCGTGGGCTATTGAAACCCCATTCCTAGAAATCGGGAATCAGAAGAAAGAAAATCAGAAATGGCTTAAGTTTTATTTAATTTTTTTGTTGGCTATAATATAAACCTTTTGTTTTAAATAATTTAATTAAATAATAATTATAAATAATTTTTATTAATAATTTATTTACTCTCTAATGGTAAATCACATTTAAATAATTCAACTAAATAACAATTATAAATCATTCTTATTAATATAATTGATTTTTTTTCATTATAAATAATTCATTTACTCTCTAATGTTAAATAACATTTAAATAATTCAATTAAATAAAAATTATAAATAATTTTTACTAACATAATTCATTTAGTTTCTAATGTTAAATAAAATTTAACATGGCTTAAATTTTATTTACATTTTTTTTATTGGTTAAAATATAATCTCTTTTTTTTTAAATAATTCAATTAAATAATAACTATAAATAATTCTTATTAATATAACTCATTTAATCTCCAATGTTAAATAACATTTAACATGGGCTTAAGTTTTATTTACATCTTTTTTTTATTGGCTAAAATATAATCCTTTTTATCTCTAACAAAAAGCTGTGCGCGCTTCTGCGAGATACCTAACTGCAATTTCCTCCTAGCTGCCATGGTTACAAGAGAGGGACCTGAGGCTCCCCTTTCTCCTCCTTTAGACATTGTGGCATTCAAGAATCTGGTTGCAACTAGCTGCAAACGTCCCTTGACAGATTCACAGAAAAATTTTGTGAAGAAATTGGACAAGATTCCATCGGTTGCCCTCCCAATCAAAGAAACATGTCAACTTTGAACCTTGCTAAAAGGGGACTTATTGGGAAGTTTACTTGCCTTTGGACCTCTCCCAAAACTATGAAAGATTCATTGCAGAGAAACTGGACTCCATTAGTTTAGGAAGGCATCAGAAGTCACTTTGTAGGCGAAGGATTATTTGTATTTGTGTTTGATGACGTGGAAGACAAAAGCCTCATTTTCAGAAACAGACAGTGTTTTATGGGTCCTCATGGTCTATAGTTAAACAAATGGACTCCCGATTTCGACCCTGCATAAGACGTGTCTTTAGTTGTGCCTGTGCGCGTATGTCTCCCTCATCTCTCACTGCATTGTTGGAACCAAAAGTTTCTTCAAACCATTGGCAATACCCTCAGAAAGTATATCGACCAAACAGTGAGAAAAGACCAATACTCATGCGCATGTATATGTGTTGAGGTAGATTTGGAATTTGGTCTGCAGGAAGCTATTAAATTAATGGTTGCGTATTGGACCCATATCTATGAGTTGGATTACGAACATCTTCTTTTTAAACGTGGGCATTTCCATGATTATGGCCACTTCACAAGGCATTGAAAAAAGAACGCGAAATAAGATAGTGAGAAATCGAAAGGAGATCAATGGAACCAGGAACATAAAACAGCTCCGACAAAAGCTAAAGGAAAAGGGGCCACAAAAGTGACCAATGCACCAATAGCAGGACAAACTCTTGGGGAAGGGAGCTCTGTTCCCTCTTCGGTAGAACCCACAAAAAATCCTTTTGAAGGCTTTAACACTCTAACAAACCCTCCAGAATCAACATTGGAAGTCACTGAACAAAAAAACAGTCCCGCCTCTTTTGAAAAAGGTAACGCAGAAGTATTCCTTTCCAGATCATTCCTAGATACTTCCTCCCCTCCCTCATATGCCGAAATAATCATAAATAAGCCAATGTAAACTTCTTGTTCCTCATAGGATGTGACCTTTGAGAGGGCTTCGAAAATATTTGGAAGAAGATCCCATAAAGAAACTAGGGAGGATGAGGCATAAAGGACCAAAACTCAAGGAAGCCAATCCACAATCGAAATTTCCATTGGGAGAAACACCAGAAAAAATCCTTCCAAGTCAGGAGTTACCAACACAACTATCAGTAAATAATGTGATTAGTCTCATGGAATTGCAGAGGATGGGGGAATCGAATGAAATTTGAACCCATCAAAGATCTCCTAAATATGGACCATCCTGAAATACTCATGCTCCAAGGGACTAAAATCGAAGGGGGCTCCCTTCTTGACATCAGTAAATTGAAATGGAAGAAAAACATAGGAAATGTTGTAAGTGCTAGGGGATCCTTAGGTGGAATTTCTACTCTGTGGTTGGAGGACCAATTTCAACTGGAAATCATCTTTGAGACCTAACACTAGATCTTTACAAAGCTAAGGAATTACACCAATAATTTAACCTTTGCTCTTTTTTATCTTTATGTCCCTGAGCTCTATGCTAAAAAGAGAGATTGTTGGCAATCTCTTTCTGAATTTCTAGACCTCCACTCTCCCAAGAGCATAATATTAGCTGGACACTTAAACATTTCTCTAGACTCAAAAGAAAAGAGAGGAGGCATCTGTAGCAGGGACCAAATGCTTTCCCTGGTGGAAGATCTAGTTCACCAATGGGACCACGTGTATTTCAAACACATGAGAGGCCTCTTCACTTGGTCCAATAATAGCGTAGGGAAGGAGCACATTTTCACTCATTTGGACAGTTTTCTTGTTTAGAGTTCACTTCTGCTAGAACAAAGGCTCATCTCCTCCAAAATCCTTGCTAAGCTTACCTTTGATCACAAGCCTATCCTTATCCTCTTGGAAGAGGAAGAAAATTTGGGCCCAATCCCGTTCTGGTTCAACCCTCTTTTTATTGATAGAGATGGGTTCTTTGACACCGTTCGTTTGGCTTGGTCCAAACCTTTCATAGGATCCCCAAGTTTTGTGTGGGAGTAGAAACTCAAGGTCACTAAGAAAGCTTTGAAAGAGTGGATCAGAAAGCCCACTAAAACCCCTACAATTCAGAGAAAAGAAGATTTCCAGTTGCTGGATGACCTGCAAATGCATATTGAAAGAAAGTACAACACCTCTTTAGAGCTTCAAAAGGAACATATCACCCAAAGAAATTTCTATCGCTCCTTCTACATAGAAGACGAATATTTGAGAATTAAGTCTCACAACCTATGGCTCAAAGTTGGATATTGAAACACTTATTTCTTCCACTGCCAATATATATCTCGCATCTCTCGTAATCACATCTCAGAAATCACCTCTCCTGAAGGGTTGGTCTACAAAGGCTTCGATCAAATCAAAGCAGTTGCAATGTTTCATTTCTAGAACCTCTATAGAAAAGAGAGTGTTGTAAGCAAAGAGGAAAAATTTGAGTTCCTCTCTAACATTACCTCTCTTGTTAGCAGGGAAGACAATTTAGTACTCATGAAGCCTTTCACTTATGAAGAAATCTGAAAAGTCATTTGGTCAATGGACCCCGACAATGCCCATGGGCACGACAGATTTTCAATCCACTTCTATAGAATATGTTGCAATATAATCAAATTTTACCTCTTGAGAATGATTAAAGGCTTCCTGAAAAAATCCAAGGTGGGGGGTGGCACTAACTCTACCTTCTTAGCATTAATCCCTAAATAGGTGAATCTTGGATCCTTTGATAAATTTAGGCCCATCTCCCTCTGGAATGCTTCGTATAAAATCCTTCCAAAGATACTCGTTAACAAAATTAAGACGTTGGTTGGGAACCACATCTCCCCCTCTCAAGCTGGGTTTTTCAAAGGCAGACACATCCTGGACAATGTCATTCAGGTACAAGAAGCAATGCATTCCAACCATCAAAGGAAGGATCAAGGGATGTTGATTAAGCCTGATATGGAAAATTCCTTTGGCAGTGTCAATCTCACCTTCCTCTATAGAGTCCTTCTTTCCTTTGCTTTCTTTCTTGAGTTTTTTAGTATCATCAAAGCTTGCAAAGATAAGCCATGGATAGCTCCGCTTGTCAATGGAAGACCTGCCAACTATTTTCAAGCTTCAAGGGGATTAAGGAAAGGCTTCCCTCTCTCCCCCTTCCTATTCATTTTGATGGAATATTATCTTACCTGAAAATTGAAAGCTAAAAATATCATAGGGATAGTTCCAAGCATAATATTGATCAAAGGATTAGATCCTACCAACCATGCCTTCTTCACTGACGATTCTCTCCTGTTAGGTGGAGCCTCCATAAAGATCGCAAATTTCTATAAATTAATCCTCCACATCTTTTGCAACGTCTTTGGTGCTGTTATCAATGACAAGAAGAGTGTGGTGTATGGGTAGAATGTTGAACAACAAGACATACACATAATTTCACATCAATTGGGTTTTTTTCGTTATGCCTATTGGGACAAAATTAAATATCTTGGATATTCTTCCTCTAACTCTCTGATTAAACAAGTTTTCATTGTGGGTTGATGTTATATGCAAAATCAAGTTGAAAATCACCTCTTGGGGAGCCTATTGGCTCACAAATGGCAGGAAATTAGTCCTTGTAAAATCAGTGCTCTCTGCCTTGCCTATTTATCAGAATTCCTTTCTCCTCACCCAAAATTCTATCACCAAGAAAGTTTCAAAGTTAATCCATGAATTTATTTAGCGTGGAGGGAAAGGTAACCAGGAGAAGTTCCATTTAGTTATATGGGAATTGTTAAACACCTAATTTCATAAGGTGGACTTCATATCAAAGATCCTAGCCACGCAAACATTTCTTGTGCTAAAAAGTTCGGTGGAAGATATACGTGAATCCAAAACACCCATTCAGTAAAATTATAGGAAAGAAGTATGCCAAAGGTGTCCCTTTGAGAAATCCACGGGCCAATAACGCTTCGAAAGGATCGTTGATCTAGAATCTCTACCAAAGAGGAATATATTTTTTTTGAAAACAATCTCTATCATATTCATGATAATGGAAGGAAAATATTGTTGTGGAAAGATTGTATAATGGGACACCCACCTCTTGCCAATTCTGAAGATCTAAAAGAGTTCTATGAGTGGCTTTTTCGGCATGGAGTTCTCAGACTTGAAGACATTTTTGTTTGGGATGAGACAGCAAATTCGCAATCCTCGGCCTTTCCTAGAGTCCCTGAGCATATGCAATCCCAACAGAACATTTTCAGAGAAAATTTAACTAACTCATCTCCAATTCACAAGCAGGCTTCAGATTCTTGGGGTTCAGGAAACACCAGAACTTACTCTGCTGCGCAAGGATTTATGTATCTCCAAATGCACCACGAGACGAATAAGCATGTGATCTTTTGGAGGCAAGTTTGGGACTCCTTTGGTCTCGCAAAAATTAATTTCTGCTTATGGGTTCTAATGCAAAATAAAATCTTAACAGGGGAAAATATTATAAAAAAAAGCATCATCAGTCCTCACATATGTGTGCTTTTCAGGAATGCTCTTGAAACTATGGATCACTTGGATTCCTACCGAGACTTCTGCTTCTGTTTTCTTCTTGGCTTCAAAGATATGGTAATTTATTTCCTTCTAGATTTCCCTTAATAGAAAGCCCATGGTGAATTCCCTTATCTGATTTAACATGTTACTCTTGTAGGGCTTCACCTCCCAATTGGTAATAATTTTCATCGATCTTCCTAGGATCCGGTTGGGCTGGTTAAATATATTATCTCCCTCCCTCCATATTTTTGAGGTCCAACCACATTCTTAAAATAAATGGTTCATGGTTTCTATAGCTAAAAGGCATAGGAAACATACTGATGAGCCTCTCATACCCCTCTTGTGTAGGTTCTCCCATGTCAACACTCTTTCTTTCAGCAGCAACCATAGGAAGATTGATATCTTAGGCCATAGCCCTAACTTGTAGACTGTAATCTATATCTTTTTAGTTTTGGCCATATGTCATTTCTTGGCAAGTCTAGATGCTTCCTTTATATTGAGCCACCCGACTATATTGTAACCCAACCTTATCTTATCATTTTTCCTACTTTTCATTTATATTTACTTCTCCTAGAACTTGTACAATCTGTCTTTTTTCTTCTCCCGGGATGTGTGCTCTTAACCAATCATCCTCCTTCCATTGGAGGTATGGGTTTCCTTTAACATCAGCATCCAAAAACTCATTGACCTTGGTAAGGCCTTCCTCTTGCATCTATTATTGGAGGTCTGGCATTTCCACCAGCCCTTGGATGTTCAAAAATTGTTGCCAGGAATCCCTAAATAAATCAGCCTAGCCCACATCTTGTATCTCCCAAAAGCTATGATCTTTGATTATGCTACGGTTGGCATTAACCACCCTCTAGATTACGGATATTGGGTGTTCCTCATTGAATCAAATCAGGTTTTGTCTATTTCAACCTCGGCATATTTACTAGTCCAGTACCTGATTATTGACTTATGGGTCTTTGAGCCCCAGACCACTCTCTTCCTTAGGGAGGAAAAATGTTTTCTAGTCAACAAATACCCATCTCTTTTTATTATCAATACTACCCCAGATGAAGTTTCTCTGGATTGCCCTTATTTTCTTGATGACCGACATCAGGGCCACAAGAACTGAGAAGAGGTAAATTTACATCACCTGGATTGAACATGTTTTGTATGCAACTGCCTATTAAACTATGATATTTTTCCCATATAATGAATAAAGGGAGATATACCAAAAAAAATATGTTACAGTTTAGGAGATATACCCAAAACAAAGTGTGTTATGCAAGTGTTGTGCAACTTTTCCTACTGAGTTTCACGCATGTTTTAGAGCTGCCAGCTGTCAGAGATTTATAGGTTGGTTTGTCTACATCAAGATGCCATCTCAACCCATATTTCAACAAATAGGTGTCAGCCATAAAGGAAATATGACTTTGTGCTACTTAGTTGTTGCGCAACACTGTCATTTCACTGGTGGATTTTATGATTTTTTTTTCTATTTTATTTACTAAGGATGGATTATGTTTGAAGACACGCTCTTTTTTAAATATGTTTTTCTTTTGGATGAAGGAAAATATCCTAGGAAAATTTCCTTTCATCATTTTTTAAAAGGATGTAAATAACCATGATGTTTATACTATTCAAGTTTTTGTTGATCCTCTCCATGGATCAAACATGTTTTGTATGCAACTACATATTACATTGATATTTTTCCTATATAATGAATAACGGGATATATACCCAAAAAAAATATGTTACGATTTGGTAGATATACCCAAAACAAAGTGTGTTGCGCAAGTGCTGCGCAGTCCTTGCCTATTGAGTTTCACACATGTTTTCGAGCTGCCAGCTGTCAAAGATTTTAGAGGTTGGTTTTTCATACATCAGGATGCCATATCAACCCATATTTCATCGAACAGGTGTTAGCCATAAAGGAAAGAGGACTTTGTTCTACCCAGTTGTTGCACAACACTATCTGTTCACTAATAGATTTTATTATTTTTAGTTGTTTATATTTTCTTTACTGAGGATGGATGAGGTTTGAAGATACACACTGTTTCAAATATGTTTTTCTTTTCGATGAAGGCAAGTATCTAAAGAAATTTTCCTTCTATCATTATTTTAAAGGATGTAAACAACCATGATGTTTACACTTTTCTTGTTTGTGTGGATCCTCTCCATGGATCAAACTTTTTTGTATGAAACTGCCTATTACACTGCTATTTTCCATATATAATTAATAAAGGGAGATATACCCAAAAAAAAAATTATGGTTTCTGAGATATACACAAAAAAAAGTGTGTTGCGCAGGCGCTGTGCAAGTGCTACACAATCCTTTCCTATTGAGTTTCACACATGCTCTCAAGGTGCCTGCTGTAAAAAATTTTAGAGGTTGGTTTTTCATATATCAGGATGCCATCTCAATCTCAACCCATCTTTCATTGAACAAGTGTCATCAATAAAGGAAAGATGACTTTGTTCTACCCAGTTGCGGCTTAGCACTATCAATTCACTAGTAGCTTTTATGATTTTTTGTTATTTCTATTTTCTTTACTGAGGATGGATGAGGTTCAAATATACACACTGTTTAAAATATGTTTTCCTTTAGGATGAAGCGAATTTTCTTAGGAAATTTTCCTTTTATAATCTTTTAAAAGGATGTAAACAACCATGATGTTTATACTTTTCCAATTTGTGTTGATCCTCTCTATGGATGGAACATGTTTTGTATGCAACTACCTATTAAATTGGTATTTTACCTATATAATGAATAAAGGGAGGTATACCCAAAAAAATATGTTACGTTTTGGAGATATACCAAAAACAATGTGTGCTATGTAGGCGCTGCGTAGGTGCTGCAGAGTCCTTGCCTACTGAGTTTCACGCATGTTTTCGAGCTGCCCGTTGTTAGAGATTATAGAGGTTGATTTGACGTACATCAGGCTGCCATCTCAACCCACATTTAATTGAACATGTGTCATCCATAAAGGAAATATGACTTTGTTCTACCCAGTTGTTGTGCAGCATTTTCAGTTAACTAGTAGCTCTTATGATTTTATGTTGTTTCTATTTTCTTTACTGAGGATTGATGAGGTTCGAAGACACACACTATTTCAAATATGTTTTTCTTTTGGATAAAGGCAAGAATCTTAGGAAATTTTCCTTTTATCATTTTTTAAAAGGATGTAAACAACCATGATGTTTATACTTTTCCAGTTTGTGTTGGTCCTCTCCATGGATTGAACATGTTTTCTATGAAACTACCTATTACACTGTTATTTTTCCTATATAATGAATAAAGGGATATATACCCAAAAAAAATATGTCACGGTTTGGGAGATATACCAAAAAAAAAGTGTGTTATGTAGGCATTGCGCAGGTGTTGCGCAATCCTTCCCTATTGAGATTCAGACATGTTTTCGAGCTGCAAGCTATCATAGATTTCAGATGTTGGTTTTTCATACATCAATATGCCATCTCAACCCATCTTTCATCGAACATGTGTTAGCCATAAAGGAAAGATGACTTTTTGCCACCCTTTTGCTACACAACACTGTCAGTTCACTCGCAACTTTTATGATTTTCTGTTGTTTCTATTTTCTTTACTAAGGATGGATGTGGTTCAAAGATACACATTGTTTAAAATATGTTTTTCTTTTGGATGAAGGTAAGTATCGTAGGAAATTTTCCTTTTATATTTTTTTATAACTATGTAAACAACAATAATTTTTATACTTTTCCAGTTTCTGTTGATCCTCTCTGTGGATCGAACATGTTTTATATGCAACGTCCTATACACTATGATATTTTGCCTATATAATGAATAAAGGGAGATATACCAAAAACAATATGTTACAGTTTGGGAGATATACCCAAAACAAAGTGTGCTATGTAGGTGTTGCACAGTCCTTGCCTACTGAGTTTCACTCATATTTTGGAGCTGCCAGCTCTCAGATATTTTAGAGGTTGGTTTTTTAGAAATGACTACACCAATTAGCATAACACTTGACAGGGACACTGAGAGGACTAGTGACATGGCAAATTATGGTAGTGTTATGTACCTTGACATGATCCCCAAAATGATCGAAAAATAGTCTCCATTTGGTTTTTCATCAATAATAGCAAACCACACATCCAAAAGTTTCAAATTAAAGGATGAAAGGTCAGGTAAGTCATAACATTTATAGTAAACAAGGACATAACCCTACTAGAGTGGAAGAGGTTTTTTTTTGTTGTTGTAAAATTCGTCAATGTATTTCTATTGATAGCAAAAGGTAGTACATAAGATACTACATTGGGAGCCCTTAATTTCATCATCTGACTTGGAGGATCATGCCTCCACCATTAATACCATACACATAGCAGGAACTACCATTAGAAAACTTTTGAAAATGTATCTACCTTATAGTGTATTTGGAGGACTGTGGACTATAGAAATACAAAAAGGTAGAATATCAATACCCTTCCAACCTGGTCCCTCAACTCGCAGATTGTATTAATACTCCTTCTACGTTTTACACATTATTGGAAGAATTTTGTGTTGTCATCTCCCTGTTTGAGCCAAATGGCCTTGATTTTGAGTCTCCACTCTTCCTCTTTCGTTAATAGTTTGGGTTTATCCATTTCCAGTTGTATGAGATGATCCTTGGCCTCAGTGGACTAAAATCCAATGCCATTCGATCCCATCAGATACTCTAACTCATACTCAATATTTTTAATATCTCTTCTTCATGTTTTTTGTTCTCTCTGGCCCATCTTATATTTAATCTTTTTAATCTTCACAAGTTTCAGTAGAGTACATGAGAAGACTCAGAGCTAGGTATTTGATCTTAGTGAATCCTTTCTCTTTTGACCATAAAGAGGAATTATGGATCCTCCAGCTAGCTAGAGTTGAATTTAAAGGGGGAGTGTGGTTTGAAACTTCCCATAAATTCAATTTCAAGGTATATGGGGGAGTGATCCAAGGATCCTCCTAATCCTACCCATTTTTTGGCCTTGTCAATCCTGTCAGCCAACCTAGTCTTGATCAATAAGCGATCTAGTCTTCTAACTAAAGCAACCTCCCTAGTCCTTCTATTTCTCCAAGTGGGAAATTTTTTGGGCATGGCCAAATATAACATGTCATCACCATCAATGAGATGCTCAAATTATTCTGACAAGGGGTCTGGAACAAATTTCGATCCCCAAGACACAACAAGTCCAATGGAGAAGTTTAAATCTCCTCCTAGGATAATGTGTTCCCCCTTCATGATGGTATTGGACATCCACTTGTGCCAGAAGTCATCCTTATTGTGGCAACGGTTGTAAACATTGATCATGCATATGGGCATGTCATATCCAATTATAGTTATGTTAGCCCCCAGAATCCCTTATTTTCCCCACTAGTTACCCACTTTGATAGTCCTTTTGTTGAATCCCATTTCACATCCACCTAATCTCGCTCTAGCATCCAGTGTATGAAAACTCCAGTCCTGTGGGTGTTCTTGTCCCAAATGTGCCCTTCTCCTTCCAATGTGTCGTCAAAATCTGACGTTCTGATCTTCTCTCGAGGTGGAACCAAATGAATGATGCCCTCAAAACAACCCCATGCTGCCAGAAAAGCGGGCTCCTCTATATTGGTTGTTTGTGTTAGCTCATGCTCTGCATGATTGATGCCTAAATGTTTGAAACCAAAATAACCCTTCAATTTTCCATCAATAGCACCTAGATCATTCGTTAGTGGACCCAAAACATCCAGTGTGACTTGGGCTTGGTGCTCCCATAGTCTGAGAAACCAACGGCGAGGGGATATAATATGCTGGAGAGCCTAGTGCCACCAGGAATGGTTCCAAGTAAACCACCTTAGCTACCGAGAAGGATTTTGATAAGGCATATGGAGTATGTGATGAGTCACCAATATTCATATCCACTTGTTATTTTCCTGCAAGTTCATCTCCCTAAGTTGTCCCACTTGTCTACTAAGATGTTAACCCAACCAAAATCTAAGATGGTTCCAAGTTTTCAGATGAGTAGTCTAGCTTGTACTCAATCATATCTCTATTTCAAGTGTTCACCTCCATTCTGAGAGTGCCTTATCCTTACCATAGAAAACCTTATATGTTCCAAGGAGCTGGCTCAACTACTATGACCATTCGCCATATCCACTAGGGTCTAGAAGGAAAGCAAGGGTACTAATAATAACCCTCTGTCTGGTTGTCAGAACCATTAATAAAACTCCAAAGCACTCAACCTTCAGGCTATGGCAGTGAATCTTGTGACCATTAGCGACATACCACCTTAGAAAATCAAGTATTGAGCTCTGAGCAATCTTGTAGGTGTGGCGGGTGTTAGCCACCAATAAAATTTGTCATATCAAATGGTGGCTAAAATTTTTTTGGAGCCTTCAAGAAATAGGTTTTATTGCTAAAAATTTTTATCTCTTGAAGACTCATGGAGACATCATGCCCTTGGTTCAATATTCACTGTTGTTTCCTTTTCCAAACTCAGAAATTCTGCTGATTCCATAGAGAAAATATTGCTGCAAAACACCATGTTTCCCTTCCTTCCACCTCAAAAATAACCTTCATTTTTCCTCCTCTTTTCCTCATAAAATTCCTCTATTTTCCCTTTTTTCCATTTTCCCCTTCATAAAATCCACTTTACAGAGTTTAAAACTCTTTTTTTAACTCTGCTGAAACCCCCAAATCCATCAGAAAACTCTGAAAATTTCATAAAAAATAAGTTTCTTCACTAAGGGTTTCAGCCCCTTTGGGCTAAGTCCTAAACCACTTCCCCACACTTTCCTGTGCCCTAGAACCAAGCGCTAAGCCCTTTTAGCATTCATTGAATCAGAAAAAATCAGAGTGCACAAGTCTTTTTGTTAAGTTGAGATCTCCGATGCGATTGGCCCTTTATTACATGACCCCCGATCTTATCATCGCTTCATATAACCCGAGGGCCCACAATCGGGTGCTTAAACATTGTATAAACTCATCTCTGATGCATTTTTCCCTTTTTTAATTCATAAAAATGACTTTCCTAAGTTTCGGTCTAAAACCCGCTAGAGCAATGTTTTTAATGTAAAATGGGTAGATTGAAAAGCCCTGCATCAAAATTCCGATGCGATTGAGCCCCATTATATAAACCCCTCTCTCTAATTTACTCCATATAACTTGTGCCCGGGACCAAGAGTTAAAAGTTCCCAAGCGCCAATCGCATCACAAAATTCTAAATGGATAGATTGAAAGACCAACTCTGACCTTCCAATGCGATTGGCCCTTATATATATAAGCCCTGGGCCAATCACACTCCATATAAACCATGGGCCCCACAGTCGAGTGCCAGACCATTTCATATCCAGTCCCAAGCCACCAAAACCTTTGCTTTTATTAAATTTTTGGTTTTCATGTGTTATAAAGTGTTTCCGCCGGTTCATTATTTGAAGAAATCTCGACCGTTGATCTAAAGCTAATCAACAAGAAGCACAAAATCACATCGACATTTTTTATCGGGCGCATTCTATTCCTCTCCCCGATTGGAATTCCTCGATGGATCCTCCACTGTTGGATCTATCCACCATATCCCAGATGCGACGACTCTCATTCTCTCTGATTGCAAACCTTTCCTCCACCTTCAAACCCCTTTGATTTATTTTCCACCGTCGATCTGATCTGTAGATCGACGGCCAGTGCTCAATCGCATTGGCGCCATTTAGTTTCTTCCCCCCTCCGATCGCATGCCTCCAATTGCATCTGGGTCGTCCACGTGTCCAGATCAAACGGTCCAAAATGCATCTCCCCCCTTTGGTTAGAAACATATGCCCTGCTTCATAATATTTTTTTGTCCGATCACAGCCGTTGATCTTTGTAAATCAACGGTCTTCATAAACCCTTCCTCCACCATTGTACTATTTCGTTTACACCCCAGATCACATCTCAGCCATTGATCCTGTTCCATCCAATGGCCCATATTAACCTGACAGGCCTGCCTCCTGTGGGTCCTGCCTTCTTCAAAGTTTTATCTCAGCCATTCATCTTAGATCCAATGGCTCAGATTGAAACCACCCTCCCCACTTTCGTCCATGCATATATCTCATATCACGTTCACTTCCCCACCATTAGATCTGAGGCCCCAGATCTAACCACTGACATTCTATATCACACGATTTCAAGCGCGAACGATAATTTCCTAAGGGCTGCATGATATAGGCCGTTTTTCAAGGACACATGTTGGGTGGGAACGCATATCACGTTCAAAAAGGAAAAACCACCTCCCCACCTTTTCTCCGCGCAAAAATCGTGGTTTTCTCCACCAAACCACCTTTCTCCATTTATATTTTTGATTCATCGCACGCGAATCTCACCGTTGATATCTATAGATCAATGGTCAAGATTCAATCTGGCCTTACACTATCACCCTCCACCCTTTCCAAGGGATTTCAATGAGTGATCTCCACTGTTGATCACCCGGGCTGATCTCATCTGATGGCCCACGATCATCTCCAACCCCCAACTTCATTTTTTACCATTTTTTCTCCACCAAAGGTTTTTTAACCTTATTTCTTATTTTTCCACCATTTCTCTATAAAGTGACCATTTTCATAATATTCCTCTCGATTAATCCTGACCGTTGATCTTTGCAGATCGATGGATATGACTTTTTTCTTCCCACTGCTCCCTTTTAACCACTGCGCATAGATCTCCACTGTTGGATGTTGTCATCTAACGGTCATGCTCCTCCCCAGAACCTCTGAAGCATTTTTTGTACGAATAACGCATGATTTCCTAAATTTTGATAGTTTTTGTAGGTTTCAATGGTTTCTCCATTTTATTGAAGAAAAGCCAAAGGTTGAGGATGACGATTCCCGTGCCTTTGATTCATAAAAAGGAAGCCATTTGCAGGGTTCACCTCCACGTCTCATCAATGCTTTATGGGCATTGATGCCATACGAGTCCTGTGAAGCCCTGCACATCAACAAGACACAATATGATTAAATCAAATCAAAAGAGTAACAATGGTGAAGACCTACCATAGAAGAACTGAAGATTGAAGATGAATTCCATAGTTTAATGGATTACGATTAAGATTGATTATCAAAAGCCTAATCCATTAAATTAAACACAAATTAAAGGGAAATTAAAATATCACCAGATAGAAAGGCCTCCACCACCACAACAGAGGCCAATTGATTCCTCTCAGCTACCCCAGTGCCACCTGTTGCCTCAAAGCATTCAAACAGAGGCCAAAGTTATTGATCAGAAAGAAGATATTTGCCTTAGCGCAGCTAAATATTTAATTATTCTAGAAGAAACTAATGCAAAAAATATCAGCAGAGTTATTACATCCTAAAACAAATCCTAAAAGTCAATAAAAGCTCCCACCGAGCTTAATTCGTAAATGTAAAACAATTAATACAGTCATAACATCTATAAACTTCTCCATTGAGCCCCTCAAATGCCGAGAAGCTATTAAATCTATATTAATTGACTTGGGAGATCTTTTATCCTCTCCCACCTCCTCATTTCTTATATAAATACTCTTGTAGAAGATGAGAAAATGTTGGTTGCAGAACTTTGAAATATACTTGTGCTCGAAACTTCTGATTGTAAATAGTGTTCAAAGGCTCTTGAAGCTCTTCTTGTGATAGAATAGTTAGGCTGAGAAGTGAAGATTATTGCTGAACTGAAACACTAGACTTAAAGCTGTAATTGGTTTGAAGCATCAATACACGTTGATTTATGGGATCCTGGTCTATGTCAACGGTGATGTTTTTATTATTGTAAATCATTATTTTATTTCTATTTTCACTTTGTCCATCTTCTCTGATAAAGAAAAAAAACATAGAGTTATTATTTACTGTATATCAGTACCCTTCTCTGACTGATAAGCTTTATCTATATGTTTTCTTCCAAATTGTGTTGTTTAGGAATGATTTAATTTAGTTTGAGCAGTTAGGAATGCTGGCGTTCCCTCGTCCTACTATCTTAGCTAATTTTTATTCTTGAATGTTATTTTCAGTTTATGTTAAGTAAAGATGAACTAAGGAAGTTATGGTGAGCCCTGTCCTATTTTTATCCCCAAAGAATATCTGAAAATTTCCCTAAGAGTGTGTTGAAAGTTGGCTAGTTTCAAAGTACTTACTAGATCTTAGACCATTATTTGTTATCATTTGTGTCTCCCTTGGTGTTTTAATTTTTTTTTCTATTGAAAGTGTATCAAAAGTTGGCTAGTTTAAAAGTACTTACCAGATCTTAGATTAATTTTATGTCTTTCTTAAGTGTATGTCAAAAGCTGGCTAGTCTCTAAGTACTTACCAGATCTTAGGCTTCTCTTTGTTCTTCATTTGTTTAATGCCCCTTCTTATTGTATTATTTAATTCCATAAAATCAACTTCGAAGAGATCCTTAGACATAGACGAGTTGCCCCATGGACCACTCTTGCTCCTTGTTGTTTCAATTAAACCCTATTATGACTCCATAGCCCAATGGACTAAAACCAACATTGCATCCATATTTTTAGCCAAAGATTGTTCTAATTGCTTGCAACTTCACACCTTTGAAACTCTTTCCATTTAGAACTTTCCACTCAAATAATAATCATGCTCAACCATCCAAAACAAACAAAAACCCTCGGACTTCATAACTAGCCTAATATCGTTACCCAAACCTTAAAGTTAAATCCATCTTTACACTTATTGGAGAGATCCCTCTCCAGATTCAGAAGGGCTAGATCCTAGAATCCCAAAGTGGTTGAAATAGTGTTTCTCCCTGCAGTTGGACTTTGCCAATCTTGCTAATTACAGGGAGCTAACATCTCTGGCGACTCCACTAGGGAGGTCTTAGTGTTTTTCATTTCAAGTAATCATAAGACATCATAAATTCCTTTCTTTTGAATGACATTTGTTCTGTTAGCTGGTTGAATCATTAGGCATAACATATCTGGCAAACAAAAATTGTTTAGTGAGTAAAAGAAACCCTTTCCAAGCACTACCAACACACAGTAATCATGATGAAACTTGTTTGAATCAGTGACAAACTAGGTTAACTCTAGGATTCTCATAAGACTTTATCTAACCTTAAAGGATCAGCTGGCTTAACCATAAGAGTAGATTTTCTTTGTCTCATAACCGTAGCTAAGTTTTGAAACAGATTTAGGACACTCTTAACAACCAATAGGACTGAAAAATAACTCAGAAAACTCAAAAATATTTTAGATTTGTATTTAATAAACATGGTGGTGGACCATAAAACCTTTTACCTCCAAAAGATATAAAAAATTCCACTTGGTGACTCCACAATCCTAAATAGACCTTAAGACTCCACTGTGAAGAACCTTTATCATCACAACATCATTTAAAATCAGTTAGAGGACTGTAGGATTAAAACTTGTGTAAAATAGATTAAGTTGACCTCTGAAATATTTTCATATCTGGTTGAACTTTTCTTGTTTAGTTGGGTCTAAAAACACAACATAATGGCTCTTAGAGAGATTCATACTAGAGCCTTTCCTGACCCGGATCCACCTGATATAGTTGATAACCCAGAAAGTATCCTTAGGAAGTCTCCTAAAATAAAATTTTAAACTATTTTCAGATCACCCTTGAGAGCTAATTCAGTTCCTGAAAATCTTGCAGCTCTACAACAATCACAAGTAGACTTAAGAAATCCATTTAGAACTAGGTCTCTTGATGATTTAGATCAGCTATATTCTGAGTCTTCACTTTCATCTCCTGAAACAATTGAACACCCTGGTAGTAGAATAACAACAGCACCTGATTCACATTTCCCTTCCAATTTAGGTGTCTCTCATCCAAGATCAGCTCAGCAATCTATTCTTTGTCCATCCACATCCATTCATACTACATCCATTGTCCAAACCACTCCACTTCATCCCACTTTTCCTTTTGTTAATCCACCTCTTGTAAATCCACCTCCACCACATATCATGGTAGCATGGTATGCTCCCTTAGTCCTTCCTGTACCATTAATCAATCTTCCACAGAAATATCAATCTAAAATTCCATTATATGATGCTATTAATGATACTACTGCATCACAACATATGGATAAAATGAATGACTACTTTGAAAGAAATGAAATTGATGATGAATCTGTAAAACTAAGACTATTTGCTCAAATTATGGGGGGAGAAGTAAGAAAATGGTTTAAAGGCTTAACCCCCCATAGTATCAGTGATCTCCAAGCCTTCCATAAGACATTCTTAAACAAATGGGAAGTAAAGAAAAATCCTCTCCAAGTCCTTTCTGATTACAAGAACCTCCATAGAAACACTGGGGAAAGTGTTCAAGCTTATTGCACTAAATTTAAAAATGTGTATAATGCACTTTCCCCCAGATCTAAAACCTCCACAAGGCTCAGCTCTAAAAAAATTTCCTGAAGGGTTTGACCCCGAGATGGCCTATCAGCTGCGAGAGAGAGATCTTGCAACTCTTGAAGATATGGAAAAATTAGCTCTCACTGTGGAAGTTAACTTAATGGAGAATAGAGCAAGAATGGAAAATGAGAAGAGAGTGTCCTTTAGAGAGGAATATACCCCTTCCACATCTAGCTCAAAGATGGAAAAAATGATTGAGGAGATGATGAAGAAAATGAGCATTCTTGAGAGAGCAGAAGCAAGTAAAAACCAAAATTCTCCTCAAAACAGAAACCAGAACCAGAATCAGAATTTTAGAAGGAACCAACCTCTAAACAGACCTAGGGAAGATGATCAATAGATCACTCCTCCCTTTCATCAAAACTATGTGAGTGAGGTTGAGGAAACAGATGAAATAAAAGAGGAAGATGATATCAACATGCTGGGAGTAGATAATGATGACTTTGAGATTCATTATGATAGAAAAGAAGGTCCTTACACACCTTATGATAACAAAAGAGATGATGATGAAAATTACTATTAGGACATGGAAAATGTTATCATAGAATCTCAAAGGGAATATGACCTTATAAGTAAAACCAATCAACAAACTCCCAACGCCAAAACCTCTGACAAATCTTCACAAAACATCACTGTAAACAAACCCAAAATTTTCAAACAGAAGGACAAATCAGTGGCTGTGAATTATGATAAAGGTAAAGAGAAAGGCACTCAAAACATTACAAAACAAAGTGCTAGTACTCTTGTTAAAATGATTTTGTCACGTTAAAACATTACTTCGGCTAGTACTCTTGTTAAAACATTACTTCGACTAGTACTCTTGTTAAAACATTACTTCGGCTAGTACTCTTGTTAAAACGATTTTGTCAAGTGTAAATAGAACAAATCAGCAAACAGATTTTGGTGACAGAGTGGCAGCTAATAACGCTGAGACAAGCACTTCAAAGAATAAAATTCCTTTTAGCCTGGAGCAGGAAATTTCAAAGATTAAAATCTTTTTTCCCCTGACTGAGTTAACTGCCCACAATGTATATAAAACCCAAATTTTGAAGTCTTTAAACATTGAGGATAATAATGACACAGTCAATATTAGCGATGACCAGCCAAAGCTTATTTTTGGTCCAAAGATTGAAGGTAAGTATCAAGAGGGACCTGTTCCTCCCTTTTATGTGAGTTTAAATGTTCATGACAAGATTTTGCACAATACTATGCATGATTCTGGGGCTTCTAATAATTTAATTCCTAAAGATGTGATGGAGAGCCTGGGTCTAGAAATCACCAGACCTTATAAAGACCTTTACTCCTTTGACTCGAGCAGAGTAAAATTTTTAGGATTAATCAAAGACCTCTGCGTTAACTTAGCACAGATCCTAGCCAAATGCTTATTCATGGATATTGTTGTGGCTAATGTGCCCCCAAAGTATTGAATGTTATTATATAGGTCTTGGGGGGCTAAGTTACAAGGAAATATGCAGATGGATATGACCTATGCGACCATCCCTGTTTTTAATCAAACAAGAAGACTTTACAGGGAGTCCCATATGCAATACATGGTTACAAGCCAAGACATACCACAAAACTCTCCTCTGTATTCTGTAAATATAGGCCTCAATTCTTTTATCCTGTTTAACGATGAATCTTTCACTGACTAGGTGACTTTAACTGAACTGATGGCCGATAGAGAAGAAGAAGAGCACAACATAGAAGTGTCAAAACAGTTTGTTGCATTTGAAAACAACAGTAAAATAAACACGGGTCTTGAGCTACAAATCATGCGTCCATCGATTTTTAACCTTAACAATCGAGAAAGCATTCCTTAAATAAACAAAAAAATTGAGGAGTCAAAACACTTTCAACGGGGTGCTGATACTCAAGAACCATCTGAAAGAAATTTAGTTGAAGAGGAAAATGACCATGATGAAACCGAAACTAGTCCCCTGTGGAGTATGTACTTTGACAGGTCATGCACTAGAACGAATGTTGGTGCAGGTGTCTGGATATGCAACATTGAGAACAACCACATAGAGAGTATTTCCTGTAAATTAAACTTCAAGTGTTCAAATAACATAGCGGAATACGAATCCCTCCTTTTAGGCTTATATTTGTTGAAAAAGTTAGGAGCCAAAAGAATCAAATTATATGGGGATTCTGAATAAATCATTAGGCAAGTCAACAAGGAATACAACGCAAATCAGCCAAGACTTAGGGCCTATCAAAACGATGTTGTGGATCTTTTAAAAATTTTTGAGGAGTACTAGGTAATTTTTGTCCCAAGAAAAAGAAATATCGTGGCCCACATCCTAGCTTTTGTAGCTAGAACATGCTTAATGCCATATGAAACCAAAGAATGCACAACTCAGATTAAATTCAGACCAGCCATTCCTGATAACAAAAATTATTGGTAAGTGTTTGAAGGAGACAAACAAATAGAAGACTTCATGCAATTCAGAAATAAATTTGAACTACAAAGCTCAGATTTAGATTATGAAACAGACTGCAACAGTGAAGAAAATTTTCTTGGTGAAGAAGAACCGTCTCCTAAGGTTGTCAATACAAATCTACCATCTAGCAAATTGGATAACACCACAGAAATGATTGCAGCATTAGAAACAGAAGAGTTAGAGACCTTGCAGTCTAAAGATCATAATCTACCAAAGGGTTTGGCCGCTTTAGAAGATTTGTTCGATTTTAACGATGTGGCCAAGAAGCCAAAAATGGAGCCTGTAGAGACTGAAGTGGAAGAGTGAAATATAGGTAGTGAACTAAAAACAATGATGATCAAACTGTATAAGACTTAACCAACTCACATTAAACTCAAATACATAGAGTTGTTTAAAGAATTTTCTGATGTTTTTGCGTGGAGTTATGAGGATCTTAAATCCTATGACACTAAAATAATACAGCACAAAATCCCTCTCAGAGAAAACCAAAAACCATTCAAACAGAAGCTGTGCAGAATAAACCCTGTTTAGCTACCTTTGGTTGAGAAGGAAATAAAGAAAATGTATGAAGCTGGTATTATTGTCCCTATTAGATATTTTGAGTGGGTGTCTAATCTAGTGTCTATTAGGAAGAAAACAAGAGATATCAGGCTTTGTATAGACTTTAGAGGCTTAAACAAAGCTTCATTGAAAGACAACTACCCTTTTCCTAAGATGGATCATATTTTACAAAGGGTGGTAGGGTCTAAAAGAATTTCTTTCTTGATGGCTACTCAGGGTACAATCAGATCTTAGTTCACCCTGATGATCAATTAAAGACAACTTTTACTACACCATGCGACACTTTCATGTATGTGATAATGCCCTTTGGTATAATGAATGCTACAACAACTTTTCAGAGAGCCATGGACAAAGAATTCTCGGAAGAATTAGGCTACTTCATCATTATATACCTTGATGATGTTACTGTTTTTTCAAAGACAGATGAAGAGCACTTAGAACATTTAAGAATAGTCTTCGAGAGATTCAGGAAGTTTGGGATATGTTTGAACCCTAATAAAACACTTTTCGGTCTCCAAGAAGGTAAGCTTCTTGGGCACATTATTTCAGAAGGGGGTATTAATATAGATCCAAATAGGATTGAGGCCATACTGCAAATCTCTCATCCTCGAAACATCAAGGAGTTGCAATCTTTCATTGGAAAGATTAACTTTTTGAGAAGGTTCATCCCCCAACTTGGCTGAGCTCCTAAGAAATATTACAAACATGCTGAAGAAGGAGCAAGGGGTAAAATGGACCTTGGAAGCAAAAAAATTCTTTGAGCTGGTGAAACAAGCGTTAACCAAAACACCGGTTCTAATCAGTCCTGATTTTTCAAAAGATTTTTATATTTTTTCATTTGCATCAGAACATACAATAGCTTCTGTCCTTTTACAGAAAAATCCACAAGGACAAGAGAAGCCTATTTCATTCTTTAGCAAGGCTTTGAGGGATGCCCCTCTGAAGTATAAAATTATGGAGAAGAAATATTTTTCTTTGGTTAATGCTTTAAAAGACTTTAGAGTATACATCTTGCACTCGCACATCATTTCCTTTGTCCCAAATTTAGTTGTGAAAGACATTCTAACACAGGACCAAGATGGTAAGAGAGGTAAGTGGATTGCTATTATTCTTGAATATGATTTAGAGATAAAGCCCACTAGACTCATCAAAGGCCAAGGTCTAGCTAGATTAATGGCTGAATCCAATTTTCAAGTTCTTGATATTAATATGATTAATGCTTTGTATGAACAAGAGGAAATCTCAAATCCGATTGTTGAAGACCATTTTATGAATTCCTCTTGGTATGCTGATATTCTTTATGTTTTTCTTAATCTAAATACACCTCCTGGTTTGACAAAAACAAAGGCAAGGTTTTTGAAGTTAAAATTTGTAAAATATTGCATTATAGATTGATGTATTTATTGGAAAAATGCAAGTGGTATATTTCTTAATTTTTTTCCTGAGTATGATGCAGACAAGATTAAGCATGAGTTCCATGAAGCGGAGTGTGGAGGCCATTTATACTAGAAGACAACAGCCAACAAAATTCTGAGGGCTGGTTACTATTGGCCTACTCTTTTTTTTGATGTGCATAAGATGATAATTGCATGTCCTAAATGTCAAATTTTTTAAGGCAAAAGGAAGCTGTTACCCTTACCTCTCCATCCAATCATTTTTGAAGCCCCTTTTCGACAGTGGGGACTTGAATTCATAAGTGAAATCCATCCACCATCTTCTACTCAACATAGATGGTTTCTCACTGCCACATACTACTTCACTAAATGGATAGAAGCCATCCCCTGTAGGCAAGCCAATGATTCTGTCATTATAAAGTTCATGGAGAATAATATTCTCTCTAGATTTGGCTTTCCTACCAAGATCATCATTGATAATGCATCAACATTTGGGTCAAAGAAGATGGTTGAGTTCTGTCACAAATATCAGATAACATTGGGACATTCCACGGCCTATTACCCTCAAGGTAATGGACTAGAAGAATCCTCAACCAAGATTTTAGTGAACATAATCAAGAATTTTTTGGAGGAGAATAAAAAGTCTTGGTACAAAAAGCTTGTGCATGCACTTTGGGCTGACCGATTGACATTGAAGAAATATATTGGTATGTCACCCTACCAGCTTGTGTATGGCATTGATGCAATCTTTCCTACCAGCCTTGGTGTGCCAGTTATGAAGTTGAATCAAGAGGTTCAGTCTAAAGATAATGGCATGATCAGAAGGATAAATCATACTATTCACCTTCAACAAACGAGAGAGGAGGTTTATAACAAAGCATTACAAAAGAAGGTCAGCATTACAAAGCTTTTTGACAAAAGAAAAAAGGCAAACAATTTTAATGTTGGGGACAAAGTTTTAATGTGGAACTCAAGGAGAGAAGATAAGGGCAAGCATGGAAAATTTGACAACTTATGGCTTGGCCCTTACTTCATTCATTTAGCTACTGGTAATAATGCATTTTTCTTACAAGAGTTGAATGGAGCAGAATTGTTTGGGGGTCCTGTCAATGGCAGGATGCTTAAGCATTACTTCTCTTGATCCATGTCATGTTCTGAAAGCCTTTTTATCTTTTTTATCATTATAAATATTTCATCCACCATTGCATTCAAAGTTAGAGAAAACAAAAATACAAAAAAAACAATGAAAGAAAGAAAAGAGGGAAGATTGTAAAAACAATAAAGGTACAACCCCATACCAACAAAAAGAGAAACAAGTTTGAAAATTTACAAGCTTAAATACCACTCCTAAAGAACACACTTATAATTAATCATAAAGCCTAATCTTGACTAATTAGCTTTAAATTTACTGCTGATAGGATAGTGAATTCGATTTGCCAAACTATTTAATCTTGGCTTATCAGTAGGTCGATTAGGATAGAAATGAAAGGTTCAAACATGCTCAAAATATGAACCTAAGTTTTCAAAACAAGAGTGACTCCAATATGTTTTAAATTTCTGAGTCAAAATAGAGGAATAACTGGTTCTAATCAACTCAAAATCTGAACCAGATAACAAAGGAAAAAAATCTCATAAAAACACAAAAACAGAGTTGAAAAAGATGAAGGAAGTGCTTTGAATTTTCAGATCTTAAGCCTTCCATTTTGTTTTAATTTTCTGCAAAATAATATCTATGCGCAACTTGTTTTTCATGCCATGGATCAACATCAAGTTAGACTATTCAATCCTGACTTGTATGCCTTTGAGTTTTTGTTTTAGAAATTAGAGAATAAAAATCTGTTATACTGTTTAATCCTAACATATTTGGTAGATTAGGTAGAGAAGCATATGGAATCAAATGTTTAATCTGAGTTCATGGAGAAATAAGGAGTATAATTGGATTATTTTTATGCTTTCAAAAGAATAAAATGTCGATAAAAGATTTTTCCAATCCAAGTGCACTCTCAAGAAGAAAAAATGTTAGATCAGTAGGGTTGGGTAGGTAGAAAGTTTGTATTGATGAAGTTCCTCTATTTTCCCTGACCGCTGACATTTTTTCAGAACAAAGAAGATCATCCAAGTAAAGAAAGGAAGCCCAATGGATAAGGCACTGATTAGCCTCCTAAAGAATGCAAGTCTGAAGTTCTTGATGCCTTCAAGAAGGCACCATCCCCAAGTGGAGCCACTGTTAGCCACCAATAAAATTTGTCATATCAAATGGTGGCTAAAACATTTTTGGAGCCTTCAAGAAATAGGTTTTATTGCTAAAAAGTTTTATCTCTTGAAGACTCATGGAGAAATCATGCCCTTAGCTCAATCTTCACTGCTGTTTCCTTTTCTAAACTCAAAAATTTTGTTGATTCCATAGAGAAGAGATTGCTGCAAAACACCATTTTTCCCTTCCTTCCACCTCAAAACTAACCTTCATTTTTCCTCCTCTTTTCGTCACAAAATTCCTCTATTCTCCCTTTTTTCCATTTTCCCCTTCATAAAATCCATTTTACAGAGTTTAAAACTCCTTTTTTAACTCTTCCTAAACCCCCAAATCCATCAGAAAACTCTGAAAATTTCATACAAAATAAGTTTCTTCACTAAGGGTTTAAGCCCCTTTGGGCTAAGTCCTAAACCACTTCCCCACACTTTCCCATGCCCTAGAACCAAGCGTTAATTCCTTTCAGTGCTCATCGCATCGGAAAAAATCAGAGTGCACAAGTCTTTTTGTTAAGTTGAGATCTCCGATGCGATTGTCCCTTTATTACATGACCCCCGATCTTATCACTGCTTCATATAACCCGAGGGCCCGCAATGGGGCTGTTAAAAATTGTATAAACTCATCTCCAATGCATTTTTCCCTTTGTTAATTCATAAAACCCACTTTCCTAAGCTTTGGTCTAAAACCCGCTAGAGCAATGTTTTTAATGTAAAATGGGTAGATTGAAAAGCCCCGCATCAAAATTCCGATGCGATTGAGCCCCATTATATAAACCCCACTCTTCGCTTTACTCCATATGACTTGTGCTCAGGACTAAGAGTTAAAAGTCCCCAAGCGCCAATCGCATCGCAAAATTATAAATGGGTAGATTGAAAGACCAATCCCAACCTTTCGATGTGATTGGCCCTTATATATATAAGCCATGGGCCTATCACACACCATATAAACCACGGGCCCCACAGTCAGGCGCCAGAAAATTTCATATCCTACCCCAAGCCACCAAAACCTTTGTTTTTATTAAATTTTTGGTTTTCATGTGTTATAAAGGGTTTCCACCAGTTCATTACTTGAAGAAATCTCGACTGTTAATCTAAATCTGATCAATGGGCAGTGAAAAATCGCATCTACATTTTTTATCGGGGGCATTCTATTCCTCTTCCTGATTGGCATTCCTCGATGGATCCTCCGTCATTGGATCTATCCACCATATCCCAGATCTGACGACTCTCATTCGCTCCGATCACAAACCTTTCCTCCACCTTCAAACCCCTCCAATTTATTTCCCACCATCGATCTAATCTGCAGATTCACAACCAACACTCAATTACATCGGTGCCATTCAGTTTCTTCCCCCCTTCGATTGCATGCCTCGAATTGCATCTGGGTTGTCCACGTGTCCAGATCAAATGGTCCAGAATGCATCTCCTGCCCTTGGTTAGAAACATATGCCCCTCTTCATAATCTTGTTTCGGCTGATCGCAACCGTTGATCTCTCTAAATCAACGGTCTTCATTAACCCTTCCTCTGCCATTGTATTATTTCGTTTACACCCCAGATCACATCTCAGCCTTTGATCTTGTTCCATCCAATGGCCCATATTAGCCTGACAAGCCTGCCTCCTATGGGTCCTCCCTTCTTCAATGTTTGATCTCAGCTATCCATCTTAGATCCAACGGCTCAGATTGAAACCACCCTCCCCGCTTTCATCCGCGTATCTATCTCATATAGCATTCACTTCCCCACCGTTAGATCTAAGGCCCCAGATCTAATTGCCAATAGTTTATATCACATGACTTCAAGCACGAAGGATAATTTCCTGAGGGCCGTGTGATATAATATGTCTTCCAAGGACACGTGTTGGGCGGGAATGCATATCATGTTCAAAAAGTAAAAACTGGCTCCCCACCTTTTCTCCACGCGAAACCCGTGGTTTCCTCCACCAAACCACCTTTCTCCATTTCTATTTTTCATTCATCACGCATGAATCTCACCGTTGATCTCTGTAGATCAATGACCTAGATTTAATCTGGACTTACATTATCACCCTCCACCCTCGCCAAGGGATTTCAATGAGTGATCTCCACTATTGATCCCCTGGGCTGATCTCTTCTGACGGCCCATGATCATCCTGAACCCCCAACTTCATTTTTTACCATTTTTTCTCCGCCAAAGGTTTTTTAACCTTATTTCTTATTTTTCCGCCATTTCTCTATAAAGTGACCATTTGCATAATATTCCTCTCGATTAAGCCTGACCGTCGATCTCTGCAGATCGACAGATCTGACTTATTTCTTTACACTACTCCCTTTTAACCACTACACACAGATCTCCACCATTGGATTCTTTCATCCAACAGTCATGCTCCTCCCCACAACCTCTGAAGTATTTTTTGTCCCAATAATGCATGATTTCCTAAATTTTGATAGTTTTTTCAGGTTTCAATGGTTTCTCCATTTTATTGAAGAAAATCCAAAGGCCGGGTATAATTATTACCGTGCCTTTGATTCATAAAAAGGAAGCCATTCGCAGGGTTCAACTCCATGTCTCATCAATGCTTCATGGGCATTGATGCCATATGAGCCCTGTGCGGCCCTGCACATCAACAAGACACAGTATGATTAAGTCAAATCAAAAAAGTATCAGTGTCGAAGACCTACCACAACATAACTGAAGATTGAAGATGAATTCCATAGTTTAATGGATTACATCTAATATTTCTTATCGAAAACCTAATCCATTAAATTAAACACAAATTAAAGGGAAATTAAAAGATCATCAGACAGAAAGGCCTCCACCACCACAACAGAGGCGAATTGATTCCTCTCAGCTACCACAGTGCCACTTGTTGCCTCAAAGAATTCAAACAGAGGCTGAAGTTATTGATCAGAAAAAAGATAATTGCCTTAGCACAACTGAATAGTTAATTCTTCTAAAAGAAACTAATGCAAAAAATATCAGCAGAGTTATTACATCCTAAAACAGACCCTAAAAGTCAACAAAAGCTCCCACCGAGCTTAATTCTTAAATGTAAAACAATTAATACAGTTAGAACATCTGTAAAACTCTCCATTGAGCCCCTCAAAGGGCAAGAAGCTATTAAATCTGTATTAATTGACTTGGGAGATATTTTATCCTCTCCCACCTCCTCATTTCTTCTATAAATACTCCTGTAGAAGATGAGAAAATGTTGGTTGCAGAACTTTGAAATATACTTGTGCTCGAAACTTCTAATTGTAAATAGTGTTCAAAGGCTCTTGAAGCTCTGCTTGTGATATAATAGTTAGGCTGAGAAGTGAAGATGATTGCTGAACTGAAACACTGGACTTAAAGTTGTAACTGGTTTTAAGCATCAATACAAGCTGATTTATGGGATCCTAGTCTATGTCAACGATGATGTTTTTCTTATTGTAAATCATTATTTTATTTTTGTTTTCACTTTTTCCATCTTATCTGATAAAGAACAGCAAGCATAGAGTTAGGATTTACTATATATCAGTACCCTTCTCTGACTGATAAGATTTATCTATATGTTTTCTTCCAAATTGTGTTGTTTAGGAATGATTTAATTTAGTTTGAGTAGTTAGGAATGTTGGCGTTACCTCTTCCTACTGTCTTAGCTAATTGTTCTACTTGAATGTAATTTTTAGTTTATGTTAAGTAAAGATGAACTAAGGAAGTTATGGTGAGCCCTGTCCTAGTTTTATCCCTAAAGACTATCTAAAAATTTCCATAAGAGTGTGTTGAAAGTTGGCTAGTTTCAAAGTACTTACCAGATCTTAGACCATTCTTTGTTATCATTTGTGTTTCCCTTGGTGTTTTAAATGTTTTTTCTATTGAAAGTGTTTCAAAAGCTGGCTAGTTTCAAAGTACTTACCAGATCTTAGATTACTTTTATGTCTTTCTTAAGTGAATGTCAAAAGCTGGCTAGTTTCAAAGTACTTACCAGATCTTGGGCTACTCTTTGTTCTTCATTTGTTTAATTTCCCTTCTTATTGTATCATTTCATTCCATAAAATCAACTTCGAAGAGATCCTTAGACATAGATGAGTTGTCCCGTGGACCACTCTTGATGCTTGTTGTTTCAATTAAACCCTATTATGACTCCATAGCCCAATGGATTAAAACCATCATTGCATCCATCTTTTTAGCCAAAGCTTGTTCTAATTTCTTGAAACTTCACACCTTTGAAACTCTTTCCATTTAGAACTTTCCACTCAAATAATAATCATGCTCAACCATCCAAAACAAAAAAAAACCCTCAGAATTCATAACTAGCCTAATATCGTTACCCAAACCTTAAAGATAAATCCATCTTTACACTTATTGGAGAGATCCCTCTCTGGATTCAGGAGGGCTAGACCCTAGAATCCCAAAGTGGTTGAAATAGTGTTTCTCCCTGCAGTTAGACTTTTCCAATCTTGCTAATTACAAGGAACTAACAACGGGTAATAAAAAAACTCCCCAACGTTGTGGCAAAATCATCCCCTAAAACTCTCGTCGTTCAAATAAACCTATAACCTTTGCCCTGATCCATTATCATTCTAGTCCTGTGTGTAGAAAAGATCCCATGGAGTCTGCTGACAAAATAGGGTTTGTTGAAGGTTAGGGTTTTCACCATCTCCATTAATATTTTTTTATCTCAAATTAAATATTTTTTGAATTAGACTTTACAATAATAAATACACCGATTATAAATTATCCACACATAATTAGTTTTTTAACACAGTATTCAAAAATTATAACACAATTAATTTTTTAATATAAAGTATTATTAAAAATAGTAAATTTTGTTTTTATTTTTATTATAGAATATTAAAAAAACAATTATTAAATTTTCAGAAAGTATTAAAATATTAGTTATAATTTTCTTAAAATGGAAACTAGGAAAAACATGTAATCCCTTTCCTCTAAAAAAAATATTTAATAATAGAAATATGACACTATGAAAATCAATTATTGACCTAAAATTGGCTTTGTCATAAAATGGTGGGAGGAGGAAGTGATGAATATTTTCAGGATTAATGAAAATTTTCATAAAAATGGAGATTTTCAGGATTAATGAATATTTTCATAAAATAGGCGGGAGGAGGGAGTAATGGATATTTTCAGAATTAATGAAGATTTTCTTAAAATACGTGGGAGGAGGGAGTAACGGTGATTTTCGGGATTAATGAACATTTTGGTATTAATAAACATTTTCATAAAATAGGTAGAGGATATACACTTCTCACACATCTACTATTCATGTATTTATCTTCCTGGACGACTCACTCAGTGATGTGAATGCATTCATAGACATCCTGGATTCCTTCTGTAATGCTACACCTTTGTCTTGGTTATTGACGGGTGATTGAAGTAAGTGACGGGGCAGGCAGAGAGACTGAGATTACCCTTGATCCGCGATTTAAAAGGTATATTCATAAACTACATTTCATCAATTGGTTGAAGTTGGTGGTAACTCATTATCCTACATGGTTCTAGTTCTAAGAGCATAATCCAAGTCTCTTGTGCTAAGGTCAGTCGAGTAGTGCTTCCAATTCTCAAAGCATAATCCAAGTCTCCTGTGATAAGGTTGGTCGAGTAGAGATCCCATTTCTCAAAGCATAATTCAATTCTCTTGTGCTAAGGTCAGTCGAGTAGTGTTATTGCATGTGCTATTGAAATGGGTATGTCCAAGTATCCTGGGCTTTTGGCACTGTATGAAATTTTTTTCTTTCCAATGTTGTGTTTTATAAGCAACGTTATTGTTTTGTAACCTACACAAAGAACTATTGCAAAAATTTTGTGATAGTCATATTGGTTTGCGTAAACCACTTTTCCTAGTAAACTGCTCCATTTTTATTTCTCAGATCCTTTTCTCTTTTCTTGGAAACTTAGTCTCATTGTTACACTGCATTTTGGATACATTTTCTCCTTTCTCTATTTTAGTCTGTTCACATTGAAATACCCAATTTCGAATGGACCTTATGATTAGGCGTATTGGAGAGCATTAGGAGAATGGTTTGTAATCATCATTGTTGGGATGGAGATGGAGTTTAAATCTAGTGTTAGTGCCCAAATAATTAATCTTTTCATGAATATAAGAGTTGATGTTGTTTCTCTGACGACAGTGAGGAATTAGGGTCTCTTGGTCTAGGGTTTATTGTCATGATTTTTTCTTTTGATTTCAACACTATTCAATTTGGTTTTTTTTTTTTTTTTATAAGCTACGCAGTGAGAGATCGATATTGCAAAGGAAAATTCATCAAAAACTGGGCACTGTATCTTTATGCAATTTTTTCTTCCTAACATTCGTGTTTTAGCTACTCATCTTGTCAAAGCAGGAGCCCTGATTTTATTATTCCAAATTTTAATAAGAGACATTTGAATACCATGAATTTTAACTTCGCAGGCCTCACATGGTTCAAAATTGTCAGAATAAATAATTTGCGTACGTTGGGGACTTAGTTTTAAAAATATGATTATATCACCAGAATCTAGTATGCAATTAAGTGTTTTCCATGTAACTACAAGTAGATGACAAAAAATACAACATAAACCTTGAATAGAATTGTGAGATGAAAAAAAAATAAAACAACAAAATCGAGTACACATAATGAATACAATAAACTAAGGATATCCCATACTAGAAGTATCAATTGTATATTGGCTACCTCTGCCCCTTGAGAAAAATTTTCAAAATTAAGAAATCAAGCTAACCATATATTCCTAGAGTCTTCTTGTTTTACCAAAAAAGAAAGGCATAACCATCTTTGCCAGTATTTCATCATGCTAGACTCCATCACAAGATGGTAGATTCCAACTATGACTTACAATACCAACTGAGGTGATAAACCCCAAAATCCGTATTGCAATACCACACCATCCACATTCAAATTTGGACACTGTCTAGCCCTCCATACAAATTGAGCTATATGGAATTATGTATAGCTATAATGTAGATTTCTCTATGTAAATATGTTTGAAAGATTGCCTATGATGTATTCAAACTCCAAAAAGAATGTTTCTCGTTGAATATGAAACTATTAATCCAATTATATATTGAATGTAGATGCCTTCCAGATCTTCCTAGTTTATCAATGAGGAGTATACTTTATTAAATATCAATATCAAATTTCTTAGTAAAACCTACGATCCCATTTCTTTTAAAAAATCAACCTACTTAGAAAATCCATGACATAGCCATACAAATCACAGAGATCATTACCCAGGTCTACTAGTATCTCCTGCACCTCATGACACATTTCCTTTCTGATAATAAATGTAATATTTGATATTCTAAACTAGCCAGGTTCTTCCTACTGTTCTTTTGATTGAGCCTCTTACCCCTCATGTTGTATGAGGCCTTGATCCACATTGAAGACCTACCCAAGCAGGCTCCATATGGAGGAGGTTAGCTTGATAGCCATTTTTTTCTCTTTATGCCTTTTCTTTATTATGAATCTTCTTTTGAAGTGTTACTTCACGTATTTGGGGGCACTTTTGAGGTGTTACTTGACATATTTGGGGGCACTTTTGAGGTGCTACTTCACATATATGGGGGCACCTTTTGAAGCCTTTATCCAGAAAATTTCATGCACATTTGTTTTCTTGAGAGAAAAATTCACATCTCCCTAGGCACAAACAAATATGTGGAGGCATGCCACATCAACATGGGCTACAATCCTTATTGTTGTTTCTATTGACTGGAAATTACACTTAAATTCTATTGTAAAGGGATTTTATTAAAGCGAAAAATTTTCCATCTAAAAAAGGATGTTTGTTGAGGTGTTTCCCATGCTTTTCCCTCGCTGATTCTTGTTATTAAACTGGATAACTTATTGCTATCATCTAAGTGAAAGGTACAACAGATCTTAGTTTATAGAAAGGTCACCTCCTTGTTGCCATGCATATGTACGTGGAGCACCCTTGGAAGGGCCCTCTAGTTAATTTTCTGCAATCCAAAAAAGCATTGATAGATAGATCCTGGCATGTTGTAACAGCATTATCACTCATCACCATTCACATATATCCAAACTCTCTAAATATCCTTCGACTCCATTTTTCCTAAGTTTATGTTTGGCACTGGTCTTCATTTTTTTATCTACCAACTTCCCATCATCTTTTAACACAATTTCATTGTTACTGCTACTATTACCACTAGTATTAGTTGATGTCGCTATGTTGTTTGTATGACCATCCTCTACTCTGGGAGATGATGAAACAAGAGAATTCGGCACTTACTAGTTAGTATTCATGTCATCTTGAAGATAAACCAATTTGTATAAGTGAACATCATCTCTTCCAGCATCACACCATCCTATTTTCTTCCCATTCTAATAGAGAATACAACCACTTCTACTGACTCATCATCAAATAATGCATCCTCATTGTCTCTACCAATGGCTCCAAGAGCCTCTTCCCCATATTCACTGTTAAACATTTCACATTATAATACTTGAATCAAGTTATTGGCCATTGTTTACTTATCATAATCTCTACGAAGAAAACCATCTTCATCACTAGCTATAGTCCATTTGTGTATTGTTGATTGTCTACTTTTCCACTGGACAATGTTCCCCACTACATTACATTTTGAAGGAAGATTTGTTTCCCAATTAGTCCACTCGTTGTTTCTCTGCAACAATGACTGTATCAAAATATTATTTATTCCCAACTAAGTAAGCTTGTTTGCAATTCGTGTAAAGTGACCATTATTCCATATTCTTGGTGTAACTTTTCCTAGGTAAGGTATTGTTGGCTTATTCTGATCAACATGAATAGTGGGATTTCTTTCTTTTTCCAAAACACTTCCAATTAAGTCACAATACTGAAGGAGATGCTTGATAGGAGATGCATTATTGTTCTCTAAGAATGACACTATTATTTTATCCACTTGATGATGAAATGAATTGTTAAAAGGATAATAAAAAAGTAGATGTATAATCATTTGACTAGAACACAACTTGACTAATTCTTTCTGAGCAACTTCACTACCCATCCATAGTGGGACTGTAATGAACTCCACTATCTTTAAATAGTGCTTACGAAGAGGAGGCCGAAGTTCACCATATGTACTTGGTAATGTGTTTTCACCAGAATATACATCCAACAACTTCAACAAGTCACCTGCATCTAGAGAAAGATATTCATCGTTTTCCCCTGTCCAAGTCCAGTTGAAGTGGAAACTCACATTGTTCATTTATCTAGATCATTTTATTCACAAGAAATCATATTAATATAATTTCAACTGAAGTTATAGTACATGAGGAAAATCAATGAAAAGAAGCACTTTCTAATGTAGTTGGAACATACAATAGGGCTACCAACGACTGTTTTAGATTTAAGAGTTAAAGTTCCTCCATCAATAACATGTGCCGGGGTATCCATCAAATCAAGTGGAGTTTTTGATACAACCCAAAAATATATGTCAAGCTCAGAGAGAATCTTATCCTGCTGTATAAAGGCATTAAAACCTCACATCCTCGATAGGCCATTTGTGAATATGATCTTTGCTAAGTGAATATAGTAATATCCAATAGGAAGATCACCAATTATACATGAAAAATTTCCAAAATGAGCTATTTGATAGATAGATGGGCATTCTTTCTCAACAATTGTCTCATTTGTTTTAACTTTTCAGTGCATCTCTGCCCATAAATGTAAATATTGTTGAAAAAAACTTCCCAAGGAACTGTCAAAGGATGAAAACAATTTTTTGGAGGGAAATTTGAGTATTTCTTCAATTTCAAATGTAAAAATGATTCATTTTTCTGAAATGGATCTAGTTGGAGATCATCAACACAATGCAGCATACTATGTTGATCGTGAGTGTGCATAGCTCTCTGTGATTTTCTATCTAACTGAGTATACTTTTGGGACTACAGTTTATTAACAACACTCTCAAGAAGAGATTCTATATTTCCACCAACTTCATTTATCAATTCACAAGCTTGTCCTTCACAACTAGTGAAAGTAGACAATGGAATTCTTCCTCCTCTATCACCAGTTTTTCTTCATATAATCCCATAAATTTTCTAGTCTTCCCAAGAATCTTCACATTATATTTCCTAAGAATTTTTTTACTTCTTCTCCCTTATCACCTTACCTCTTTATTAAGATATTGGCTACAAACAGGTGATTTTTCTCCCCTCCATTTTCTCATTATTATTTCTGTTGTCTTCTAGAATTCAAAAGCTACAAAAAATTCTTCCACATTTTTCATGTAACTGAGACCCCTTTGGGAATTCAAATTTTATTCACATGAATTTGGGATAATGATGAAAGTTCATCAAGTGTATATACACCCACTGCTTCTCTTCTTATCTGTTGATTTCGACAGTTTTCACTGTGTGATAGATTATATGTCAATAATGCAAGTGGTTGTGCAATTTCTTCCATGTTTTTGGAATTCTTAATTTCTATTGAAAAAATTTCCTTTTCCATTTTAACACATGCACCATAAACATCATCAATGACCACCTTTGTAAATTATTCTTTTTGATCATCTTCTATCCCTACTACATACTCATTGTTTAAAGCAAATATTTGCAAATCGCCTGTATCCATCCTTTCTTCTCTTACTGGATCCTCGTAGGCACTTGTCCGCTTCTTGTATTTCCAAAGAAAAAGATTGGAATGTAGGTAGAAGTCTAGGAACTAAAAATCCTCAAATTATGAATCACTTCCATCTATTATTCTATTTTCATCATAGGTCTAAGTTCAAGTAGATAAAAGCCGCACCTGTTAAGGGTGATTTTGATGACAGTTTCGGATTTTTCTGAAGGTGTCATTCTCCTTGAAGCCATCCACACTATTTTAGGTCACCTACGACTAGGCCATGGGGCTTAAGAACCCTGTACTAGAGGATGAGAACCTACAATAAGAAATCCATAGTTAGGGATGCTTTATCATGAGGTTGTGTAGTGGGTTTTGAAGCCTAGAAGAAGGCTTATGGGCTACCAACATTTGAAGGGACTATTTGAAGGTAATATGAAATCAAGTAAAGGTATTTAAGGCTATGAATGAGGTATTTTTTATAGTTTTTATGCCCTAGTCAGTCCTCCCAGAATTGCATAGAAGACACAAGTCCTTGGAGCCTACACCAAACATTAGATTTGTTGCCTTGTTGGAACCATCCTCTTGTCTAAGGGAAGTGGTATTAAACCTTATCATTTGAAAGTCATTATGAATTTGAATTATTTTATTCTCTCTCTCTAATGAAAATTTGACATTAATGATAATAATAATTGATAATGGTTTTCCCCATCTTGGGGTTTTTCCCTGGCTTGAGCCATATTCGTGTGTTCTTCTGTCTTGACTTCTCTTCAGCTTTTATTACTTAAGTTATGTCACTAGTTACACTTATTATTAATGAGATTGCTAATGGATTAATAGGAACATAATGTAACTAACCTAAGCTAACAACATGTTAACTCAAAATTAACATGGTATCAGAGCGAGGTAAGGACAAGCCCAATCTTAAGATATTGTGATCTCTAAGAAGCACCTAAGGGATTTAAGCATAAGTCACCTTTAGATATTTGGTAGGACAAGTCCAAGTTCGAAAAGGATAATACGTGAAATTGTCTTAAGGCCTTCTACAAGACCTAATCAGTGAAATTGGGCACAAATTCAAAGAGCAACTCATTCATTACAAACAAAAGCTAGAAGTCATAAAGGTATGTTTCAAAATTTATGAGGTATGATTTTAAGTGGTTTCAAGAAATTTGCAGAGGTATATTTAGAAGTAAAAATTCAGAAGGATATTTTTCCCTTCAATATCCTTGCCTGGACTCTAAGGTATCATAGTAACATAAAATAATTTATATGTCAATACCTCCTAATCCCTTGGCCTGGTGGAGTTAAGACAACTCATAGTTTACTATGATATGAATTCATGAGTACTATGGAAGATTGAGTAACTTGATTCCTATTCTCTAAAAAATAAGTAGGAAGTATTGTTGGAATTATTGTAGTATCACTGTAAGAATAAAATTCTAATCTCGACCTCTGTTCTACAACAAAACTCTGAGCATTATTTTGATGTGTGGAGCTCTAGAAATAGTGACCTTATCCTACAATTAGGAAATAAAAGTACAAGCCTAGTATCTATTGATTCAATCTCCATTTGGACGTCATAAGGCAGTTGATATCTGCAAGACCGAGCTCCAAGTTTCACCATATTCTGTGATCTTGATCAAAAAATAGCCAGATCTTATGGTAAAATTTCCCTTGTTTCAAGACACTACATGTCAATGAAAGGTATGGCTTAGATCTTGTTTTTAAGACCTTAATTCTTATGGCCCTCTTAGGTCAGCACTCCAAAGAAATATTTGCAATATTATGTGATTAAAGTGCCACAAGAAGATCGAAAGGTTCAAGTAGTAAGAGGACAAAAAAGTTCTAGAAAAAGTGTAGAGCAGCTACCAAAGTCAACAAATTATTATTATTTTTCCTTAGGCCTTGTTCTTAATAAGAAATCTCATTTTTGAATCTTGTAGACCTAACACAATCAACTTCAAGTATGGAAGTCTGATACATATGTTACAGTGATATCTAACCGATCACTATGTGAAAATTCAAGATGTAAAAGTGTTGTGTAACAGAGATAGCCTTTATCACACACACACACACACACACACATATATATATACATAAATCTTCTTCAGCAATTTCCTACAAGCCAACCTCATAACATACTGAGCTCGGTGACAAGCACTGTGTGAGCATCTATGTTCAATAGAAATCTGGAATAACTTAAGAAGCCTGTGGAGGATATTTATATTTGTTCCAGCGAAATTTTAGCCCTCTTAAAGATATTCTAATTTTTTTTATTCTTGTTGTTAAATTAAAAAAACATCTACATACATCAATCCAGTGACCAATAATCTGACATGGAATACACTCTTAGTATGGCTTTCATAAAAATTATGATAAGATCCATGTGATGTGTTGATCAGATGTCTGGGCCTTGATTTATCCACAACCCAGTGAATCATATCCTGATCAGTTGTGCATGATGATGACAAAAAAAACTTCTTGAACTTGCCAAGGTTTTCATCAACATCCCTTTTTCTTGTAGAATGCATCCATGTGCTAAGGATTATGTCTATGGAGATTTTATCTCTAAGAAAGACTTGGGATTGTTCATTATATTATTGTGTATGAACATATTTATAGCCAGTGAACAATGGAATAACACTGCATGAGTAACAATTTTTATATATATCAATACTAGAGTATATTGGTGATGCCAGTTTAAATGAGAGTCTTGGTATCTATGTCATGATAATGTAGTGATTTTGTATTAATGCCTGGAAGGACATAACCTTATCATCTTAAGGCGGGTCTATTGGCATCATCACAAAAATATATCAGTTAATATATATGGACAGAGACAGTTGAATACTCCAAGTTCTAAAGGGAATTTCTAGTTTGTCACTACAAATTTTTAAGAGCTGAATCATAGATTATAGTTATGAAATGCAGAGCAATTCCAAATATAATAGAATCCACGACTTGAAGGATTTAGTTCTCAAATGCCTTAGTATGTTCTTCACGGATCTAATTGGAAAATTGGAAAACATCAGCATGAATATTTTTTTGAATACATGAAGGTTTCTACATATGTTGCAAAGCTAACTTTAGCATGATATATTTACAAATGGGCTTTTGAGAAAAAATGGTGGAAGTTGCTATTGATGTTGAAAACCTTGTATTGCAGACTGACAGGGTCAAGAAATCATTTTGATGATTATTTATGTAATTATTACAAGCATAGAAGGATCCATAACAGAATATAGGACAGGTTTCTAGTGGATCGATGATTATGTTATAGGAAGGTCAATCTCCCTACATTCAGAGGGTCCTATGGAAAATCTTTCATAATTGGATATTACTCAGACGCAACCAATGATGAAGTCTACATATCTATCAAAAGCAAGGCTTTATAGGGAGCCTCATAGATGACAATGACCCAAGAAGAATGTCAGGAGAAGTAGCTAATACTTGGGGAGAAATGATTGAAAATGAAGTTTTAATAATGTCTGTTATAAGTCTTTCATAGCCTTATGAAATGGAAAAACCATTGATCCCTAGTTTTCCTATACCTCATTTATTGATAGTTGCTCAGATATTCTGATATTATATCGATTAGTAGAATGATGATACATTACTTGATTCTATTTCTTTGAGAGCTCCAGTAAAGCTCAATGCATGAATTAATATGAAGCCACTCTATAGAAAAATCTCTTCAGTGAGCCATTTCCGCAATTCCTCATTGTAGAAGAATATTTTGAGAGTCCAATATTTCACATACCTCTCCATATGGTACTACAAAGGACATTCCTATTGTAAGAAATTTTTTGAGAATAAATATCTCATGATGAGCAGGTTGTCTAATGGACACTCTGCACCATAAAAAGACTAGTTTAGGTTGTGGTATTTGCGAGTACAGATTGAGAACATTTGTAGAGGATTACTAAGAACTATCAAAGTATTTTCTATAAATCAATATATTTGCTATACATTTGTACGTTGCTGAATGGAGCGATGAGGCTCCCATTGATCCAGTTTTGATTTCCAGGAAGTAACTTGGCACTATTACCTATATGAAGGGATTCTTGGTTGAAAAAATGAGCTTTGGGAACTCCTGGGGGCTTGGGGTACTTATTGAGCTATAAGCTACCATAGGTTGAGTCGTTCAACTTCCCCTAGTGGTGCGCTATGTACAGGGTGAGTGGTTCATCTTCCCCTACGTCTTTGGACATATGTGTGTAGGGTGAGTGGTTCACCTTCTCCTATGGAATATGACCAACATCAGTGGTTCACCTTCTCCTTCAGGTACCCCATTGAGAGATACATATAGGCATATGTTGACATGTTGGTGGGACGTGGTTCATCCTTTCCCCACATGTAGGATGCTCATTCCTATGGTTGATGGGTGACATGTCGGTGGGATGTGGTTCATCCTTTCCTCATGTGTAGGATTATTTCTACTATTTTTGGCTTTCATTCATGTAGACCATGGTTCTTCATTCTCTACTCTTAGTGTTTTGCATGCCTGTAGGAGGTGGTTCATCCTTTCCCTATGATGATTGTGATGTGTTACTATAGGAAGTGGTTCATCCTTTCCCTATGTGTGATTATGATGTGCATTTTTAGGATGTGGTTTCACCATTCCCTACGAGTGGTCATGAGTAGGATGTGATATGTTCTTTCCCTACTGATGTTCTTGCATGATCCTACCCATGAAGTATGGCACACATGGGAAGTACCTCTCATCTATCCAATGAGTTGGGAAATGAGGATAGGGACCATAACACTACCGATGGATGCATCGTTTACTCTCGTACTCCTTATGCTAGGATGTATGGCGTTCAAAAAATTGATCTGGAACTAGAGATCGTTTACTCTCGTACTCTCATATAGATTCAGAGATGTTTCATGATGGATGGATTGCCAGGTGTAATTCTCCGTAGTTGAGAGGGAGTGTTAAAATTGGAAACTAGATCCAAATTCCCTTAGGACCGCTCCTATGACGAAGATGATTGCAACAATGTATTCCTCTTTTCGAGAGGATCAAAATCGACATAAATATCACTAAATTTGGATAAGGAAAAGTATTCATTGACTCAAATGAAATTTCATAAGGCATGACATTATTTAGGTGAGAAAAATTGAAAATTGAAAATTTGAATTTCCCTCCTCGAGTAATCAAGTAAGCCTACCCAAGAAGGATATAAATAACCTATCCTAGGCACTTTGATATTCATTATTCTCTCTGAAGTAGCCGCAAAAGAAGGTGATTTCCAACGAAGGAGATGAAGGCAAGGTTGGATTCAATTTAGTCATATTCAAGGCATAATTCCACAACATGGAGGATCATATTGGTTTGGCCACATTTATGATTTGTCTTAGTCATTTTATCTTCATCATAGGTTTGAGTTCAAGTAGGTAGAAGTCACACTTGTTAAGGGTGCTTTTGCTGATAGTTTAGGATTGTTTTGATGGTGTAATTCACCTAGAAGCCATCCACACTAGTTTGGGTCACCTACTACTAGGCCACATGGCTTAAGAACCCTGTCCTAGAGGCCAAGAGCCTGCAACAAGAAAGCCACAGTCAGGGCTACTTTATTATGAGGTTGTGTAGTGCGTTGTGAAGCCTATAAGAAGGCTTCTGGGCTACCAGCATTTGAAGGGTCTAGTTGAAGGTAATCTGCAGTCTAGTAAAGGTATTTAAGGTTGTGAATGGGGTAGTTGCTAACTTTGTTTACGCCCTAGTCAGTCCTACTAAAATTGCAGAGAAGGAACAAGTCCTTGGAGCCTACACCAAACATCAGATTTGCAGCCTTGCTGGAACCATCCTCTTGTCTAAGGGAAGTGGTATTTAACCTTCTCATTTGAAATTAATTATGAATTTGAAGTATTTTATTCTATCTCTACTCAACATTTTACATTAATGATCAAAAGAATTGATAAGGGTTTTCCCCATCTTGGGCTTTTTCCCTCAATTGAGAAATATTCATATGTTCTTCTGTCTTGGCTTGTCTTATACTTTTATTACTTATGTTCTTTTATTAGTTACACTTACGATTAATGAGATTGCTAACGGATTAATGGGAAAATTATGTAACTAACCTAAGATACCAACATGTTAACTCAAAATTAACAGGATCCCACGTGGGAAAACAAGCAGAGTTTGCAACACCTAGTTTTTCAGTTGCTTGGGGATAAGAAACATTTGGGAGGGGAGAACTGTAATATCCCTTCCTAAATAATTTTTTCAATAGTACCACAAATTTTAAATTTTGCTAATTTTTGGGGCCTAAGATAATTTTGGAGAGGAAACATAGGACAAGGGGGTCGAAATGTTTTCCTTGGTGGAATGTAGGGGCCACCTCCCCAACTACTATGCACTCCTTGAGGAGAGAGAAATCATATGGCCAAGGGAAGAGGTTTGAATTTCTTAGTGAGGGGCCCACATGGACGAAATGAACGTAAATTATAAATAGGAGAGAGGAAGCAACATTTGAGGCCTTTTGATAATTTGACAATTGAAGTGTTTCTCTAGCTATTTAGGAGAGTTACATAGTGTTGTTCAACACAAGAGTTCCCTAAGGAGGAAGCTTAAACTTTCTTCAATGGACTCTGAGTACCACCCTAGGAAGGATTCTTCATAAGTTTCAACAGTTGGATAGAGGGCCATGCATGTGGTATAGTTTTTTGGCAACTAAGATCCAGTTCAGGAGGCCACACAAAGAGTTGAGGAGGAAGAGCTGGAGTTGGGAGCTATACCATTTTTGAAGTAATTTTTTGTCAATTCTACGAAAAAGGAGGAAGATTTGCAAAGGTGGAAATCAACACACAACCTCCAACTGATTTTTTGAAAGAGAAAGTACATCATCCTACCTAGAAACTACGCAATAATTGTGGAGGCACAATTGTGGGGTGGGTTGTGACATTCTTCGCTTTGTCTATGTGCATGTGTTCAGTTTAGATTAGGATCTATGTAGGCTGTTAAAGTGTTTACTTCGATGTTAATACTAAAAATTTTAGATTAATAACTTGTATAAGTAGGAGCAGTAAATCATGATTTAACAGTAGGGTTTCCGCATAAGTAATATTCAGAAATTTTCAGAGTTAGGCGGGGGCTAATAAGGGTATAAACAAAACCAATAGTGCAAAAATCATAACGTCAGTGCAGATTTTTAGTGGGAAAAATCTAGCAACAATTTGGCATTGATAAAACATCCACCTGAGCCTTGTATCTTGCCTTGTGAAAGCCAGGGTGCACATTTATTTTTATACTATACTCCAACAATATCTTATAATAAAATTTTCCCATTTTTATGTGTTTGGAGCATTTTTGTTTTATGGCCGTTTGCTGAAAAATATTTGTGTCGGGTTTATTGCATGTTTTTTTTATCACTTTTAATTTTTCCATTAGGAATATTACACCTTGAGAGGCTTGATCAACATATCAACTCAGATTTGAAACAAAATTAAAGTAATCCTTGTAGATCAAAGCACACATGAAGAGCATAAGAGACACCTTCATTCAATGATAAAATGATAACATACTTTGAGCATCATTTGTGTTGAAAGTAGAGTGCAATCATGATGACATTAATTGAGAATTCTTCAAGCCTTTGTTGAAACAACAGTCATTCTTGAAGCATAGTTGAAGACCAACATGTTGGTGTCCAAGTGTGAATAAATATTCAAACCCTTTCCCACATTAATTATCAATCTAGGTGCATTTCGTTATTTCAAGGATAAGGGGAGCAATATGTGAAGATGAAAATAGCATAGCTCTATATTAATTATGGATTCGATAATTTAAACAAAACAAAAATCATTGTAATAGCAAATAAAGAAATGGCAGAAATAAATCCTAAAGCTTACAATGCATTCACAGCAATAAGAATATCAGCAAATACATCTACTGTCACAGAAATTGGAAATTATACAAAACATGAAATAGAAATAACAACACACAGGAAATACGCAACACCTGAACGGAGAGTTGGCCCAATTCTCTAATAAAGGTTGCGGAAAAATCACAGCTTACAAATGGAACAACAAAACACTGTGCATTCAATTAATAGAACATGCTCCTGTTACAAATTTTTCTCTTCTTTCTTAACCCTCTATGCCTTCTCCTATGTGTTCTATCCTCCCCTTCTCTCTGGTTTGTGCCCTTTTAAATATACAAAAAACAAAGGGGAAATAAACTAATTACAAAATATTAATAAGAAAGATGAGATCTGAAAGGTCTTTCCATCATGATTCAGTTGGCACAAGTCGAATCTGGAAATTACACTTGGGGCAATTTTGGAAAACAACCACAACAAAAAATCTACAAATTTGTCCTTCAAAAAATCCTACGTTTCTCTCAATCAAGACTGAATTTTGGAAAATTTCTCATTGGAAAGCTAATTTGGTTCCTTCTGCATAAAAAACATGTTTCGAATTTTCAATATTCTTCTTCTTTTGCTCGAAAGGTTCAACGCAAAACTGTCTCTTATTATTCCAGCAAATTTCCGAGTTCAAATATTTAATTAACATCTGAAGATAAAATATGAAATCTAAAAGAGATCTTGGATGCTAAAATAGTGAGTTATGTTATAACGAATTCATTAATCAACCTTCACTGGAAAAATCATGCATAATAATCATTAATTTATTAAAATAAAGGATAATGAGTATTACTTATCCAAGTGAGCATAAGTAATTATGAAATGGAATTGTATAATAAATTATGATAAATAATGTGATAAAAGAACATTATAAATAGCTAAAATGGATGTTAAAAAGTGATAATAATAATACAAATTAGTGGTCCAACATCTCCCCCAAATTGAACATGTTGCATGTCCTCATGCAACCCAATGCCTTTGTATTAACCAAGTTGTAGTACAATAATCAAAATTCTCACCCCAGAACATGATATTGATGGAACATAAGGCTTCTTCCCCCAATGCTTCCTTAAAACAATTTTTCATGTATACTTTCAACCATGTGTATATGAATTTGTGGCAAAGTATAATACAAGTAAAATAAAAATTCATTACAAACCATATTTTGCTGAAATTTTGCAAGAAAATTTATAGTATATTAATGCTTCTCCAATCCGAAAATGAAATCAATGCAACAAATGGATTTCAATATATCAAAAAAATGGTTGTAGGTAATAATGTATGATTTTTTTGGAATTAACAAATTGTTTTACCTTGAAAATTTATGGGTTTAATGATACATCTTTGTTGTCCAAAAATTAGAAAAATCCAGTTGATAGTTTTAAGGATATACACAAATCGATTTTAAGATTGTATACCTTAAATGAGGAAGAAATGAGAAATCATTCATCATGCATACCAACCCTTCCCCCAAACTAGAGAATTAGCATGCATTTATGCTACACTAGAAAACAAATTGGGGTGGTTTCTATAATGATGGCTGGAATATTTGTTTGGTGTATAACAACATGGAATAAGGGAGGTTTTGAGAATGAATAATGAGATCAATGGATGATAAATAATATTAATGACATGTTCATGTTAATGAAAGTAACACTCTGCAAAACTGAAAGATTTTGTCTCTGAGAAATGGGAAGTGGTAAAGAAAGGGAAATAATGGTTGAAAAAGATGAGTGAATAATGCTCAATGGTTTTTCACGACATTCTCCTAAAGTTTTAATAAATCAAAATATTATGCTATTTTACCTCAAGTTTTACCTCCATAAAAATGTGGAATGGCATGTATGGATTGAAATTTTTTTTTGAAGCTAATGTAGGTTGAGTTGATGTTGAAAGTTATGCAGAAGGTGGAAGCCATGCAATCTGAAAAAGTAATCAGAAAGTGTAACAGGGTTTCCTTCCACCAAACTAATTAGTCTCCCTATCATCTATAAAAAATCTCATGAGTATCCTTAATGAGTAATTCATCACCTCAATTACCTCATTACATATAAAAGTGACATAATCATATTTTGAATGACATGTGATAATAATGGATAAGAAGGGAGAAGGTGCATTCCCTGTACCCATAAGCTTTGGTTCTCATTAGCATAGAAATTATGAGAATTGGTTATCTCAGTCTTTTCTTCTCATAATCTTTCCAATTACATGGGATTGAAAATCAGAATCAGGCCTCTTAGTGGTGTTGTTAATATATGAATAAATGGTGATTTATTGGGCAAGAAATATCTTTGGTTAAATGTATGATACTTGTAGAATAAAATAATTATAGATTAGATGATACAAAATCTCAAATATCAAATATCCTAAAAGTTTCATCCCTGACATGTAAAGTAAATATTTATAAGTCAACAATAGATATAAACCATAAATACCATCATCTAAGAACTGATTAAATATTACCCCATGAACCGTGAGTTTTGGAAAAATTTGTATATGAAATGGTCAGCTTTATTGGAAATTAGCTTGGAGAAAACAAGGTAACCAAGTAGATTATCATATTAAATTAACTTATATACCATAGGCTTAGCCGCTGCTACTAGCAGGCATCCATAGCCTCGACAGGGATGCATTTTTAACCCATTGATATGCCAATGCACCATATATTAGAAATAAGTACATAGTTGCAAAAAGCCTTTCAATTTACTTAGATGTCAACTGAATATCATTGTTCTGGCGTGGTAACCAGTTAATAACAATTCCATTCATATGTCTGTCATTAGTCATATTTGATCATATCATAAGTAAAATACCAAATAAATCCGCGGAGTCGATCAAGGATGTACCCAGAAACTTACCTTGGCAGAGTAAAAACACTAAAGGAGTAATAGCACCAAGTACTTAGAAAAATATCACCATGGATTAAAATCACCAGAGGAGTAATAGTATCAGAGGAGTAACAACACCATACAGTTAGAAAATTTTAGAATGAGAAAAAACATCCAACACTTAGAAATTTTTTTTGGAGTAACAACAGTGATAGATTCAGAGTACCGATGGAGTAACAATAGTGATGGATTCACAACACTAACGGAGTAACAACAGTGACGGATTCACAACACTGATGGAGTAAGAGCACTGACAGATTCACAACACTGGTGGAGTAACATCAGTGATAGATTCACAGCACCGACGGAGTAACAACATCTCGAGTAACAACAGTGCGAGTAACAACAGTGCAAGTAACATCATTCGGAGTAATAGCATTGTGAGTAACAGTATTTGGAGTAACAATAGTGCAAGTAACATAATTCAGAGTAACGATAGTGCGAGTAACAACATCCGAAGTAACAACAGTGTGAGTAACACCATCCGGAGTAACATCAGTGGGAGTAACAGCATCCGAAGTAACAACATTGTGAGTAACAACATCCAGAGTAACAACAGTGAGAGTAACAACATCCGAAGTAACAACAGTGCGAGTAACAAAATTTGGAGTAACAACAGTTTGAGTAACAACATCTAGAGTAACAACAGTGCGAGTAGCAGCATCTGGAGTAACAACATCACAGAGTAGCAGCATCCAAGGAGTAACAACATCAAGGAGTAACAACATTGTGGAGTAACATCATTGCGGAGTAGAGGCATCCGAGGAGTAACAACATCCTAAGTAGCAACACTCAGAATAACAACAATGAAGGAGTAACAACATCAAAGAGTAATAACATCGCGGAGTAGCAGCATGCGAGGAGTAACAACATTCTGAGTAGTAGCATCCAAGGAGTAACAACATCCTGAGTAGCAGCATATGGAGTAATAGCAACCAAGGCATAACAACATTATGGAGTAGCAGCATTTGAGGAGTAACAACATCCTAAGTAGCAACATCCAGAGTAACAACAACCAAGGAGTAACAACATTACAGAGTAGCAACATCCAAGGAGTAACATCATCATGAGTAGCAACATCCAGAGTAAGAGCATCACGAAACTTAAGAACTCGCTCCTTTTATTTTTCATAAGAGAAATCAGAAAATAAACGTCTCTCTATTGAAAACCAATAAATAAATAAATAGATTAAGTTACTATGATTATGATTTTTGTTGCAACAATTTTGTTTGTGAATGGTGAATAGATGGTAAAATGTTGTTTGTGAATGGTGAATAGATGGTAAAATGACTTGGATCTTCAAATAGAAATCAATTCCCCATTTCTCATGTTGTAAATCCATTAATTGATGAAAATTATTCATTTTTTTTTCTCTGTGTGAGGAAAAGTCTTTGATTTTTTTTATTTTTCATTATCATTGCCTTAAAGAATCACTTGTTCATAAATTGACCTCATTTATTCTCCTTAGGCATGCAAAAAACGAGTGTCTATTTTCAATAAAACATGAAATCATGGAATAAGAGAGGTGATCAGGCTCCCCTAATCCAATAAATATTAAAAAAAACAAGTAGTTACTATATAAAAAAAATCCATGGGGAAAAAATAACAAAGTAAAATTAGTTTATTACATGCGGGAAAGTGGTGGCCAACCATACTAACCAGCAGTGTTTCAATGATATCTTCTTTTCTTTTCATCTGATTTGAATGATTCCAGATCCAAATGAAAGTGAATTTAGAGATATGTCTCTGATGGAAACAGGTTTTAAAAATTCCATATAATGTTATGTTAAATTTTCTTAGAACAACCTACATAATAGAGTCATTTTCGATGTTCCAGCTCAAACCAACAGTTGATATTTCAAACATAACTTTTTGATTTGATGAAGGATTGAACTGATTAAAATTGGAGATTAAATTATATTCATTTATATATCTCCAATAGAAATGTGTTTTTAAGGAAATAATAATTGGTACATCAAATATGCTAGTGAACATCCGGGAAAACAGAGTTTCAAGAGTGCTGATTTACGATAAGCAGTCAGTATTTTGGTCATAAATTCCTCATACGATATCCAAATAAAGTGATTAAAATTTATTTGTAAACTATATTTATAGGGGAATATCCCATAGAAGCACGTTTCCAAAATCTAGTCATTTAAGCCACCAAAAAGAGATTGTCCCAACTCTGTTCCTTAGCTACCCACTAGACATCCTGTGATTGTTTTGGTCATATCGTTTTCATTTCAAATCCAAATCGAGTGATTCAAATTGGGTTAGAAAGTAGACATAAATTTCTATGTAGGATAGAAACAGGTCTTGAAAATACATGCATTTGTTCCCTCAAAACATGACTTTCCCGAGTATTTTTCCTGAATTTTCATCAAGCCCCCAAACCATTAATTTTCACAGTATGTTGCAACAAAAACAACAATTTTACCATCTAAAGAAATTTATTTATTTATGTTTTTATTCTTTCTATATTCTACACTACACTACTCTACTTTGAAAAATAAAATATACTTACATATAAGGGTACTTCCAGTGAAGCCATTTTCGAGATAATGCATGAAGTATGAACATAACTATATTTGAAAAATGTATGTTAATAAATACACGGGTATGAGATACTAGCTTCCCTGTTAAGGATGGTGCCAAGATTTGTTGAAGCATGGAGTGATGTTGCGAGCAAACAACAAAGTGAAACCAATATTCAATATAGAATTTATTTCCCATATTTGTCGCATCCTAAAGTTCCATGACTGAGTTCCACATTATGTTGATGTTTTCTTTCTTGACCTCACCCCTTGCCTTTTTATTTAGATCTCTTTTGATAGAACTAGATGAAGGAAAAATAATTCAAACAATACTTAAAGCTCAGGACTTGGGGTAGGGTGAAACTTCCCTCCACAGGATGAGAGATTGGGTATTTAAAAAAAAATAAAGCAAGAAATTAATCAAATCAAGAAATCTTAAGCTTTGGACTTGGAGTAGGGTAGCATTTCCCTCCCCAGGATGAGAGATTACGCCCTATGAAATCAACAAAAATAAAATCAAAGAAAAACAACTAAAACTTGAGACCTAGAGCAGGGTAGCATTTCCCTTCCTAGGATGAGAGATCATTTCCTAAGAAATCAATCAAAAAGAAGAAAAATAGAACAACTACGCTCAGGATCTAGAGCAGGGCCACATTTCCCTCCCTAGGAGGAGAGATTGGTTCCAAATAAATCAATAAAAAAGAAAAACAGAAAATCTACACCTGAGACCTAGAGCAGGGTAGACTTTCCCTCCCTAGGAGGAGAGATTGATCCTTAGATCAATATGAATCATGTTCTTTCACCTTTGTTAGCCTCCCCAAAAAGGGCACCAAAATGTTGGTTTCCAAGTGTGAATGAATATTCAAACCCTTTCCCACATTAATTATCAATTTGGGTGCATTTGGTTATTGCAAGGCTAACGCACACAGTATGTGCAAATGACAACAACATAATTTTATATTAATCATGGATTCGATAATTTTAAAAAAGAAAAAATCATTGTAACACAAATAAAGAAATGGAAGAAATAAATCATAAACCTTATAAAGCAATCTCAACAATAAGATTATTAGAAAATACATCTACTGTCACAGCAATTGTAAATTATACAAAACATGAAAGAGAAATAACAACACACAGGAAAATCGCAGCACCTGATTGGAGAGTGGGCCGAAAACTCTGATCAGGGCTGCAAAAAACTCACAGCTTACAAATGGAACAACAAAACACTGTGCATTCAATTAATCGAACATGCTCATGTTACAAATATGTTTCTTCTTCCTTAACCCTCTATGCCTTCTCCTATGCATTCTATCCTCCCCTTCTCTCTAATTTGTGCCCTTTTAAATATATAAAAAACAAAGGGCAAATAAATTGATTACAAAATCTCAATAATAAAGATGAGATTTGAAAGATCTTTCCATCATGATTCAGCTGACACAAGTCGAATGTGGCAATTACACTTGGGGCAATTTTCGAAAATGGCCACAACTGAAAATATGAAAATATGTCCTTCGAAGAACCCTGTGTTTCTCTCAATCAAGACCGAATTTTGGAAAACTGCCCAATCAAAAACTAATTTGGTCTGTTCTGCACAAAACCCATGTTTCAGACTTTCAAGGTTCTTCTTCATTTGCCACAAATGTTCAACGCAAAACTGTCTCTTGTTATTCTAGTGAATTTCTCAGTTGGAATATTTAATTAACAACTGAAGATTTAATCTGTAATTTGCAAGAGATATTGGAGGCTAAAATAGTGAGTTATGTTATAAGGAATTCCTTAATAAACCATAATTGGAAAAATCATGCATAATAATAATTAATTTATTAAAATAAAGGAGAACAAGTATTACTAATCCAAGAGAGCATAAATAATTATGAAATGGAATTATATAATAAATTATGATAAATAATGTGATAAATTAACATTAGAAATAGCTGAAATGGATGTTAAGAAGTGATAATAATAATACAAATTAGTGGCCCAACTCAACACTTGAAGAGTTGTTTTGTTGAAGCAATCACCCTTGGAGTATAGTTGAATACCAACACTTAAAGACTTGTTTTGTTGGAGTAGTCATCCTTGGAACATAGTTGAAGATCAACACTTGAAAACATGTTTTGTTGGTGCAACCATAAAATTTTTGTTGAAACAGACATGAAGTTTTTCTAGAGGTAGATTTGAGAGCACTTTCTAGACCTATCTTGGATACATTTTTTTGAAGTATTTGAAGTTTTTGATGGAGGCTTGAAGGAGTATTTAACTCACCTTAAGGGATTGAAGAAAACTGAGAGAACTAGATCTATAGAGGATTGGAGTTGTCATACAAGGTTGGAGCTTGGATTTGTAGTTTAATATTAGAGTACTCCTTCAGGGTTTAAGCCTTGAAGGAGTTAAATACTTTGTTGTACAAGTTGGAGCTTGGGTTTTTAGAGTCCAAAAATTCATTAATAAAATTATTTTCTTATTGCACATCTTGTGTTTTGGTTTAATTAGTGATTTTAACTGGCATAATATAACTATTTTAAAGAAATATTGATTCAATGCCCCTCTCAATATTTCCAACGCTAGCACACCATACATTTTTTCCACCTTGCAATATTTTTATTGACATGCTAGAAGGATTTTTTGCAATGCAACGTTGTTGTTGGTAATCTGGTTGTTTATGATAGAAGGAAATCTAACATGTGTTAGACTTTCTTCACCTTGGAATGTTCTTACTAGAAATTTGCTTTTGCTTCTGTTAAAACGGAATATAGCACACACTAGATTTATTTTGGCATGAAATGTTGTTGTTGGTATTATGCTTGTATTTGTGCTACATGTAAACCTAACACTCGTTAAATTTATTTAACCTTGAAATGTTCATATTGGAAAAACTCTTTTGTTTGGGCTAGAAACTATGCTAGATTTTTTTTCTTTGCAATATCGTTGTTGTCTATTTGGTTGTTTATGTTAGAAGGAAATCTAACATGTTTTAGATTTCCTTCACATTGGAAATGTTATTGGAAATGTGCTTGTGTTTGGGCTAGAAACTATGCTAGATTTTTTTTCTTTGCAATATCGTTGTTGTCTATTTGGTTGTTTATGTTAGAAGGAAATCTAACACGTGTTAGATTTCCTTCACATTGGAAATGTTATTGGAAATGTGCTTGTGTTTGGGCTAGAAATTGTGATAGATTTCTTTTACTATACAATATTGTTGTTGTCAATTTGGTTGTCTATTATATAAGGAAATATAGCACGTGTTAGATTTCCTTCTCCTTGGAAATGTGCTTGTGTTTGTGTTAGAAGGAAATATAACATGCGTTAGGTTTCTTTTGGCATGAAATGTTGTTGGTAGTGTGCCTATATTTGTGCTACATGTAAAAATAACATGCATTAAATTTATTTTACCTTGCAATGTTGTTATTGGAAATGTGCTTGTGTTTGTGATAGAAGTTGTTCTAGATATCATTTTCCATGCAATGTTGTTTTTGGTGATATGCTTTTGTTTATGTTGGAAGAAAATATAACATGCTAGATTTCTTTCACCCTGCAATGTTGTTGTGTGCTTATGTTTGTGCTATGTATAAATATAAGATGTGTTGGATTTTCTTCACCTTGCAATGTTTTTGTTGCCAACATGCTTCAATTTTGGCTCGAAAGAAATCTAGCATGCACTAGGTTTATTTTTCACTGCAATGTGGTTGTTGAAAATATGGGTTTTTTTTGTGCTAGAAGTAAATCTACCACTACTACATTTGGCGGAAATTCTGACACTTGGTTCCGACGCTTTTGACCAAATGTCAGAAATTTCCCCAAAATTTTTCCATCCCGCCCGAAATCATCGCTATACCGACGTTTATAGAAAACTGTCGCAATACCAACACTTAGAAAAGTGTCACAATTGCGATGTTTGGAGGAAGACATCGCAATTGCGACACTATGGCCCCAAGCGTCGCTATTGCGATGACTGCCTCCAAATGTCGCAAGTGTGACACAATGTCTAAGTGTCGCAATTGCGACGTTTGGAGGCACTCGTCGCAATAGCGACGCTTTTTCCGTCGTCGGTATAACGACACTTATATGAGCGCTACATAAAAATATGAAAATTATATGCGCGCTACATAAAAATGATTTTACTGTTTTGTATCCATCGCAATAGCTACATTAACGTCTGATATCACACGCACATTCGCTCTCTGCTCTTGCAGAACAACATTTTACCTCAGCACTCGCCCTCAGCTCTTGCAGAACAGCATTTTCCCTCAGCATTCACCCTCAGCATTCAGCCTCAGCTCTTGCAGAACAACATTCACCCTTAGCTCTTGCAAAATGGTAAGTTATTACTGTAGGCCCTTCCTCCTATAGTAGGGTTGACTCTATTTGGGTTTTTTTGGTCAATTCCATTGGATTGTGTTAGGCTGTAGGGTTCTCTATAGATGTCAAGAATCAAGATTCAATACCCTCTATTATATTCATCACCCAATACAAGATTTAAATTTTTCCCAAAGAAACACTTATTAATTTGGCAGCCATTATTTCTCCCTGCTTTAAAAACAGTACATTTAAATGAAAAAAAGCATTGAATTTCGACTACAAAAATCTATTAGTTTTCAAATGTACATGTGTGCTACATTAATGTCTGATATCACGCGCACATTCCCCCTCCGCTCTTGCAGAAAAACATTCACCCTCAGCATTCGCCCTCAGCTCTTGCAGAACATCATTTGCCCTCAGCATTCGCCCTGAGCTCTTGCAGAATAGCATTCACCCTTAGCATTCGCCCTGAGCTCTTGCAGAACATTATTCGCCCTGCATTCGCCCTCATCTCTTGCAGAACAGCATTCGCCCTGCATTTGCCCTCAGCTCTTGCAGAACAACATAGGCCCTCAGCTCTTGTAGAACAAAATTTGCCCTCATCTCTTGCAAAATGGTATTTTCTTACTGCAGGCCCTTCCTCCTATAGTAGGGTTGACTCTATTTGGGTCTTTTTGGTCAATTCCATTAGATTGTGTTAGGTTGTAGGGTTCTCTCTAGATGTCAAGAATCAAGATTCAATACCCTCTATTATCTTCATCACCCAATACAAGATTTAAATTTTTCCCAAAGAAACGCTTATTAATTTGGTAGCCATTATTTCTCCCTGCTTTAAAAACCCTACATTTAAATGAAAAAAAGCATTGCATTTCAACTACAAAAATATATTAGTGTTCAAATGTACATGTGTGCATCACTTGTGTAGGGTATTCCTTTTCCACTTTCACATTATCCAAGAATGTATGCAGTATAGTTCATATTTTTTGTGATTTAGATTATCTTGAAAAAGGAAAGGTAAATTATTTCCCATGGAAAAATAAGGTTTTCCCTTTTTACTACTGGAAATGGTACAAAAAAGTTCCATTTCTACCCAAAACTCCTATGAAACAAGAACCAAATAAAGTCCATGTCCTCAATGGACATCATTTGGCTTTGAAAATGGCCATTGCACCGTGTTGTTTCTTATATTACATCACGATAGTTTCTTAGGTCATTTCTTGTTTCTAAGGATTTTTCAATAGTTGATCCAAAATCTTCACCTCAAGGCCCTTCAAGATCGTCTCCAACAATGCTATACCGTCAGCTTCAACAATGTTGCTCCAAAAATATCCTGAAGGTATTCACAACAAGTTTACTAGAAGTTGCTCCAACAATATATTCAATAAGGTCTTCATTGTCAACTCGCCTCTTGTTTGGGTGCCTTAATGTGCAATGACATGTTTCCAGGATTGAATTCAATGCAAGGCATATTTGAAGCTCTAACTCTATCTTCCGGTGTCTTATTAGAAATTATTTCAGTTTTAATTTTGTGTTTTCAAGTTAGATATTGTTTTCAAGTTTTTACATTTATAATTTTATTGCAATGTGGCAAACTGATCAGAGCAGTGCAGGAACAACCCTGAGATGGGATGATCACGAAAAGAGACCAGCGGAAGAACATGTAAAGTGCTAGCATTGCTCTATCTTCAAGTATTTTAGTTATTTACATAATTGAAATAATATTAATTTTTTTCAAATATGCAGACACCAAGCCATGGTACGCCTGATGATTCCCTCTTTGAGGAAGAGCTTTCTTCATCCCTATCTCCAGTGTTCTTGTTGCGAAAAAAGGCACGAGATGCAAGGTCGGAATTTAATACTTTGATAGACGTGCCTCAACACCTGAAACAGAAGAGAGGATAAAACATCTTATGAGCCAGCTAGAAAGATATCAGGTAATAATAAAAATTCAAAAGGATATTTTGTTTGTTTTGCATGAGATGAATTGTGATAGTTTGATTTTTAATTTTTACATTGACTAAACTAAAAAAAAAATATTTTGTATGTAGCGTTTTCTAGCACTTACTGAACCCGGTGTTGGTGGTAGTGGGACACAAGGGCAAGATATTTCCCAACAACCCTCTCATATACCTTCTACTCCTTTAGGTGCCAGCCAAGAAACACACCCTTCCCAAGCAGACATCCAGCCAACCGCTCAATGTGTTGGCAATGATGAGGCTGATATGGCCAACTACATTATTGCGTTTCCTGGAGCTAAATGTGTTAGCTCCACAGGGACCATTAATGGCACGTTGTTGGTGAACGATGAAGGTGTCCCTATAAAGCATGTACAACTCCTAGGTAAATTTTAATATTTTAACTATTTCATGTACTTTATCTAAAACATATTTATCATGATTTTTATTTTTAAATTAATGATAATATCTTCTTCTTCTTTTCTGTGTAGGAAACAATGAGTTCTACAGGTTTCTGGAGAGCCATGCATTGGTAATTTTTGGCCCAACCATACGCATAGGGTGGAATTCCCAGAATTCCAACCTGAAAAAAGAACTTCTAGATTATCTAGAAGCCCTTTTTGGGGTCGGCACATTTGACAGAACAATGGTGGCTCGGGTAGCCGGTAAATATTTGAAATATACCAGGGACACCTATAGGACACAATTGCAATTTAACCCTAGATATGAGCATCCTCTCGCAGTTCCAGAGAGTGAGTGGAGAGCACTCATCCATGACGGAAAAGAGAAAAGGGCAAAGAAAGAAGGAAAAATGCCAACCGGACCCGCAAGGTAAATTAAAACTTTAATTCAATAGCTTTAATTTTCTCTATGTCTAAAATAAAAGTGTGCTACGTCATATCTGACTTCAATATTTTGATGCTAGGTTGCCTGACACCTCAAAGGCAACCAAAGCTAGGATTAAAAAAAAGGGCCATCACAAGCTAGGCCAGGGCAGCTACTTGAAATTAGCTACAAGAATTGTAATTAAGTAGCTAAACATCTTATAATTAATTGTATCGCCTTCCAACGTTTTTGTAATCCTATCAAATATGATTAAAAATACACAATCATATGTAATTTAGGGTGATGACTTCGGAATAGAAACTACAGAGGAAGATAAAAATATCACTTTCCATTTCGGCTATCAAGCCGTAGTTGAACGTCGCAGAAGCTTGGGGCAGGTCCCAAGATCCAGAATGCCTGATAAGGTAAAACATTAACCTTTCAATATGTTTGTTTTCGTCCATAAATTTAATGTCTAACAAATTTTTTTAAATCAGGGGAGCAACACTACCGACGAGGCAAATAACCCAATTTTAGAGCCAGATGTAGATGATCCTCACGTGCAACCTGATCATTGTAGTGGGGACCAGGCCGACAATGCTACTATAAGTGAGGGCCGTGACGGTAATTAATTTCCACTTATAATTTTTTCTAATTATACCTTGATGGTTGTCCTTATAACGTTTTTTGTTTAAATGACAGAGAATGTTTCCCTTGAGGATCTTACCACTAGAGAGGAAGACAGGGCAAAAGTCCCAACGACGACAACTGGTGCACCAGGTAAATAATATCATTGCAATTTTTTTTATTAATATTACCGAACTAGTTCAATGATATTTAAAAACTGACAATTAAAATTCAATATTATCTATTTTTGTAGGCGATGCCTTGTCACTGGATGAGACCAGACATTGTGACTAAGCAACTAGGTCAGCGGCGATAACTGGTGCACCAGGTAAATAATCTCATTGCAATTTTTTTTATTAATTTTACCAAACTAGTTCAATGATATTTAAAAACTGACAATTAAAATTTAATATTATTTGTTTTTGTAGGCGATGCCCTGTCACTGGATGAGACCAGACATCGTGACTACACAACTAGGTCAGCGGCGACAACTGGTGCACGAGGTAAATAATCTCATTGCAATTTTTTTTATTAATATTACTGAACTAGTTCAATGATATTTAAAAACTGACAATTAAAATTTAATATTATCTGTTTTTGTAGGCGATGCCCCATCACTGGATGAGACCAGACATCATGACTACACAACTAGGTCAACAGTGCGGGTCAAAAGGCACGAAACAGGAGTAGAGCATGATGATATTGATGATGTAATTAGGAGCTTTGGAAATAGGAAGAAGAAAAAGAAAATTCGATAATGTAAAATATTGTATTATTATAAGACAAACGTTACCATACTTGTAACGTTTTTTTTGTTATATAAAAAGCTCATTTACCATACTATTTTTATGTCAAGCATTAATTGCAATGTTTCCTTGCGTACTTTTTGCTGAATTGTTTTTTTATTAGTTATTGAATATTTTTTTTTATGCTCATGAAAGTAAAAAATGAAATATAGATTGGGTATTGGGGAATTGAGAGTGATGTGAGGGGGCGGGGGGAAGGGGCCATAAGAGCTTCCACCTTAACGTGGTTGGCCCTATTTAGTAGAGAATAATTTATTGGACTGATTTAATCTTGGAGCAAACCTCCCTCGATCTAGCGTAGCAACAAAAAAGTCACTGTTGATTTAGTTGCTACTCTTTCAGATTGTGGGAGGCTTGTTCCAAGTTCATGCGACTCCAATAAATTGTTCTTGAAATGAAGAGGAGCTTATTCAGGTATGTTTTGACATTTTCAACATATGTTCTAACATTATCATAAGAATGCATCTTAGAGTAAAAAATACTACATCAATTACTTGTATTTATTGTATAGATAATGATGGATTTCGATTGACTTGGCAGTGCAGGTACAAATCCTCTTGCATCATGAGCAATACAACTTGTCAACCAGGGTCATGTCCAGGATATTTTTGCTTGTGCGCTTGACCAGGTTCGTAATGTCACATTTTGTAAGTTCCTTTAGAGTTCATAATTCAATATTAAGCTTGTTCATGATTATTATCTAGGTTTTTTGTATGTGTTTTTTCATCTATTTGATTGTAAGCAACTCTGCATGTTTCCTGTTGTTCACTATGATTTCTCCCATTACCACTCCCAGGATGAATCCAACTTTATTTTTACATAGGTTACTTTATTTTTACTATGATTTCTCCATTTACGATTTCATAGGTTACATCATGTAAAGTTGTCAATCTCAGGTTGGTGATGAGCTTTAGTTCTCCAGATTTGGGGCTTTTTTGATATTTTCTCCCTCATGTCATTCCTGCATCACCTCGTTGTTTGAGCATGCCAATTGTCTACCACTTGTACCAATTGGCACATGTCAATCTCTGAGTGGTGTCACATTTCACCTATTTTCAGTGAGAGTTTAGGGTTTCTCTAACATAGCTTCAGAAATCTGATTCAGTGTCTCCTTGAATATCGTCACATAATACTCATGGTTTGGATTGATGAGCATGTTCTTAATGGTTGGTTGACTCATAAGGACCACCCATATAGTCATCTTTAGATATTTCATAAGTTTTCTCGGGTTTCCTTTTTCACCATTTCTAGTGGCTGGGATGTTGTGGGGTGATCCATCAATACTGGTGCTCTTGTAGTATGGAATTTGTTTTTTGGGATATAAATGAGCATTTCATGTAGATATCCCATTGGATGCATTCATATATGGGCACGAGAGGTCAAGAATTTAAATTAAAATATGCAACGTCTAGCATGGAAACATGAAGGCCACGAGAGACACTGGTTAAAGATTATTTTGTGCTGGCCTTAATATAGTCGTGATTTCTTTCTATTATCTTAATGAAAATATATAGTCTGGTCTCATTAAAATGAGGATTTTGGTTGTTTCTCTCTTAATGCTCCAGAGGTTGCCAAAATTTGCGATAGTTGTTTAGTTTTCCCGTTACAACTTAAAAGTGGTTTTTAGCAATGGGAGTCATGTTTCTTAAGGTTCATACTAATATGAAGATCTTGTAATTCTATATTCAGGATAAGAGAAGATGGCCTCTGCTTTGGGAAATATGACAACAATTGCCACATCTACCTCATTGGGTAACAATGGAAAGGGGAAGAAGTTAAGTGCAATGTTTGATAATTATGGCAGACAATTGTCTTCTCTTTCAGTTTTTTCACCCATTTCATTTAATTTCTCAAGAAGAAGAGGGACTTTGAGATTACACGACAGAGATAAGGTAGTTAATACAAGAGCTATGGAAAAGGAGTTGTACTTCAACAAGGATGGCTCAGTGACAAAAAAATTGCAGGTCAGAGAAAAAATTATGTTTAAAGGAAGGTCACCTGCACATGAAAATTCACTGCGGTGGATCTTTCCTTGTCCACTTATATTTGATTTTAATGTGTTATTTTAATTTTTCATGAAGGGTTGTTTTGGCATATGGTCTGGCATTCAATTGTACACTTACTGAAAGCATTGTCAATTTGTCTTGCAAGCGGTGTCAACAAACTTGCTGATCTTGTTGGAGTCACCCTTGGGGCGAAGGGCAAAATGTTGTCTTGGAGAGCAAGCATGGTTCTCCGAAAATAGTTAATGATGGTGTGACAATAGCTAAGGAGGTAATTTGTAGATGTGTGCTATGGTTTTCTTTTTAACATTGTATTAGTTCCCCCTCTTAAATGTCTTAGATTTGGTAGGCATAATTTGAAAACTCAAAGGTGAAAGGAAACATATTTGTTACCTAGTGGTCTACTTGGCTTATGGACTAGCCACATTAGAGTAATGCATAAAGCTTTTCACAACAATAAAAGGAAAGGGTTATGGATGAGTCAAATTTTATTGTTATTGACAGTGTAATGAAATGTATCTCAATGCTATGGTTTTGGCATTTTTATTGGTTGAATTAGAGGACCCAGTTGAAAATATTGGGGCCAAGTTGGTAAGGCAAGCTGCGGCAAAGACAAATGATTTAGCTGGGGATGGAACCACAACATCTATTGTTCTTTCACATGTTGGAATATTGAAAAATTCCAGAACAATGAATGGAGAATAAATCTCCCTTCTTTTAACACAGAGAAAATAAAAATTTCTTTGACAGGAGACATAGTTTCAATACTTTGAAAACAAACTTCTATTCCCTTCAATAACTCAAAAAAAAACTATTACACTACTTCCTCACTGAGAGAGATTACAAAATTATGACTGCTACAAAACGCAGTGCATAAAACCAACTCACTGTCTGTTCAAAACAAACATACTCTGTCTCTAAAACACTCTGCTGTGTTTTTCACTTTCACACTGTTGTGCATACACACTTAAAAAGTTACACTCAGTATTTCACTTTTTACACACTGCTGTGTAATAAAAAATTTACGTACTGTCTATAAAAAAAACTACCAAGCTTTTTTGTCCTTTTTTATTTTTATATGTCGTAACATATAAAACATATTATAATAAACCCTCTTTTAAAAAAATAAAATTAAAACTAAATTCTATGGCCCACCTTTCATTTCGCATATGATATATATATAACATATGTTTAAAACATATGTATATATTAAAGCATACATAAAATTAAATTATCAAAACATTAAAGAACCCTTTCCGTCGGACTTCGAAAGTCTGAATAGATTAAATTTCAAACCAAATTCGCGTTCCAAAATGGGATGCTGACGTCTACCTAATTTGTAACGCAAATTCTCAATCCAATGTGCCTTATAAAAAATTCGGCTCTGTTTTTCAGGTTTTCAGATTCCCTTCAATTTCACGCGATCCAATATTAATGCTCCACATGTCCTCCTTTTGAATTTACAAAACTGGGGGGTAAATTTTTGTTTGTTTAATTTCTGGTTGGTGAATTGTGTCAATGCTGGTTGTTGTGTTTAAATACAATCTTGTACAGAAATATGGCTGCGACCGTCTACAAAAAAACTTGCAGGAATTTTAAATGCTGAATTAAATTTCTGGATTATGTGGAAGTTCAAAGAGTGACATAATCCCTTCCCCGCAACTAATTTATAAGATAGTGGAAAGTATGGTGAGAGGAAAATGGTGGGATTTACAATCAACCATATTCACTTTGAAAACAATGGGGAATTAAGAGACCATTATACGTAACAAGTCCTTATAAATATTGAAGTCGAGGCACAAATACATGACAACAACCTTTATACGAGAATTATTTTATTTGAGTAAGGGAATAGTAGTTGTAACTTAAGGTTGCAACAATGGTTCCATAAAAAAATTACTTGTATCCGACTGCAGTAACTATGGATTAAAGTTGCAACAATTGTGGCTTGAGGTTGCAGAAGTTGTGACTTGGGGATGCATCATTTGCGACTTATAATAAAACACATTATATATATATATATATATATTAAGAGATTATTATACCTGAAAAATACTTGTCAATATTGAAGTTGAGGCATCGATACACGGTAACAATATTTATATGGGAATTATTTTATTTGAATAAGGGAAAAATAGTTGTAACTTAAGGTTGTAACAATGGTTCCATATAACATTTGCTTGTATCTATTTGTAGTAACTATGCGTTAAAGTTGCACCAACTATGGCTTGAGGTTGTAGGAGTTGTGGCTTGGGGATACGATATCCGCGACTTAGAATAAAAAATATTATATATGAAAGAAAGTATATATATTAAGAGATCATTATACGTAACAAGTCCTTGTAAATATTGAAGTTTACGCATAGAGACACGACAACAACCTTTATACGAGAATTATTTTATTTGAGTAATGGAACAACAATAGTAACTTAAGGTTGCAACAATGGTTACATAAAACTATTGCTTGTATCTAGTTGTAGTAATTGGGTGTTAAAGTTACAGTAGCTATGCCTATGACTTAGAATAAAACAAATTATATATAAAATAATATATATATATATATATATATATATATATATAGAGAGAGAGAGAGAGAGAGAGAGAGAGAGAGAGATTAGAAAATATATTACAACAATATTTATTTAACTAGTATGTTAAAAAAATAAAATTTACCCGGTCGTAGGTGTGGGGGCATCTGGAAAGGTATGGATACCAATCCATTTAGAATATACATGGCATCAACACCCAAATCCGTGATTAGTTTTTGAATATGGAAGATGAAAAAAAAGAGATACATGCCTAAAAAAATTAAGAAATGCTACTATTTTGATCACTCACACATTTACATATGCCATTGTCTACACACCTTCTATTGGTGGACGATGTTATCCTATTTCTTGCAGGATATAGTAGATAGGACTAGTATGTGAAGACTCATTAGAAATCTAAAATCATTTTGGGTTTCATTTGGAATATAAGTAAACCCACTCAAGTCTACCATCACTTTCAATGATTTGGAAGATATGTTAGAAAAAACAATCAACCAAGTGCACCCATTTCAAATACTTGGGATTTATGTTAAGATTTAATGACTATAGGTATGGAGATTGGTTCTTTCCATATCAAAAAGTGGGAAAAATAATCACAATATGGTTATCCTCGGGTGGCACATTAACCTTAGTAGTGTCCATACCAGGATATTGGCATTCCCTAGCTTATATTCTTGTTGGTATCTTGGGAAATATTAGAAAATAATGCTTTCATTTTATCTAGAAGGAAAGGAAAGGCAAAGGAGGCATCCCTATAGTAAAATGGAAATGGATTTCCAAGCCAAAAATCACATGATTCATTGGATACTAAAGAATATTCATCATTTTTGGAAAGCATTATTTTCCAAGAGTCTTTGGAGAATCATAAAACATGTAGGCTTGTGGCAGGATGTAATAAAATCAAAGTAAATAGGAAAAATTTCATATAAGGATAAATTTTACAAAAGTTCCAACAGTTCTTCCCACCATTTATCTTCTGGTATTTTGGTCCGTTGAAGTTTTCTCAATGTTTCATCAACCTCAGTATATCTGAAAAAGGTAGGCTGAATTGGAAACAAATGCTTTACTTCATGCCCAAGATAAAATGAATTTTCCAATCTGTCATGAAGATTTTTCCCTGTTGGCAATACTGCTTCTGATGTACTGGTTGAAGAATTGGCATGATTGTCAGCATACTTGTCCAATTTTTCAACATAGCTTTCAAGGTCCATTATTTTATCCTCTGAAACTATAGGACTGAGCAATCCTTTTTTCAAAAAAATATCAAATATTTCTCTGAAGGAAATGATTCTTTCATATCTGAGCACCTTCGTTCTAGATTCTGCATAAGGGTTCTCTTAGTAAAAACTCTTTTTATTTCCAAAATTGTTTCGGTCCTATCCTGAATACCAAGTTCTACAAGTTGGTGTCTGGTTTGAGTGTTTAGAAACTGTATGAGTTGATTGGTTTCCTTAGGCCTATTTCCCAATTCTTCTCTTGTACTTTGAACTTCTTCTATAGCCAATTTGACTAAATCATTCTGTTCATAGATAATATGAATTGAAGACCAGACATCCTTTATTGATTGGATAATGTTGTCCCAAAGAATTTCATTTATTTCCTTTAAAGGTTTCTCCAATGTGATATCCTTTTCCAATGCTTTAACCAATTTTTCTAATCTTTTGACCTCTCTTGTTTTATCAGCAACACTCATTTTTGAGAGATCATATCATTGTTCTAAATTAACAAGCTGTAACTTTGTGTGCTAGAGTTCTGTTACTTGAAGTTTCAATTCATTCATTGAATTTATTAATTCTTAAGAACTCAAATTGGAAGTATTTACCTGTGATAGCTCTGTTGGCTGACCTATTGTGGATGTACCTGTACCTGTAATTGCCTTTGTTGTTGATGCTGGAGTAGTAGACTGCTTGTTCTTTAATGCCTATTCAAGCTCTTTTTCTATTTCATTTAGTTGCTCATTCAGTTTCAAAAGCAAGTCTATCATTTCTTCTTCATAAGGTGGAAATTTCAACTGCTTTCTAAAAGCTGCAATATCATCATATTTTTTCTTGATTAGGGCCTTTATACCTTTGACATCTTTAGGATTGTGATCCAATCCAATGATTAATTCCTCCAATGTCTTTATCCTGTTGTCTTTGGCCTGAGAAGAGGCTATTTCAAGCTGCAATTGTGCATTAGTGTTCTCGAAAGAATCCTGCAACTTCTGAGTTGCCATTGCTTTATCGGTCTGAGTAGAATAGATCATTTCACTAGTCTGCTTATGTAACTAAATCTGATATAAAGGATGAATATCCTTTGCTAAGACTTCAAAATTTTTTCTAATATAATCTGCAGTTGTTTGAGGCTGCTGTACTTTTGGTTTGAAGTGACTCATTATCATTTTTCCTTGCTGAATGTCATAAGCTGACATCAATCTTTCTTTATTCTTAGGAGCCATCTTCAAATAATGATTGTAAACTTGGAGTCTTAGTGGATCATTCCTGGCTTTTATATTGATAAATGTTTTCTTTAGATCTCCTGCATCTGTAACTGGTGGTTTAAAAGAAGATATTTCAACACTCTGTTGCTTTTGCAGCTCTTTTCTCTGTAAAGTAGTGGATGCCCCACTGACTGTACCTGTTTTTTGACTATCCAAATCTTCTCTCTGGCTATCAGGAATTTCCTGAAAAAAATCTACTTCTGGAAGAGGATTTATTTTTTGTCTTTTAGCATGAGGCTGTTATGAAGATCCACCAATAGGGGTAGAAACTTAAACATCTCTCTTCTTTCCTTTTTCTATATTGATAGGAGTTTGTGAAATTGAAATTTCTGGCTCATTGATCTGAATAGGAGGAATTTTTACTTGATCCTGTTCTTTAGAAGTCTCAGGTTTCTCTGTCATTGTGAATTTTTCAAATACTTGTATGTCAGGATCCTTTTCTTTTCCTTTAGATTGTACTGTGGCCAATGCACTGATATCCTATAAATTTTGCTGAGAAGTCCCTGCAGAAGAAGAACCAATACCTGGTATCTGCACCTGTCCAAAAGATTCTAGGTCAAGTATTTTCTCAAGGTATTTCATTACCTTTTCAACATTGACCTGCTCACTATCCTATTCTACCAATGTTCCTTCCATCCATTCATCCATATTGACATATTATTCAATTTCTGGAATTTTGTGATGAATGTATGGTGATAGTTTATTTTTCATTCTTCTATCACAGATAAATCTATTTGGGTCATAAGGCACCGAGTAAAAACATTTTTGCAATCTGAGATATTCTTCTAAGATTCTTTCTGCTTCCTTTCCAGCATCTCTAGAGTTACAAACAAAGGGACCTAATTGACTTTTGATCCTGAGTTGATCCTTTTTCTTTGCATTGCAGAAATGAACTATATCTGAGTTAATCATCTGCCTGAATTAATCTAGTGCAAAGAGTCTCATGGGGACATATTTGGGCAACTTGAATGGGCACAATTCACATACATATATTCTGATCTCAGTGTGATTTTGATACAAGTACCAGTCACCTACCCTATATTGTTTTGAGAGTTGTAGAATTTTCTTGATTTCATTATTGACTATAGGAGGGGAAACTCCTGTTAAAAAATTGGTTGAAGGGTGTAAAAATAGGTCAATAAACTCATTATAGGAGTAAGGAGAATCAGAGGAATTATGGGTGATGGCAGACCACAATATCACAAACCTAGGATTTCCTTTGGCATCAAGTTTCTGAACATGGAAAGGGAAACTTTCTTATTGGTAATAAATCTTGAGATGATATATAATAGAAGAATATTTGAACACTTTTTCATTCTCAAATCTCATGAACTGATCATGGATTTTATCAGCAATGTACGATGAAAAATCATACTTGACAGCAGGGGACTGTCCAGGGGTAAATATAGACAACAATACTAGGGTTAATTGATCAACATATTCACTAGTATTGAAACCCATGATAAAGGATATCATATTCAGAATAACCCTGCCAACATCAGTGAAAAAAGTATAACCATAGAGGGGAGGGCCTTTGGGCTGATGCTCTGGTAACATGAAGGTTTGACAAATGCGATTTAACTCTTCATGGGACAAATTGGCAGAATTTTCAAGTAATTCTCCCATGGACAGGGGAGTGAGGGCTTGACCAGGTTGAAATTGTAGCATTTCATTTATCGACTGAGTAGTGATTGGGAAAAGGATGTTCTGACTCAAGGACAAAACTGCTCTTTTATTGGAGTCATAATTTGCATGGCAGTAATGAATTAACTCAGGAAAAATATGGACTGAGAGGAGAAGATACATGGGGAGATTGGATTCCCATAATCCAATAATATCAGAACCGTTTATTAAGTTATCTCTGCAACGGTAAAAGGTTCGAAGAGGATTATCACTAAGAAAGAGGTCTTTAATTTGAAAATCTCTATCTGCTAGGGGCAGATAGTCTAAACCTCTTTGAGGGGCATTCAAAGGTGCGACGTTCAGAGCCACTGGAACCTCCATTTCTGGTTCTTGTGGATTCATAAATGAATTTCGGGTTTTTGTGAAGAACAAACACAATTACAAGTTTTGGGAATGCAATTTACAATTCTAGGGATTGAACAGGACCAAAGTGAACTCTGTTTCTATCTTTCGTGTGGAATTTTAAAAAAAAGCTAGGATTTCACAAATTTTTAATGGGAATTGGGGTAAATACCTATTTTTTGGGAGATGAACAGTGATTAAATAGGTACAGGCTATGGCGTATGAACTCTGGATTACTGGTATGCAATTGTCTTCAGCAAAATACAGTTGATGGCGCTTGACAGTTTGTTTTTGAAATTCTCTGCATGAGACTTTGGTCGTTCACAGAATAATGAAAATGACGCAGGGAAAATTGTTTTATTCACAAAGTCCAAAGGGTGATGGGGTTTTTATTTATTTATTTAATGGATGAAGTCAGCAGGTACGGAGGATGAGTCACGGGAGGCAAGCGGTAAGCGGTTTCCATCGCACCGCTTTTGGGGAAAAGTGGTTTTGGGCAGAGGGTGAGCAATTCCATATTATGATTGACACGTGGCATGGCACTGTTTGAAAACCACCGGGCCATCGCGCGTTATTGTTCGGATGCGGATGGCTAGCGATATCATTAATAACCGTTGATCTCATATTGGTTAATTGAATGGCGATGGGGACGTGGAAGTGACGGGGATTTAATATGGATGACCCGACATAATTAAACGTTAATTAATCTCATCGGGGGGAATCTGATTGGCGGAGTTAATTAATCTTGAGGATTAATCAATTTTTTTATAAAAATGCAAGAAAGTGATCGAGAAATGATTTAACCAAGGTTAGCGGTTAAGGGAGGTATTGTGGATTTTACAAAGGGTTTATATTTTTAACCTTGGGAAAGGGAGTCGGGGGATTAAAATACAGAGGGGAAGAATTATTTTTGTATTAAAACACATAATAAAACATGTTTTAATTATTTTTTCAATATAATTTTATTATATGATAATTTAATCAGATTAATCTAATTACCATAAGGGGCGGAATTTAATATTACGATATATTTAGCCAAAGGGGGCATAAAGTGGGTTTTTTATTTAAACATGTGGGAATAAATAACTTTGGCTAAAATTTATTAATGGGTTTCTTGGGATATTATATAAAAAGGAGTTATATATAATAGGAGAAGGTTATTTTTGTAAGGATTTAATACATAAAATCAATGTTAATATGACAAGGGGACAATGTAAACTCAAAATACATTAATATAACTACCTTTGCACTTTATGATGAGAGTAAATATTAACACATTTAGAGTCATTGTCCATCACATGCAATTCTGCAACATCATCTACCTACCTTACCTACTTTACTCTATCATTTTTTCTTCTTTATTAGGGTGCACTTAGATTGGAAAACCCTTATCACACTTTCTTTTCTTTTACATGTAGAAATATACCTAAGTCTAACCTTATTACATGTGAGTCTAAAAAATCTTCTAAGAACCTTGATTTTCTTAGGAATATTTCATTTTGTAATAGCTTGCATCTTTTGAGGCTCCAACTTCACTCCTTCCTTTAAAACAATATGAACCAAATACTCAAATTCTTATTTCCCAAAAGCACATTTGGATATTTTTACATAAAAATGATTGTTCTCAATAATTTATATAACTTTTCCACATGTTTACTAGTGTGGTATTCCCATGATTTATTATAAATATGTGTATTATCAAAGAAAACAAACACAAATTTTACAAGATGGGATCAAACAAAATTGTTCTTAAGTCGAGTCCGCCAGACTTCAAATGGCGATAAACCATAATTCAAACCAAATTCGCGTTCCAAAATAGCCTGCTGACGTCGGCCAATTTTGTGACGCGAAAACCAAATGAATTCCACCCTAATATTTTTCGGGTCCGAAGTTGGGCTGGCGTACGGAGGGAGAGTTGTGACGCAAATTTCTTATCAAATTTTCCCTAATCTTTTTCCGGTCCGGATTTCCACTGCGCGAGTGGCCCAAACAAAGATCCACTCCAATCAATTTCTGCCATGTGTCCTCAATCAGAACTTGCCCTGCTCCTGGCTGCAGGTGCATTCGATGGCGTTTAAGGTGATGGGACATGGATGTGGCAATTTCATATCAATCGCATTAAGTTTTAACGTTGTTCAATTAAGTTCCAAGGTTTTCACATCTAATTGCATTAAGTTTTAATATTGTTCAATATCGGACCTCCACTCCTGTTAGTGATTCTGCATGCTCCAATATGATCCGGCCTTCAGCTCTCATTAATGATCAGAGATTAATTATGACCGGCGTCCTTCGATTGCATTGGAGTCGGGTCGATAAAATGGAATTTTTCTATGGTTTTCCAAACGAGCCGGTTTCTGGGTTACACTGCCTGCTCACTGTGACGAGAAGGAGAAGTGGCCAGCTGAACTACTGCATAGACCTTGCTGCATATCTGCATTTCTCTCGGTCTGATCCTTGTCTGTCTTCCTCTGTTTCTTGGAATTCTTCTTCTCCGTCTCCTCTTGTGCCCACTACTAGTGAGACTGCACCCATGCCTCGTGTGTGTCAAAGGATGCGTTACCGCAGGGGGAGCACTAGAGGTCAACTCCTGCACGCTCCCTCCAGCCCCTCAACCGAGTTGTCTTCCGGCCAGTCCAGTGATTATTACGCAGGTCGCTATCCAAATAGTAGGAGTGGGCGGGGTCGGGTTGTAGGATCTGGCCACCGTATGGATTCCCTTGCTCCTCATTTCCTCACCGCTAGTTCACCTTCTCCCACGATGCACACTACGCAATTTTCCTTTAATTTCTCTCTCAATTGCCCACGAATTACAACTTCAGTCACTGTGGTTTTCCACGAGGAGGCCCAAACGGAGGAAGAATGCACCCATCTAGCGGGTCTGAGCTCGGAAAAAGCCGACCAGCATTCGGGCCTTCGGGAGGGGAGCCGTGGCATGAATGTGGAGGTAGCACCTAGCGATCCTGGACCTTCCGAAGGATGGTGCTGAATCGTCGAGGAGTCGGAGTAGTTTGCTTAATTTTTTTTTCTTGCTTCGCAGCCCACTTAATTGGGCGAATTTTATATTATTTTACTGTGGTGGACTTTTGTAATATTTTTGAATTCTGTAAATTAAACATTCAAGACTGGTTTCCCCGTATGAGGGCAGTCTTCTTAATTTTTTGATTTTTTGATGACAAATTTTCCATGAGTCTGGGCAATCATTTTGACTTCGGTGTAATTTAATTCCCACTGTTAATAGATTAACTTTACTTAGAAAAAAAATGTTGCCTTGTTTCTATTTTAAACCTGTTTTTTGAAATACAGAGCCATGTTTATATGGTCTACGTATTATACTCTTTCTCTGTATATCTAGTACAGGAACCTTTTTTCTATGAACAGGGTGGATGTTGTAGCGGGCTACTAATGGAAACAAGTGAGCCTAAACCTTACATCTCGGATGCAATAGATGGTTACCAATTTTGGAATCAAGCGAGCCTGATCTTACAAGCGAGCCTGGGTTTCTGCAGATGGTTATCACACTCCTCACATGATTAGCGTTTTTCTCTGTTCAAGGATTTTGGGTACTTTAATTTGTATTTGGAAAAATGGACGTCGGTACTCTATCTATTGCTTTACTATTCTACATACTGCTATTTCACTTTCTTATAGATGCCTCGGGCATATTTGGATGCTTTCTCAGATTGTCGATAATCTCCATGTGGACGGTTACTGGGTTTTATATCAAGTCCCTGTATGTGACATGGGGTATTTTTCTATCACTGTCTGGGGTGGGACTTCCACTTTTCTGGATGGATATTTGGGTTCCAATATTTAGATGTGAAAATTTAATGACTTCATGGACTGTTTTACTTCATATAATATATTCAAAACAACGTTTTTTCTCTTGTGAAAAAAAAATGATTAATGTTTATCACTCTGCCTTCAAAACTAGCGATGCTGGTCTATGTTGCTGGTTTATTGATATGGTCTGATGGTCTTTTTATATTTTGGACATATCACACTCCTCACATGATTGGCGTTTTTCTCTGTTCAAGGATTTTGGGTACTTTAATTTGTATTTGGAACAATGGACGTCGGTACTCTATCTGTTGCTTTACTATTCTACATACTGCTATTTCATTTTCTTATAGATGCCTCGGGCATATTTGGATGCTTTCTCAAATTGTCAATAATCTCCATGTGGACCGTTACTGGGTTTTATATCATGTCCCTGTATGTGAAATGGGGTATTTTTCTATCATTGTCTGGGGTGGGACTTCCACTTTTCTGGATGGATATTTGGGTTCCAATCTTCAGATGTGAAAATGTAATGACTTCATGGACTGTTTTACTTCATATAATATATTCAAAACAATGTTTTTTCTCTTGTGAAAAAAAAAATGATTAATATTTATCACTCTGCCTTCAAAACTAGTGATGCTGGTCTATGTTGCTGGTTTATTGATATGGTCTGATGGTCTTTTTATATTTTGGACATATCACACTCCTCACATGATTAGCTTTTTTCTCTGTTCAAGGATTTTTGGTACTTTAATTTGTATTTGGAACAATGGACGTCGGTACGTACTCTATCTGTTACTTTAATATTCTACATACTGCTATTTCACTTTCTTATAGATGCCTCGGGCATATTTGGATGCTTTCTCAGATTGTCGATAATCTCCATGTGGACCGTTACTGGGTTTTATATCAAGTCCCTGTATGTGACATGGGGTATTTTTCTATCACTGTCTGGGGTAGGACTTCCACTTTTCTGGATGGATATTTGGGTTCCAATCTTCAGATGTGAAAATGTAATGACTTCATGGACTATTTTACTTCATATAATATATTCAAAACAACGTTTTTGTCTCTTGTGAAAAAACATGATTAATGTTTATCACTCTACCTTCAAAACTAGCTATGCTGGTCTATGTTGCTCGTTTATTGATATGGTCTAATGGTCTTTTTATATTTTGGACATATCACACTCCTCACATGATTAGTGTTTTTCTTTATTCAAGGATTTTGGGTACTTTAATTTGTATTTGGAACAATGGACATCAGTACTATATCTACTTCTTTACTATTCTACATATTGCTATTTCACTTTCTTATAGATGCCTCGGGCATATTTGGATGTTTTCTCAGATTGTTGATAATCTCCATGTGGACCATTACTGGGTTTTATATCACGTCCCTGTATGTGGCATGGGGTATTTTTCTATCATTGTCTGGGGTGGGAATTCCACTTTTCTGGATGGATATTTGGGTTCCAAACTTCAGATGTGAAAATTTAATGGCTTCATGGACTGTTTTACTTCATATAATATATTCAAAACAGTGTTTTTCCTTTTTTAAAGTTTTTTTTTTTTTTTAAATTCAACCCGTCGTCACTATACCAATGCCTTGTAAGCGTCGGAATTGTGACAGATTAAAAACGTCGGAAGAGCGACAGTATAAAAATGTCGGATGAGCGAAGTTCAAAACGTCGGACCACATTTCGTCGGAATTACGATTTTTTACAACCATCGAAAGAGCGACATCCAAAACGCTGGACCACATTGCGTCAGAATTGTGACAGTTTACAAAATTTGGAAGAGCGACGTTCAAAACGTCGGACCACATTTCATCGTAATTGTGACAACTTACAAACGTCGGAAGAGCGACGTTCAAAACGTCAGACCACATTTCGCCAGAAGTGTGACAGTTTACAAAGGTCAGAAGTGCGACGGATTGGGAAACGTCAGAAGAGCGACACTTGTTTGGAAGCGACGTAAAAAGTGTCGATAGTGCGACACTTTTTAAGTGCATCGGAACTGCGACGGTATGGTAAACCACGTCTTTCCTGCCCTCGAACTGTCACTCTTGTGACGCCTATGTGTCGGAATAGCGACGAATTCGCCGTCGGAATTTCCGCCAAATTTTCTAGTGTACAATGTGCTAGATTTATTTTATCTACAATTTTTTTAATTCGCGTGTGCTAGAAATAAATATAGCATACATTAGATTTCTTTCAACCTTCTATGAGTTTATTGACAATATGTTTGTATATGCTTTAGAAGGAAATATGGTGTGCACTAGATTTCTTTCGCATTGCAATTTTGTTGTTGGCAATTCAATTGTTTGTGCTAGAAGGAAATCTATTATGTGTCATATTTCCTTCACCACAACGATGTTATTGGCAATGTGCTTATGCTTGTGCTAAAAGGAAATCTAGCATGTGTTAGATTTATTTTGCCCTAGAATGTTGTTGGTAAGATGTTTGTGTTCATGCTATAACAAAATCTGGCATGTGCTATATTGTTAAGCTCTACAATGTTATGTGTTTGTGTTTGTGCTAGAATGAAATCTACCACACCAAATTTCTTTTGTATTTCATAAGGTAATTTTGACAACATTCTTGTTTGTTCTAGAATCAAATGTAATATGCAGTATGTTTCTTTCACCCTACAATATTGTTATGTGCTTTTGTCTGGGAGAGAAGGAAATCTAGCATGTGTTAGATTTCATTCACCTTGCAATGTTATTATTGGTGACATGTTTGTGTTTGAGATAAAAGTACAAATAACATGTTGGAACTATTTCACCTTGCAATATTGTGATTGGAAATATGCTTATGTTTGTGATAGAAGAAAATATAGCATGATATAGATTTCATTTACCCTACAATATTAATGTTGCCAAAATTTTTGTGTACGGTGGGAGGAATTCTAGCATGCACCTAATTTTTTTGCAATACAATATTGGTGTTAGAAACATGCTTATTTTTTTACAAGAATAAAATCGAGTATGCAATAGATTTGTCTTGCAACGCAATATTGTTGTTGGAAACCTGCCATTATTTTTGCTAGAATGAAATATAACCTGCATTGCATTTCTTTTGCAATGCAATATTGTTGGAAATGTACTATCTCTTGTGCTAGAAGGAATTCTACCATGCATTGGATTTTGTTTTCACTACAATGTTATTGTTGGCAATGTCCTAGAAGTAAATGAAGAATAGGTTATACATCTTCCACCCTGCAATGTTGTTTTAGGAAATGTGATTTTGTTTTTGCTAGAAGAAACTCTAGAGTGTGTAATATTTCTTTTACTTTGCAATTTTTTTGTGAGTAACATGCTTCTATTTACGCTAGAATCAGATTTAGCATGTGGTGGATTTCAAAACCTTACAAAATTTTTGTTGGCAATGTGCTTTTGTTTGTGCTAGAAGGAAATCTCGCATGTGGTAGATTTATTTGACCATGTAACGTTGCTTGTAGCAATATTCTTATGTTTGTAGTAGAAGGAATGATATTGATTGTTAGCTTTCATTTAAGGTGCCATGTTGTTGTTCGAAATGGGATTCTACTTGTGATAGAAGGAAATCTAGCACACATTATATTTACTTCATAATGTAATGTTGTTATTAGAAATATGTATGTTATTATGCTATAAGGAAGGTTATAATGTGTTAAATTTCCTTCATCTTGCAATGTTATTGTTGAAAATGTGTTTGTGTTTGTGATAGAAGTAAATCTTGCATCCATTGAATTTTTTTCGCAATACAACATTATTGTTGGAAATGTTCTTGTATTTGTGTTAGGAGTTATAAAATGCAATAGATTTATTTTTTCTTGTTCCAAAAGGAAAAATATCAAGATTTCACCCTCACCAAGGTTAGTGCTTTGAAATTATTCTTCGCAGTGCATTTGTGATTATGCAAGAAGGATACCTAGTGATTACTAGCTTTCTTCTAGACACCATTACCCTTACGCAACAAATTCTCTTGGGGTGAAATTGTATCAATATTCACAATGGTTAGAGTTATAGCTTTTGATGTGCCCTTTTATTGAAATTGGAACAATTTATGGAGATCAATGATAATGCAAAATAATTGTATATAGATATATGTTGTTGTTGGCACTACATTTGTGCTTGAGTTGGAAGGAAATATAATGGCATAGCTTTCCTTTTGGCACAAACAAAATAATATAATCATAATTATTTGATCCATGGAGAATAATGTGATCTTTGTATAATTTTGAAGTTTATAAATAAATGTATGCAACTTTACAGTATGAAGCATAATTTTTTAACATGTATTGTTTTTCTTTCTATTTTGTTGTATATCTATGAACTTACAAAAAAAAATTCACTAATGTTTGGATGCATAAGATAAGACTCTTACTCATCAACATAAAAATCTAGGAAAACTCAAATCTACACTTTTCAAGGACTTAAAGCCAACATCCCTTTGTATCCATCCTCAATAGTATGTCCTTAATGTGTATAGGTAGGGAGTGCTAACATTGGAACTAAATATTTGTAAAATGAAATTTATTTTCTTTCAGAATAAAAATGATAATTATCTAGTATTTACAATACCAAAACTTTTATTTGGAAGAAAGCCTCTAGTTTGCCTTTTGATTATCAAGTTCAAACATCAAACACCCTCTCTAAGTGAATATAATTTATCCTTTTCATGGGGATTTTAGACATATTATGTAGCATCAATCTTGGAATTTCTTATATTTTACAATGGCCATGTTTTGGTTCTTCAACTTCTACGAATTTCTTATGATCATTATTCATACACATGCATTAAGACTACAAGTGTCATTTCTGAAGGTTAATAGGAACTTGGTGGTTTTATATGAGCTTATATTTTTCATTCAAAACTTTTATTTGGAATAAAACCTCTATTTTCGCTTTTGATTATGAAGTTCAAACATCAAACATCCTCACTAAGTGAAAAAAAAAAATTCTCCTTTTCATGGGGATTTTAGACATTTTATGTAGCATCAATCTCGGAATTTCTTAGATTTTACAATGGACCATGTTTTGGTTCTTCAAATTCTACAAATTTCTTATGATCATTATTCATACACATGAATTAAGACTAAAAGTGTCATTTTTGAAGTTAAATGGGAACTTGGTGGCTTGATATGAGCTTATATTTGTGATTTTATGATACTATCTACATCTCTAATTGCATGGTCTTCATATATATTTTTTTATGTGATTTTCATGTAAAGTACTTTTTGGTAGTAGGAAATAGATGGTGGGGAATAACGTTTCATTACATACAATATTACTATCATACTATTTAAATTATTTCATCTATATTAATATTTGAAAGTTGTGTTTTTTTGCGAAAATATAGAATCACACTTTACATGGTTCAGCCTTTTAATTACAATTTATGGTTTAATGGTTGTTACAGAATTGGTACAAGCTGTAATAGAAAATATAGAAAAAGGTGACTATGATGATCTCCTTATTAATGATCAAATCATTGGGCAAGGAAGGGTCGAATCTACAGAGTCTGGGACTTATTATGTCGGAGAGAGGGTTAATGCATGTTACATTTAAATTTTGATAATTGATGTCACTCAACCAAATTTGATAGAGGATGTCGATGAAGGGGACATACATCCATGGATGATCAAGGATTTGAGGCACTCCATAGGTAAATCAAAATATTGAAGCATGTGCTCAAATATTATTGATAGAATAATACTTTTTTTTGAGTAAATACTAACCTTATTTACATTCTTTTATAGGTGCAAATGTTTCTTCTACATTTTCTATTGGAGAAAAGGTAGATCTTCTGCAACATGGAGTGAAGGTTAGTGAGGGCTCCATATTCGATACAGATCTTGGGGATAGAGAGCATGGAAATATCGTAAAGAAAGGATCCATAGGGGTTAAAATTGAGAATATTTCAAGACATGATGTTTCTATACCACATCCAAGAGGATTTGAACATACACTAGGGGGTGCTTTGGAACCTTATGAGATTTGGCCAGAATCAGATTTGGAACCTCATTTTCATGATCATGCCATAAATATTCCCCAATATAGGGTTAAATTCATATGTAAAGTGGTTTATCTTACACATGAATGCTTGGGAACAAGCATGTGCATTGCCAAAGGAATGCTATTTAATGTCTGCGAGGATGACATTGTTGAAGGTGAAACACTAGGAGAAATGGAATTAGGTGTTTTTTTGTAAGAGATAGATAGAAATTGTGAAATATGTAGAATTTGGGATAAGTCTATACATTTTTTGGTTAGATGGCCAATAAATAAGTTGGTGGACAACAAGGGTGTGATATTAAGGGTTAAGGTAAAGTTCAAGGAGCCAACCAAGGAAATGGTGTAATGGGATGTTATAGAAGACACAAATCCCTTAAACAAATGGGATGAGAATATTTGTAATGAAAAATATATTAAATTAATTGATATGCATGTAACAAGTCCATATAAAAGTAATAAATGAGTTATGGATACAACAAAAATTTCAAAATGCCAATCAAATATAGATGAAGAGAAAGAAATTTGACTTTTGGTAGCAGATGTATGTTTAAGAAAAGATTATATTCAGCAAGTGGATAGGAAGGCCATTGCAGGTGTTACAAGGGGTATGAGACAAATAAATAAAAATGGTATTACATAATTTGTCTTGAATTCACTCATCTCAGACACTATCATGTCAAGGAGCCATGGCCATGGCCTACCACCTATTTCTAAAATTGTAAAGGGCATGAGATTTAATGGGAATATTATTTTTAAGAAATCAGGTTATAAGATACATAAAATTACTCAAAGAACATTCTATAACTACCAACAATATTTCCAAAATGGATAGATCAAAGCTATTCATGGTAACACCAACACATCCAAAGCACGAGGACACACCATGGAATCCATAGAAATATTGCACAAAATTGTAATGGATAATTGAAATTTCTCACCAAACCAAACATGCCAAGTTGAAGAAGATGGAATATATGCTCCTTTAATATTGCTTCCTTCGATTTAGACACAAAATTCTATGTTAAAATAGATGAATGAGGCTATTCAAAAGCTCAATTACCCATCAATATCATAGTCAATAATGAGAAAGATATGGAATACTAAGTTTTGATATGTGGAATTTTCCAAGAACACCAACTTCAGTAAATGCAGTGAATGTATTGTGTTGAATAACAGATGAAGTCAGCGACTACAAAATATATGGAATAAAGGAATGAGCTAGGCTGAGAAAACATAAAAAGATTTTTATGTGTGGAAGATATTGCTACTATGCCCATAGAATTATGTCAAAGATGTTTCCAAAGGATTATTTGAGCATTATCCATGAAAAAATGGATAAAACAAAGACTTCAATCCCAACGCTACGTGTCAAATCAAAATGTATTGTAGGAACAAATTCAGGCATGTCATTGACATGTATACTAACACATGGGCATAACACAGGAGGTTTTGGTAATTTCTCCCTACCATTTGTACACATTGGATAGCAATTTACTATTAAATCTTTTGCAAAGTGCTTAAGGGACCTTGAGGACCCACAAATTGATATGGATGGTGATCTACTTTATGAGAGTTCAAGTTCAAGAAACCCACTTACAAATGCATTACTTGACACCTCTATTTACTCAAAATGTTAATTTTACAAGGATTATTTTATATCTCATGGAATATCAAAGAGAAAAAATGTTGATTTTAAAGCTCTTCCTCCACATTTGTTGTTACAGCTGGAAAATGAAACAAGTGATAATAAGAATCACTATCTTTTCACATTTTTATCACTTTTAACTGAACTTGGTGTCTTCATCACTATTGAAGTTGGATTCTTTCATGTGGGGCATACCTATCAATACATAGATGGAACCTACATAAGAAGAATGTCTTCCAACCTAAAAAGTAAAGATATATATTCTTTAGCTGAAATGATGGATACATATCGCAAAATTGAAGAAAACAAAGTGTTTCCACCTACACTTATTGACAAGGTCTATGAATTCAAAATTTTCCTTAATGGATACATCAAGGAGGATAAAAATGCACTATTTGGACATCTTAATGTTCAATACTTCCAATTTCTTGTACTCAATGATATTCCAATGCTAAGGTAGAAAGAATCCATTGGAGATATTTAGTGTTTAGAACCAGTTGAGTTATGGAATATAGATGATCAAGGTCAGCCTATAATTCCTATAGTGAATCGATATTTTTTAGCTCCCAACAAGAATGATGCCTATTTAAAATAACTAAAGGAAGGGATAACATCATACATAAAAATGTGGAAAGACACCATCGAGCACGAAGATTCAACAATTGTTATAAAGGAATGGAGAAATAAAGTAGTGTATTTTTAAAGAGTTCTTGATCTATTATATGGAATCTATAATGATCATAATAGATGGAAGTGATTCATCTTTTGAGGATTTTTGGCTGAAGACAAGGCACATTGTTTATGTTGATCGTAATGCACGCCATGTAATCTCAAGTATTATGGATGAATATTTTTATAATGCAATAGATGAACCAATATATGTTGGACCGAAATGAAAAATGCCAAAGCCAACATTCAATCCAAATATTTATGTTCAACAAGGAAATATGTTTCTTGTTAGATAATGAAATGAGGATGCAGGAGAGATGATTTGAATGGAAAAATCCATCTTAGATATATTTAGGGATCATGAAAGTGAGAATCTTCATGTAAATGCTCATTGGTGGAAGCCTATTTTGGGGAAATACAATGGAAAATTTTTAGAGCAATATTGGATATGAAATCCTGATGACACAAAACTTGGCTCTATTCCAATTAATACCATAGTTTGGGAATGGATTCCAAAGAAATAACATTTCAAGAAGACCAAGATAGATAAATATGCTGTAGAAGTTGTTCTTGAGCTACTTGAGTGAATATCCTAAGATTAGGTTTATATGATTCATGAATGTGATTTTTTTAAAGGATCTTTTAATATACATTCAAACATACTTTTCAATATTTTTTGTATATCAAATATTCTCTTCATATTATCTTTGGAGGAGTTTTATATTATTTATTATCTCAATGTAATCATTTGGTGATACAAATGACATGACAATGCCATAAAATATTTAAGAATTCAAAGCTTAGTTTGACCAACATGACTTCTCACCATATCAAATACTCATAATCAAATTCAATAATGCACTTAAAAACAACATCTTCTAAATCTGGTCTATTAAAATAATAATGGAGTAGCGAAATAGTATTTTACTTAATATAAACCATTTAAACACTTAATGAAAAAATGGTAGACATTTGTAATAATTTTTGAAGTGATTTTTCCTTAATATTCCTAAATATAATTGATCTATATCAAATTTGTTGTTTTGTTGCACTCTAATTTATAAAAACAATTGATTTTGATCATTGAAAAACACAACTAGACTTATAAAATATTTCCTCTTATAGACTTTTAAGTGGTGCCAACATTGTACTAGTATAATAAATTTGTACTCAACATAGGAAAAGTAGTTAGTGTAAATTTAAAATGGTTAATAATAGTAAGAAATAAAATATTCATATATTTTTAAATAACTTTATAGGTAAGGATATTTTTTTTCAAAATCTATTATTCATGAGTCAAATTTAATACATAAATATAAATATTAATGATAATAGAAATAATGTAAGGAATATAAGTTTTAGATGAATTTCAATATGTCCTTTTCAATATAGTATCCTTAAACACTCTAAGAATAAAATCTAAACATTTGTAATAAACAATTTAGTCAATTTTCTCTCTTTCCTCTTGTGTTTGGAAATAATCAAATTGTATTAATTTGTTACTATTCTAATTCATGATTGATTTTGATAATTAAATTATTAGTAATTGAGTCAAGAGGTCAGGCTCATTCTACAACCTAGTATGAGGGCATGTGTAAGTTTGAGTATAATTTTTTTTTGAAGGATCTATTAATATACATTCATACACACTTTTCAATATTTCTTATATATCAACTATTATATTCATATTATTTTGGAGTCCTATATAATTTAGTATTTCAATGTAGTTATATTATGTATTGTTTCAATGTAATAATGTGGTCATACAAATGACATGATAGTGCCATAAAATATTTAACTTTTCAAAGCTTTGTTTTACCAACATGACTTCTCACCATATCAAATATGCATAATGAAATTCAATAATGCAGTTAAAAACAACATCTTCTAAACTTGGTCTATAAAAAAATAGTTTTCAACTTAGTGTTTAACACAAAAGTGCAAACAATAAATAATAAATAAATTATACTCATACTCCAATTCAACATTTAAATCGACATTTAATCCCTCTAGGCTCATGTTAAATCTGTATTTAAGATGGATTTATGCTGGTATATATTGGACACATTTCTATGATAAATTTTCATTAAATAATTTTATATTTAATATATATCTTGCATAATAGTCTATTATTCATCAAGTAAGTCTCAATTAAGTTAGTTTTTTAACACAAAAGAAAAAATAATAAATAATAAATAAATTATACTACTACTCACATTCAACATTTAAATTGATCGTAAGAAAATATTTTCTCATGTCAACTTTAAAATGGTTCAAACTTCCTACAATATTATGTAATGAAGATGTTGATAATGATGATTATCATCCACTAAGAACAAATAATATAGTATATAATAAGACATAAAGATATTACTCGAAATTATTAAGAATTTTATTGTTATGCTAAAAAAACATTAAAATAAGTGTTTCAAGATCATCACAATTTTGTTTAGTTAGAAGATCAAGAATGTTGGTAGTGCCACAAATATTTTGAAATTTAAATCCAAATTTGAGTATAAAGTGGATGATCTAAGAGGGTTTGTCATCTTCAACCATATTACTAGTGTCACAAAGGCCATAGAATTTTAAATTGTGCCAACCTTGTCTTTGTAATAATCGTAATTTAACATATACATGATATTTACTATCTCAAATTATAATTAAATGGGTTAATAATAGTAACATAAAAAAGATTCTTTTCATAAATTTAATCATAGTAAAATACAAAACATTCTTTTCATAAAATTAATAATAGTAACATACACAAAATTATTTTCATAAGGTAACTTTAACAAACTTAGATTTTAGTACAGACCATAAAAAATCTTAAACGAGATAATGTAAGGAAACCAAGATTAAGATGTGAAATATTTCCTTTTGAAAGTTTATATAATTTTTTTATATATACTTTACCATGATAAAATTTTCACCAAAAATGGTGAATATCTACATTAAAATTAGTAAACTAAGTGATTTTATAAATCCACATTTTGAAAAAACTTAATCATAGTTCAGGTTCTAAATTCTAGATCGATGGAATACTTCCAAATTTAATGAAATATGTGATACTTATTAGATCCCATGCATATATTTAAAAATGTTTCATCTTCTCTATGGAGGCACATATCATCGACACAAAGTGACACATTGGTTGTTAGGAAAGATCTTATTACTTCAAAAAAAAAAAAAAAAAAAACATTGGCCAAGACGATTAGAAATTACAGGATCACAAGAAGGCATTGGTCCCTCTAATTCATGATATTTCAAAGAAGGTGATGTCCCATGTATTTAAAAAAAATATATGATATTTCTTTGGCAAAGGAAGTTGTAATCGGTGTGAGGGTGCCATATTAATACGATTCTTCACTATGACGCTCCTTCACCATGGATGGCCATTTGGTGAGGTTGAAATCACATGACCATTTGTAACACCCCCAATTTATGTGTTTGAATTTCAAAGCTAGACATTTGAAATTTAATCCTAAGGGGATTGGACCCCAAAGGATAAGTATTTTGTGAATGTAATTAAATATTTAATTTGAGGAAATGAATAAAACTATTGTGTGTAGATTGACCAAAATGAGATTATGAGATCCCTTGCTAAATCCATGAGGATGGATAGGGCAACTATTTCCCCACAATCTTTCAAAAATCCTTGAAAGGAATTATTTCTAATTTAGATTTTTGAGGAAGAATCTAAATGTCCCCAATGATGAGGAAAGTAGTTGGGAAGAGGTAAAAAGCTGGAAAAGCTGAGGAAAAGCATAAAACAACTTTAAAGAGTCCCTAAAATGGGAAGCCTAGGCAAACAGGAAGAAAATCATCCTGCTATTCTGGACGCAGAATTAGAAACATGCTTTGGGGAACAATAGCTTAAATAAGTTGCTCCTAAACAGATTAGTGGTTGGTCTGTGGTGGAGGTGATCTCAGCTTGGGGGTGAGTTCTGGGAGACAGAAGAACTCTAAGGTTGGGAGGTTGGTAGACTGCATGAGTGGTATGTAATTAAATTGAATTGGTGTTTCTATTTTCTGTGGTATGAATTGGCTACATATAATTGTTTGATTTTATGTTAGAATTATTGAATGCCACATTCAACAGAATAAATCATCAGGAATTCACCTTCATGATTCTGTATAGTTGTAAGCAAGAAAATCTGTGGTGTAGAATCCAACAGAATCTCTAAACCAGTGTTGGTTTAGATCTGAGGATACATAGTTCTCCACAGGAAAATTGGTGAATTAATTTTAACCTGTTTCTGATGATTATAATGAATTAATAATATACATACATAAGAGAGAACTATATGAGAAATTCTGTACTGCAATTGAGAGTAGTAGTATATGAACTGTCATATAGACTGAGTATCAAAATGAAAAGAAAACTTTTACAGACTACCTTCCAAGAAACAGTACACTATCTTTACATGAATAGGATTACAATAGTCAGTTATGTCTGCATATAAATAAGCAATTCTACATCAGAAGGAAGCAAATAACAAATTGCATGGGAATGTCTATTAATATTTAGTTGCCATGAATTACACTCATAGTATGAGTTAAAATCCACTATGTGAAAGAAGGATAAATAAATAATTTAACATGCAGGTTTTATAATAGTAGACCATAAACAAAATCTACTCTATTATGTGAACAAGATACCAGGAGGTATAGTGTTATATTACAAACGAAATAGTTTCCAGACACAGATACACACATACATATTAGCACATCACTTGTAGGTATTCACAAATCCTAAAGAGATATGCTGCAAGTCAATTATCAATTTCAATTTAGTACTTTTTCTTTCAAGACTGAATCTCTGGAAAGAGCATAGCTGACAATACTTGGAAATATTCCACTAACTGAGAAAAGATTTAGTTCTCTATTATTGTCCAATTACCATCCAGAGAAATAGGAGAAATATACACAAAAATTCATTTGAGTACTATCATAATAATGGCAATGATAGCTGAGACAGAATAATCACTGGAAAGCTACAATAAAAAGGATGGAGTATAAAATTTTATGCAACCAAATTCACTGTGGCAGAGCACAGTTAAGCTGTTAATTAACATAGTCACTATTTGCAAGCATATAATTATAACCTATGAATGGCCTGTAAGTATTATGGCAACAAAATAAAACTGAGTGGGAATACCTGTAGCTACTCAATAATGCCATAACTAAGTATAAACCTGAACTCAAGCTAGAAGGGTAAGGAAATGCCTTGTTGCAGATACATAAGATTAACCATAAGCACAATTTATAATAGGAGACAAAAAGATTTATATAATCAACAAATTTCAACGATTCAAGTCCACTATGGCATGAGGACATGGTCAAAATCATAAATGTTTCCGAAATTGAAATAGTAAATGAGTCAGGGTCGAAACCCAGAAAAAATTTTAATGGCTAAAATTATACAACGACATCAATTCAAGTTGTTAAGTTGTCGAAAATGTTTCAAAAACGAGGTGAGGAGAACTGGTTCCTTCAAACCAGCGTTCGACGAGTACCGACCTAGAAAGGATCAAAGAAATTTGTATTAGTGCTGAAGGGAGCTACGATTTTCATGGGTCGAGAGAGAAAAAGTAGGAATTCGATTGTCAATACCTGCAAGAGTAAAAAACCCCAATATGAATACGAATTAAAATGGAAAAGAACGCTATCAAAACAAAAATTTGTTAAATGAGGAACAACAAATTACCTGAGGCTCGAGCAACTCTAAGCTATCGAGGACCTAGCATATACATAGAGGAATGACAGAATTAAGCATACGATGGAGAGTGGACATTATCACAGACATAAAATAGTTGTATAAACAAACAGTAGAAATTATTACCTATACAGGTTAAGAAAAGAGCGAATGATTCACATTCTTCTGTCGCCCTGCGAAGGACGCAGATAATCTTTTGATATGCTTAAGGGAGAAGACGAGTATTTTTCCAGGACCATCAACACAACACAATGGTTCTGTCTCGTTCTTAAGAATGCATATAGAGCAATATAATAACTAGAAACTTAAACCAATGAATCAAATCGTTGGAAGCAGCGGAATCCAACCCACTACAAAAAGAAACAAAAATTTTCATTAAGAGAAGTAGCAGACAGAAATCCATCTGTATGGAACAATGGTAAACAATCCAAACAAATCCAAATCTCAGTGACTAGTCGAACAAATACGCGTTACCCTAAACGAATAAGGATACACTTCATAACCTCAGGAGTAGACATACCTGCGTGGTTCAATGAAGCACTGAGACGCGCAGAATGAGTGGATAGATGCACTTAGAACTCAATGGCGTCGGAAGTGCACTGTTACGAGACCAATCGAATAAGAATGAAGAGAAAAGAACCGGCAAAACCAATAATACTGAGATTTATATGTACAAAACCCTAACGCATCGTTAGATCCACATCGTCCACCTGGAAAGATCTTAACGATGAAGCCACGGATCAAAGAGTGGGATGCGTAATGAACAATCAATACATTCAGCATTTAATGTGATTTGCAATATCATAAATGTCAATACAGGCCGACCGTACCATCGAAAATACAATCGCACCAAGGTAAGCTAGCGTGGAGGGTTCCAGAGTTGCGTGGAGGAAACCCACGTGACCGCCAATCAAATAAGACTCATTCCAAACTACACAATTACACCCAAAATCGTCTACAGACTTACGTGGATAACAAATTCACGTCGCAACTTAATTAAATTACATTCTAATCCATATGACGTGGATATCCGAGTAAAGGAGTTTGGTTTAATATAAATGCTGACCAGAATTCAACGAATGGCCATGAGAGCCTGTACGCACAGATAGCCACACAAATACATTACATCAAATTATAATTCATACTTTGTAAACAAACAGGAATAGGTGAACAATCTTCACTGTTTCATATAAGTCGATCAAATTATATCGAGAGGGTTATTATGTGCAAAGGGAATGGGTTCCCCACTATCTATTAAAAGATTATAGTCGATGACCCAAGGTTCATTACGACACAAACAAGGTGGTGAGATATAACCATGGAGTTTTGATAAACAAAACCATTGGGTGGTATTTTAAAAATAATGATGGTTGGCAGTATTAATATTATTATATCCCATTTGAGGTTGGATATAGTTGAGATGGGAAAATGAAACATAATTAGGTAAACAATTATGAATTGAGTAAACCAACATAAGTACACTAACCTTCCAGAATGAAATTGAAAAGAGGAAGGCTTGAAATAAAAACAAAAAATTTTTTGGTTACGTAAATTGGAGGTGTGACAAATGGTATCAGAGCCCAAGTTATAAAAATAGGCTGGTGACATTGTGCTCACTGTTGCTGTGTATTCACTATATAAATTAAATTCTGTGGAAAATATATATATATATATATTTTACTTTTATTTTCACTGATCCGTGTTGAGTGTGTACAGTGGTGCTGAAATGGCAGAAGGTGACGAAATCTATGTTGATATGCGTGATGAGGATAATCCACCAGATACCAATTTACCCATGATGGCTATGTTGCTGGAATTGCAACAAGAATTGGCTGAGATAAAATGCCAGAATGACAGATTGTCATTAGCCAGTGATGATCAGGAAAAGCTCATCAGAGAATTAACTTCGCGGAACATCCAAGAAGGCGAATGTTCCGAGAAGAGGAAAAATGATGAGTCTGATGAAGAAGATGCTATTAGGCATCAGAGTAAACAGAAAAAGGAATTACGGGGGGAATTCCAAAAGATTAAACCTCCCTCCTATGATGGGGAGAAGGAGGAAGATGCTGAAGCCCGGTTGCTGAATATGATTAAGTATTTCCAGGTCTATGAATATGAAAGAAATCTAAAGGCAAGATTAGCTATTTACCAGCTACAAGGTAAGGCTACCTTGTGGTGGGAGGAGACAAAAATGGTTCATGCCATTGATGAAAAGATAGTCACCTGGGAAGATTTCCAGGTTAAATGAAAGTTACTAGGATGATAAAGCCAAAGAATTTCATGAAATTAGACTGGGACAGCTCACTATTGATGATTTTGTCACTATGTTTACAAATTTGCTGAGATATGTACCCTACATAAGGGAAGAAAAGGCAAAAATACAGAGGTTTCTGAATTGTTTGCCTGCTGTATACAAAGAGAAAATCGAGTTTGACAACCTAAAAACAATGGACGAAGCTGTTAGAAAAGCCATATTATGTTACCAACAGTTCAAAGGAAAAACTGAACAAGGGAAAAGCTGGGTAAATAAGAATGAGTTCAAAGGGAGGAAACAGAAACCAGCCTATTTGAAAAATTTTGGCAGAGATCATCAGCGGAAAAAGTTTAATAAACCCAAAGAAAGTCAAACTGCTCAGTCCCAAGTGGCTTCCAAACAAATAGATGGAGACAATAGGAAGGAGGGACCAGTGAAAATGAGAGAACCTATGAAATGCTGGGGATGTGGAGAACCCCATCTGTTGAGAGATTGTCCCCATCGAAACATTTAGATGATTATGAGAGATCGAGAAGCCACTACAGTAAATGACATAGCCAGAAATATACCAACTATCAGTGAAGCCTTGGGAAATCGACAAGCAGAACATCAAGCTACCATGGTGGAAATGGAGGGTAAGATTTCTAACCTATCTGTTACTGTTATGATTGATTTGGGTGCTTCTTTGAGTTACATTAGTCCTGAAATTGTAGAAAAATATAATCTTAAACCTAAAAAATTTCAGTAGTCATGGTTGGTTCAGCTGGCCACTGGAACCAAGAGAAAGGTAACACATAAACTGCCCCAAACAGTAATCAAATTAAATGATTTTCAAACAGAAGTAAATTTTAACATTCTGCCCTTAGGTTCATATGACCTACTGATAGGAATGGACTGGCTGGAACAGAAGAAAGCCTTGATGAACTGTTGGGATAAGAAATTGCATTGTGTAGATGTGGAAGGGAAACCTTTTATTCTCAAAGGAAAACCAAAACCTATCTCTGTAAGACAAATATCAGCCCTACAAATGAAAAGAACAGCTAGAAAAGGATATCAGGTTTATGAAGTACAGGTGGAAGAAATGGAACAGAAAACTGAAGAAAATCTACTGGATGTATTACCAGTGATAAGGGAATTTAAGGAAGTTTTTCGAGATGAGATCCCTCATCTTCCCCCCAAAAGAGAGATTGATTTTTCAATCGATCTAGTGCTGGGAGCAGTACCTGTCTCTCGAGCCCGTTATCGAATGAGTCCCCCTGAGCTTATGGAACTGAAAATGCAATTGCAAGAAATATTAGATAAAGGGTATATCAGACCGAGTGTGTCTCCCTGGGGAGCACCGGTGCTGTTCGTGAAAAAGAAAGATGGAACTTTTCGGATGTGCATTGATTACCACCAACTAAGCAAGTTCACCATTAAAAATCGATACCATTTGCCTCGAATTGATGATATTTTTGATCAAGTGAGAGGATCTTCAGTATTTTCGAAGATTGACTTAAGAACTAGTTATCACCAGCTTAGAATCAAAGAATAAGACATCAGCAAAACAACCTTTCGAACTAGGTATGGTCAATACGAATTTGTAGTCCTAACTTTTGGGTTGACAAATGCCCCTGCCACATTTATGTGCCTAATGAATAGTGTGTTAAATAAGTATTTGGATAAATTTGTCCTTGTGTTCATAGATGATATCTTAGTCTACTCAAAAAGTGAGGAGGAACATAAAGAACACTTGAGAATAGTATTGCAAACTCTGAAGGAAAACCAGCTATATGCCAATTTTAGTAAATGTGAATTTTATAAAGATAAGATCCAATACTTGGGGCATATTATTTCTGAACAAGGCCTTGCTGTTGACCCTGAAAAGATAAAGGAATAAAATAATGGCCTGTGCCAACTGATGTTTCAGCAGTGAGATCATTCATGGGGATTGCAGGCTATTATCGCAGATTGTGGAGAGGTTTTCTGCCATAGCACATCCCATAATGTCATTACAAAGGAAAGGTGTCAAATTTGAGTGGACTAAAAAATTCCAAAACAATTTTGACCAATTAAAACTAAAACTTACTACAGCCCCTATACTAAAGATTGCAGATCCTGATAAAGAATTTGTCATATGTACAGATGCCTGTAGAGAGGGGTTGGGAGGAGTTCTTTTGCAGGAAAATTCGGTTATTGCATATGAATCTAGGAAATTGAAGATACATGAACAAAACTATAGTGCCTATGATTTGGAGTTAGATGCTATTATTCATGCTTTGAAAATGTGGCGACACTATCTCCTTCGAAAGAAATTTACATTGATGACTGATCATATTAGTCTCAAATATTTCTTTTCCCAAACTGATTTGAATGCTAGACAAGCCAGATGGCTGTCTTTTATAAGTGAATTTGACATGGATATAAAGCATATCAGAGGGAAAGAAAATAAAATTGCTGATGCTTTAAGTAGAAATGCTTTTCAAACTCTAGGTAGCAGTGGAAGTAGTGCCCAGTTTGATTTAGAAGAGTTAGTGAAACAGGTAGCAAACCAAGATCCAAATTGTGAAGTACTACTGGTGAAATTACTAAAGAAAGAGAAAACTGATTTCACTCAAAACCAAAAAGGGCTGATCTGTTATAAGAATAGATTGTATATTCCTAATGTAGAGTCCTTAAAAAGGGAAATTTTGGATGAATATCATAAACAGCCATATGCAGGACATCCAGGATATCAGAAAATGTTAACAACATTGAAAAAGAAGTTTTTTTGGCCAGGAATGAAGAGAGATGTAGCAAAATATTTAACTAAATGCATGGAATGTCAACTAGTCAAAGTTGAGCATCAACATCCTGCAGGTCTCTTAAACCTGTTACCGATTGCAGAATGGAAGTGGGACACCGTTTCCATGGATTTCATAACAAGATTACCCAAAACCAAACACCAACATGATTCAGTGATGGTGGTAGTAGACACCTTAACAAAAGCTTCACATTTCATACCAGTGAAATCTACCTTCGAAAGAGCTAAAGTAGCAAATGTGTTCCTGAAGGAGGTAGTAAGACTTCATGGGGTTCCAAAGGTAATTGTTTATGACCGAGATGCTAAGTTTACAACAGCCTTTTGGAAAGGGCTGTTTGAAGGGATGGGTACTAAGTTGAATTTTGGTACTACTTATCACCCTCAGACAGATGGTCAAACGGAGAGAACAAACCAAATTCTGAAGGACATGCTGAGAATGTATGTGATGGATAGGCCATCAAAGTGGGAAGATTATTTGCATTTAGCTGAATTTTCCTATAATAACAGCTACCAATCCTCCATCAAAATGAGTCCGTTTGAAGCACTCTATGGTAGAAAATGTCGTACTCCATTGAGTTAGAGTCAACCAGAGGATAAATTGATGTTAGGGCCAGATGCTATGCAAGAGATGGAAAGAATTGTCAAACAGATACAAAGAAATACCAAGACAGCACAAGATCGTCAGAAAAATTATGCTGATAAGAAGAGAGTGCACCAAGAATTTACAGTGGGAGAGCATGTGTACTTACGTATTAAACCCAAAAAGAGCGCACTTTATGCTGGAAGTTGTGCAAAACTATCTCCTAGATACTGCGGTCCTTTTGAAGTATTGGAAAGGGTGGGACCAGTAGCTTACAAACTGGCCTTACCACCCCATGTTAGAGTTCATGATGTGTTTCATGTTTCGTTATTAAAAAAATATGTGCATGATGCTTCTCACATAATTGATTGGAATGTTGTACAGGTGGAACCAGAAGGGGAGTTTCTGCCAGAACCGCTTCAAATATTGGAGCGGGAAGAAATTGAATTGAGAAACCGAACGGTAGTAATAGTAAAGGTGCAGTGCAAGCACTTTATTGCTGAAGAAGCTACCTGGGAAAGAGAAGCTGAAATGATGGAAAGATATCCATTTTTGTTTCAAAAATTAACTCTAGTACCTGAATAATAACACCGAGGATGATGTTTATTTTCAGAGGGGGAATATGTAACACCCCCAATTTATGTGTTTGAATTTCAAAGCTAGACATTTGAACTTTAATCCTAAGGGGAGTGGACCCCAAAGGATAACTTTTTATGAATGTAATTAAATATTTAATTTGAGGAAATGAATAAAATGATTGTGTGCAGATTGACCAAAATGAGATTATGAGATCACTTTCTAAATCCATGAGGATGGATAAGGCAACTATTTCCCCACAATCTTTCAAAAATCCTTGAAAGTAATTATTTCTAATTTAGATTTTTGAGAAAGAATATAAATTTCCCCAATGATGAGGAAAGTAGTTGGGAAGAGGTAAAAAGATGGAAAAACTGAGGAAAAGCATAAAACAGCTTTAAAGCATCCCTAAAATGGGAAGCCTAGGCAAACAGGAAGAAAAGCATCCTGCTATTCTGGACGCAGAATTAGAAACATGCTTTGGGGAACAATAGCTTAAATAAGTTGCTCCTAAACAGATTAGTGGTTGGTCTGTGGTGGAGGTGATCTCAGCTCGGGGGTGAGTTTTGGGAGACAGAAGAACTCTAAGGTTGGGAGGTTGGTCGACTGTATGAGTGGTATGTAATTAAATTGAATTGGTGCTTCTATTTTCTGTGGTATGAATTGGCTACATATAATTGTTTGATTTTATGTTAGAATTATTGAATGCCACATTCAACAGAATAAATCATCAGGAATTCAACTTCATGATTCTGTATAGTTGTAAGCAAGAAAATCTGTGGAGTAGAATCCAACAGAATCTCTAAACCAGTGTTGGTTTAGATCTGAGGATACATAGTTCTCCACAGGAAAATTGGTGAATTAATTTTAACCTGTTTCTGATTATTAGAATGAGTTAATAATATACATACATAAGATAGAAATATATGAGAAATTATGTACTGCAATTGAGAGTAGTAGTATATGAACTGTCATATAGACTGAGCATCAAAATGAAAAGAAAAAATTTACAAACTACCTTCCAGGAAACAGTACACTATCTTTACATGAATAGGATTATAGTAGTCAGTTATGTCTGCATATAAATAAGCAAATCTACATCAAAAGGAAGAAAATAACAAATTGCATGGGATTGTCTATTAATATTTAGTTACCATGAATTACACTCATAGTATGAGTTAAAATCCACTATGTGGAAGAAGGATAAATAAATAAGTTAACATGCAGATTTTATAATAGTAGACCATAAACAAAATCTACTCTATTATGTGAACAAGATACCAGGAGGTATAGTGTTATATTACAAACGAAATTGTTTCCAGACATAGATACACACATACATATTAGCACATCACTTGTAGGTATTTGCAAAGCCTAAAGAGATATGATGCAAATCAATTATCAATTTCAATTTAGTACATTTTCTTTCAAGACTGAATCTCTGGAAAGAGCATAGCTGACAATACTTGGAAATATTCCACTAATTGAGAAAAGATTTAGTTCACTGTTATTGTCCAATTACCATCCATAGAAATAGGAGAAACATACACAAAAATGCATTTGAGTACTAGCATAATAATGGTAATGATAGCTGAGACAAAATAATCACTGGAAAGCTACAATAAAAAGGATGGAGTATGTACCTACAAATTCAATTATCAGGAGTAGAAAGCATGTATTAAACCGTTAAATAATCAGTCACTATATGCATATAATTACAACTTCATAGGGGCAATGACTCAGAAGTATTATGTGCAACAAAGTGTTAAATCGAGTGGGAATACATGTAGCTACTCAATAATGCCATAACTAAGTATAAACCTGAACTCAAGCTAGAAGAGTAAAGAATTGCCTTGTTGCAGATACATAATATTAACCATAAGCAAAATTTATAATAGGAAACAGACAGAGTTATATAATCAACAAATTCCAACGATTCAAGTCCACTGTGGCATGAGGACATGGTCAAAATAGTAAACGTTTCCGAAATTGAAATAGTAAATGAGTCAGGGTCAAAACCCAGAAAAATTTTTAATGGCTAAAATTATACGACGACAACAATTAAAGTTATTAAGTTGTCGAAAATGTTTCAAGAACGAGGTGAGGAGAACTGGTTCCTTCAAACCAGCGTTCGATGAGTACCGACCTGGAAAGGATCAAAGAAATTTATATTAGTGCTGAAGGGAGCTACGATTTTCGTGGGTCGAGAGAGAAAGAGTAGGAAGTTGATTTTCAATACCTGCAAGAGTCAAAAACCCCAATATGAGTACGAATTAAAACGGAAAAGAATGCTATCAAAACACAAATTTGTTAAATGAGGAACAACAAATTACCTGAGGCTCGAGAAACTCTAAGCTATCGAGGACCTGGAATATACATAGAGGAGCGACAGAATTAAGCATACGATGGAGAGTGGACATTATCACAGACATAAAATAGTTGTATAAACAAACAGTAGAAATTCTTACCTATATAGGTTAAGAAAAGAGCGAATGATTCACATTCTTCTGTCGCCCTGCGAAGGACGCAGACAATCTTTCGATATGCTTAAGGGAGAAGATGAGTATTTTTCCGAGACCATCAATACAACACAATGGTTCTGTCTCATTCTTAAGAATGCATATAGATCAATATAATAACCAGAAACTTAAACCAATGAATCAAATCGTTGGAAGTAGCGGAATCCAACCCACTACAAAAAGAAACAAAAATTTTCATTAAGCGAAGCAGCAGACAGAAATCCATCTGTATGGAACGATGGTAAACAATTGAAACAAATCCAAATCTCAGTGACTAGTCGAACAAATACGTGTTACCCTAAACGAATAAGGATACACTTGATAACCTCAGGATTAGACATACCCGCGTGGTTCAATGAAGCACTGGGACGCGTAAAATGAATGGATAGATGCACTGAGAACTCAATGGCGTCGGAAGTGCACTGTTACAAGACCAATCGAATAAGAATGAAGAGAAAAGAACCCGCAAAACCAATAATACTGATATTTATATGTACAAAGCCCTAACGCATCGTTAGATCCACATCGTCCACCTGGCAAGATCTTAACGATGAAGCCACGGATCAAAGAGTGGGATGCGTAATGAACAATCAATACGTTCAACATTTAATGTGATTTGCAATATCATAAATGTCAATACAGGTCGGCCGTGCCATCGAAATTACAATCGCACCAAGGTAAGCTGGCGTGGAGGGTTCCAGAGTTGCGTGGAGCAAACCCACGTGACCTCCAATCAAATAAGACTCATTCCAAACTACACAATTACACCCAAAATCGTCTACAGACTTAGGTGGATAACGAATTCACGTTGCAACTTAATTAAATCACATTCTAATCCATATGACGTGGATATCCGAGTAAAGGAGTTTGGTTTAATATAAATGCTGACCAGAATTCAACGAATGGTCATGAGAGCCTGTACACACAGATAGCCACACGAATACATTACATCAAATTATAATTCATACTTTGTAAACAAACGGAAATAGGTGAAAAATCTTCACTGTTTCATATAATTTGACCAAATTATATCGAGAGGGTTATTATGTGCAAAGGGAATGGGTTCCCCATTATCTATTAAAATATTATATTCGATGACCCAAGGTTCATTACGACACAAACAAGGTGGTGAGATATAACCGTGGAGTTTTGATAAACAAAACCATTGGGTGGTATTTTAAAAATAATGATGGTTGGCAGTATTAATATTACTATATCCTATTTGAGGTTGGATATAGTTGAGATGGGAAAATGAAACATAATTAGGTAAACAATCATGAATTGAGTAAACCAACATAAGTATAGTATCCTTCCAGAATGAAATTGAAAAGAGGAAGGCTTGAAATAAAAACAAATTATTTTTTTTAGTTACGTAAATTGGAGGTGTGACACCATTCGAATCTTGTAAGGGTATGTATAATGTCAAAAGCATGATTTTATTATTTTTTATATTAATAAATTTTATCCCGTGCGGGGATCACAAAACATAACTAATTTTGTATATTATTGCACGTGCTTATAATTTTTTAGTGTTATTATCTTTTGTTCATGTGTGGGTGTGTGAAACATGAATTCCCTCAAGACCTAGTACGTGCCATATCTAAATTATCTACATTTTTACGTTGGATCATGTCAAAGGAGATTCATGTGGCTAATATTGCACGGTGGCGTCAAGATATAGTTGAGATTGTTTGTATGTTTGAGAAGGAGCTGCCGAAAAGTTTCATGGACTTGCAGGTTCATCTTATAATCCACCTAGTAGATGAGGTTGAATTAGTTGGGGAGGTTTCTTGTTTTTGGATAACAGACCAGTGAGTACATCAAGCCAATCGAAAACAGACCAGGTGTGGTGGTTTTGGACAATGAAATTGATGAAGACAAAAGAGAAGGGGAGTTGCTCCAAACGAATGGAAAAAAATGATTGATAAAGAGTAAGCGACTTATAATTTTTCAAATTTACACAAAGTAAATATTCATGTTGAACTATGATATAATGTGTATTTTTATCTCTATGTACTATATAATGTCAGTTTCATCTCATTAGCAAATGCATAAATTGAAGGAATCAATAAATTCGTTCTTTACCATTTCAAAGTGACACAAACATGGGTCGCATTGTATGAACAAAAGAGGATAAGATGGAATAGTGACAAGAAAGAATTCAGATGGTTGAATCATAGAAGTTTGCCTTATCCCGATCATCTAAAAGAAAATATGCCAAAAATATGCCCCAATAGTTGGGTTGCTGAGAAATTCAGAGAGAAATACGGTGCAACCAGTCGTTACCCTCACGCTGAAGAGGATGCGCTAGACGTACAGATTGGATGAAACAACTCAGTAATAATTTATTTAATTTATATGTAGATTTGAAACTGAATAATGCACTTTTCAAATTCCATTACATCTATATTTCATATTTTAACTATTGGGTTAATTATAAGACACATGACACTATGATTTTTTAACTTTTTTATAGGTGAGTTTGTTCCCATCTATGTGGGCATATGGACACCATTTTGACACAGAAAATTTCAATGATGGACAAATCACACAAGACTGTGGAGTGGAAGTCGAGTTTAATAAATCTAGTCGTTCTAGCCACCATGACCAAAACCTAGTACGATGGATGTTAGGTTACATCTGAAAGATACAAGGGATCATTGAAGTGGATTTCTCTTCTTTCCAGTGTTATTTTTATGTGAAAGTGGTGGGACACCTTTGATCAGAATAATGTAAAGGAAGATCTTGATAGTAGGCTAATATGTATCAACTCTCAAAAGATGTGGGATGAAGCTAAAGAGCCCTATGTTTTCCCCAAACACTGAAACCAGGTATTTTTTTACCTAAATGTGTTGGATAGGGATTGGTCATTCGTATTGAGACATGACTCTAGATCAAAACATATTTTTTAAAACAATAGTGTTATCATGCCATGCGAGTTGGAAGATAATGAGGGTGATCATGATGAGAACCGAGAGTGATATGGTACATGTTTTATTTCATCAATATTTATACTTTTTAATCTAGGCCTTTATAAAGAAAAAGGACTTAACTACCTTATAACTTATAATACTCTTTTTTTCAAAAAATTATAATATGTATTTTTAGTTCATAATTTGCATTGTGTTAATGTCAAAATCAATATTTCACTTGATAATTTTCAATGACGTTGATCTCAAAAAAAATGGCGTTCTGTATACAGTTATTTTTTTTATGTAATATCATAATAAAATAATGATAATTCTAAAGTACATAAATTTAGTTGCGTTATTTTCTAAACTTTATTATGTTAAAAATATTCATATTATTCTAGATTTATTATTTTACAATTATTTACATTTTTACAAATTTACAAATTTAAAAATTTTAATAAAATAATTTCACATTAATACGATTAAAATTTTGACATTAATACAATTAAAATTTTACAAATATTTTAAACACAATTAGAATTAAAATTAAAATTACAATTTTAGAATTTTACATACAATTAAAATTATAATTACAATTTTATAATTACAATCATTTCACAATAATACAATTAAAACTCTACAAATATTTTACATACAATTAGAATTAGAACTACAAGTACAATTATGATTACAATTTTACAATTTCACGTGAAATTACAATTAAAATTACAATTACAATTACAATTACAATTTTACATATATACCATTACAATTACAATTTTAGAATTTCACATACAATTAGAATTACAGTTGCAATTTTACAATTTTACATATATACATGTAATATCCATCGCGTAAGACACCGTAAAAACTCTCATAAAATGAGGGTTATTAAATAATTAAATATTATTAATTATTATATTGATATTACATGAAGAATATTCTTGTAATTCTTAATTATAAGAATATTGGAAGAATTATTTCTTAATTATTTCATTTAGAATAATATATCTTCTTCTATGGAAATAAATTATATTTCCAAGTTGGTATATTTTATGATTTTTAGAAATAATGAGTAATAGATTTGGAAAAAATATGGATAAGTGATATTTTTATCATAAGGAAAAAACAAATCTAGCTTTAAAAATAAAAGCATGAGAGATTTATGGATTGCTTTTGTGATATAGGAAAAAATGGATTTATGGATGTTTTATGGAATACTTTTATGAGTTAGAAAAGTTGGAATGCTTTGAAAAGCTGGAATGCTTTTATGATTTAGAAAATATGGAATTCTTTTATGATTTAGAAAAAAGTTGGAATACTTTTATGATTTAGAAAAGCTGGAATGCTTTTATGATTTAGAAATGATGGAATTCTTTTATGATTTAGAAAAAATTTGGAATACTTTTATGATTTATAAAATCTATTCCATTTTATTAATTCTATTTTATTATAAGCCTATGAGAGAAGTAGAGGAGGGGAATGGGAGAATACATGGAGAATTGAGCCAAGGAAGAGGAAGAGTATTTCAAGCATGCATCAAGAGATAAGTAACCATATTATTTGAAAATATTTTCTTTTGCATATGGGCCATGATTCTATAATTATTGAATTTATTTGTAATAAAAATTTCAGTGTATTAAAAGCTACATCTACACTTATTTATGCATTATTTTGATAAAACCCCAAGGGGATCTTGTTAAGAAGGCCGAATAGTTCCAGATCCGGTATGGATCTGATGTTTCAGCCATATATCAGTTGTAGATATGAATATTAACCTACAACACATGAAGCTCCTCATATAAAATTCTGTCAAGTCCTTCTACATCTTTTCCATTTGTTTCTGATATTATTTCTGAAGGATTATTGCACTTGCTTTAAGTAAATCCAATGCTTCTACAAAAGAAATTGATTATAGATCTTATTTCTTGATGCCATATTGTAACATGACTCTAATGGTGGATTCCAGTGTCTTCCAGTAGAAACTGTGCAATTCCTGAAGGAGGGTTTCTCTAATTACCAACTCTCTCCTTTAGCTGATTTTCCGCTAGTGTTGATTGTGGGAGATCTGTTTAAACCCTCTGAAATAATTTATTTTTGTTGAAAATTTGCTTGGAGGTCCCATACAGCCTGAAATAAGGGAACCCAGCCCTGGTCTACATTATTTTCACACTGGATTCCTTATACAACGTCCTCTTTGAGCCTATTGCAGATTTTCTTGAGAGTGGAATTTCCCGCTTCTTCCTTGGTTGGTTTTTTCTTATCTTTTGGATCCATTATTTATATCTGTAGATCTAAGGTTCCTAAGAGAAGAAAACTCTAAGAGGAGTTTTTCATGCCCACATTTGCTATGTTTCACCATTCTTCTATATATACAGAGTCTGGAACGGGCCAGGAAGCCTCTGGATTTCACCCTTCCTTGTGAAGGTGATGCATCCAATAAATGCCCTACTAGTCTATCTCTGGTTTAGATCTATTGGTGTAATTCCATATTTCTATGATTCCATTGTGGAATATCTTCATATATTCCCTACTAAGCCTATTTGTTTCCCATTTAGAACATTACGTAATTTTATGCAAGGGAATAATTATTGCGTCAAACCTCTTCAAAATGAATAGAAGAGAAATATATATCCTTGTATGCATTATTGGATTATATTCTTGTAGGGGAAAATGGGTAATCACATGCTTTATTATGTAAGATTAATTAGAGAAACATATATGCTTGTAGCATGGGAAAAATATAGTTTTGAGTATTAGATTTCTAGAGAAAATGAAGATGAAATCACATAATATTTATTGGATTAGCCCTCTTTTGGGAAAAATAATATGTATTTGGAAACCTAAAGGGATTAGCTATGGTATTAGCTTTATCTTTGGAGAATATTATGCATAGTTATTGGTTATATCTTTTGGATGAGAGGGAAATGTCACTTTGCATGCATGAAATAATAAGTGGTGTGCATTTGACCCTTGGAAAAGAAATGTGGTTATTTTTCCATGAAATATTTGTTTGGTTTATTTTGGAAAGAAATATATGTTTTGCATGTAGGAAGAACAAGATATGTTATTGCATGCACAAAACTATAACTTGTATGTTAACTTTGTTGGAAATAGAGTTGGAATTGTTATACATAATAACCATTATGAATAGATCTTGGGTGGAAAATATTTTTTTGGAAAATAACATGTATTCACATGCATAAGTATAACATCTATTGCATTAATCCATTTTTAAAAGAAAACATAAGAGTAGGAAAAAAGAGAAATAGCTTGTTGGGATAGTTATCTTGAAATCTTGTTATGCATTTGCATGCAAAATATTATTATATAGTATGTTAGATTTCTTTTGGAAATAATATGAAAGTGCATGCAAGATTTTGTTAGTGTTTGTTAGAAAGAGGATGATTGATAGTGATTTATTTTTTACTAATGCATGTGAAATGATGTTAAATAAGGAAACTAATGTCAATGTGGTTATGTTTTATACATGCATACAAATATTTTTTGAAGTGTCACAAATAGAGATTGATTATTGGTTTATTAATATTTTATCTAATCATGATATTAAGTGTGCTGCCGACAACAATGGCAGGAAAGAAGGATGACTTGAGAAAAGGAATTTTCAAGTTTAACATTGTGGAAGATAAAGAGTTGTTAGTCCATGCAAGTTTAGTGGTTCCAATTTCACGATGATCCCCTGAAGGAAACAGTTTGACTACAAAGACAGAGATTGATGATTCGTGGGTAAATGGTATCATGATGATTGTAATAGCTTATAGCTAGTTATGTTTCATTTAAGATTATTCTTCTATGTAAATTTTATGACAATGGTCAAGGGATGGACTCCCTTATAACCATTGAGTGAGGGGTGACAACCGTCACGAGTATTTAATAATAAAATTAAACTTTTGCTGGTTTTCACCCTACGGGGTTTCCAGGGTATATCGGTGTCTATTTATGTGATTGTTCATTGTGTCATTTTCATGATGTTAATTTCTTTCATGATGTTATGCTTATATTATCAATTAGGTTATGTACTAATTGAATTAAAATGATCATGGGATCGATACATAGTTATAGCAGGAAATTTAAGTTAATATGCTAAAACAAGGACAATTAATGGTTGTGTAAGTCACTATGATTTTTACTAAATATTTCTCTAATTGATGATCATGGTTATTCACATGGTTAATGTAGAAATATAGAATGTAATTTATAAGGTTACATATTCATAAATGTTGAAAATTTTTCCGAACTTCATGCATTTTCTTGTGAGGTTATCGGGGTATGTTACAAATGGTATCAAAGAAAAAGGTTGCAACACTGGTGGCTTTTGGGAATCATTATGAAAATAAAAAGTAGAGGTATGATGCTAGTGGGCATCATCTCGGGTATGATTTTAATTAAAATTGTAGTGTACTACATTAACATGAGATGCATGATGTCTGATTAATGACCACATGAAAGAGTAGAAAGTTACAATGTTTCTTTAAAATTTGTGCTCATTAAATTTGAATATGGATGAGGATAAAAGACAATAAAACCTCTATTGTATATATGAACCATCCTGAGTACTCATCGGTTATAGTGTGGATTAATTACCAACGTTTACATGCATAATATTAGAAAAAATGATTATGGTGCATAAGAAAAAAAAAAAGGGAGAGAACACGACTAAAGTTACCAAGCACTGCTTATAAATAATGAATGCATATATGGTTGGTGTGATAATTATATAATTCAGAAGTAGGGGTTGACCCTGAAAAGGACAATGGAATGTTTAAAACAACACACACACACACACACACACATATATATATATATATATATATATATATATATATATGAACGAAACTCTTTAGTTATTAAAAATAAGCAATGATAGTGAACTTAAAGTCAATGAAAAAAAAATCATAGTAGTATAATTGTGGGTTCTCTTTCTTCATTTATAGTTGTAGAGGAAGGTTTGCATTCCATGTGTTTGACAAAAAGTGGTAATTGAGATCCACAGTTTTGTTGTTTTAAATAATTTCATATGATTCATCTTAACAACAATGGGTATTCATACCTTGAGGTCATGTAACCGTCATGTTGATTCCAAGAAAAAGTTATTTTTAGACTTGAATCCATAATTTGGTCGATTTTTCTGATTACACACTCCTGTAGGGATTGTTGGTTGTGTTGTGGGCAGAAATTTTACCATTGATGATATGAATATGATTCATGCTATTCTATAAATTCTAGTTTAACTATCTCTCTGATAGTTTAAACATATTTATGGAAATTTATTTCATGACCACTAACTAGTACCTGAATGGCGCTAGACTGTATGCTTGCTAAATATTTGGTAGAATTTCTCATTGACCATAGATTTCATGCTTGAAAATTGTTGTTATAATTCCAAGATGGATGTAGATTGCATGCTTGCAAACTATTTGTTAGAATGTTGAATTGGTTGTAGATTTCATGGTTGCACAATATTTTATAAAAGTCCACAGTGGTTGTATATTGCATGATTGAAAATTATTTTCCCAAAATTACTCAATGGTTGTCGCTTACATGGTTCCAAGCTAATGGTAGGGAAAGAAAAAAAAATCACATTTTGTGTCCTAGTGTTCTATGGGACTGTTAGTTCTGTACAATATTGATGGTTGCTAAGGTGGGACCTTAAATAAAGTATAATTCTATGGTATGAGAGATATGTTAATGTATTTCTTCTAAGTTGTATTATTGTTATTATGTGGCAATTTTAAATGTATACAATGTATATTACATGTGATGAATTGCTGTCAATGTACTTTGACAAATTGTGGGACCCATGTTGTGGGTCAATTATAGATGCATGGTGTACATAAATGTTCCTTTGCCTTAATGATAATATGCAAATGGAAAATTATGTAAATTACAGTGGATTTGTAGACATTGACTATTTTTAGACATTGAAGTTTTATTAGATTCAATGGCTATGTATGCCATGATGAGGCTAATGTGATGATGTAATATTTATTTTATTATTGAGTTAATGAATACTTTGGTTGGGACATTTAGTAAATAACTCTAGAGTTTTAGAAGAATTCTTGCCAGCTTATGAAAAGCTATTGGTGGTTAAGTTCAACATGGACCTTCCCTAAAAGTCTCCTAAAAATCCTTAGGAGAAAATAATAAAGAGGAAAATATTAACATAATTGGAGAGAAAGATTATTTTAATGAATTAGTTGGAGATAAATACTAAGTGGGGTAAAATAAAGCATAGCAGGAGAGAAAGGCATGCTTTAAAGAAAAAGACGAGTATCTTTTTCAAAAAATATAAAACAAAAAGGCCTAGGCAAAAAGGTTGGTAGACCTTAAAGCAGGACACTGCTAAAAATCTGCTGGGAAGAAATTACCAAGGAATCAATGAGGTTGTTGATTCTAGTGGCAAGTACATCTTAGCTCGGTGGGTAACTATTGGAGATAGTTCATGGTTGGGTGGAATATGCTCGGTTCCTCAATAATTCCCACAAATTAACTACGGTTAGAAGACATTTTTCCTATGCTCAAAATTATCTAAAGATGTTGGATGTTACAATAGACTGTAAATTTCATGTCTCAAAGTTGTTGCATGTGTTATAGTTTTGCATGTATGATATATAAAATTATCTTAGCAAAATTTTTGATGAAATAGGTTGTGTTCGTAGTTTTTTATGATAAAATGAACATGGCTTATCTATATGCATGCATAGAGGAAATAAATTTCTATATATAGGCAACTGAAATAACTCATTTAAGATAAAATAATGAGTTATTGAACTTTAAATTCTCGACACACTAGAGGAACATGGCTGGAGATTAATGCTATGAGTTTGAATTTGAATGAAATTACTATGGAATAGAAAGACAGTAATTTTCAAATGAAATAGTTGGAGATAAATACCATCAGTTTGAATTTGATTGAAATTATTGTGGGAGAGAAAGACAATAATTTGCAAAAACATTAGTGGGAGAGAAAGACTAGTGTAACTCCTAAATAAAATACAACATGCACTTCATAGAGTTTTTCTTATCCTTTTGATGATTAAAGGGCTAAGTTCACCTTGAGTTTCTGGTGGAATTATTATGATTTAAGTATTCTTTTACATTTCCTAAAAAAAATAAAAAATTGGTAATGAAAATTAAAGGTTAATGTTCCAACAAGAGAAGAACATCGAGGACGATGTTCTCTTTAAGGGGGGGAGTTTTCAATATCCCTCGCGTAAGCCACCGTAAAAACTCTCATAAAATGAGGGTTATTAAATAATTTAATATTATTAATTATTATATTGATATTACATGGAGAATATTCTTGTAATTCTTAATTATAAGAATATTGGAAGAATTATTTCTTAATTCTTTCATTTATAATAATTTATCTTCTTCTATGGAAATAAATTATATTTCCAAGTTGGTATATTTTATGAGTTTTAGAAAAAATGAGTAATATATTTGGAAAAAAATATGGATAAGTGATATTTTTATCATAAAGAAAAAACAAATCTAGCTTCAAAAACTAAAAGCATGAGAGATTTATGGATTTCTTTTGTGATTTAGGAAAAAATGGATTTATGGATGCTTTATGGAATACTTTTATGATTTAGAAAAACTGGAATGCTTTTTTGATTTAGAAAATATGGAATTCTTTTATGATTTAGAAAAAAGCTGGAATACTTTTATGATTTAGAAAAGTTGGAATGCTTTTATGATTTAGAAGAGATGGAATTCTTTTATAATTTAGAAAAAAGTTGGAATAATTTAATGATTTATAAAATCTATTCGATTTTATTAATTCTACTTTATTATAATCCTATGAGAGAAGTAGAGGAGCGGAATGGGAGAATACATGGAGAATGGAGCCAAGGAAGAGGAAGAGTATTTCAAGCATGCATCAAAAGATAAGTAACCACATTCTTTGAAAATATTTTTGTTTGCATATGGGCCATGATTCTATAATGATTTAATTTATTTGTAATAAAAATTTTAGTGTATTAAAAGCTAGATCTACACTTATTTATGCATTATTTTGATAATACCCCAAGGGGATCTTGTTAAGAAGGCTGAGTAGTTCCAGATCTGGTATGGATCTGATGTTTCAGCCATATATTAGTTTTAGATCTGAATATTAACCTACAAAAACTGAATCTCCTGATATAAAATGATGTCAAGTCTTTCTACAGCTTTTCCATTTCTTTCTGCTATTATTTCTGAAGGATTCTTGCTCTTCCTTTAAGTAAATCCAATGCTTCTACTAAGGAAATTGATTATAGATCTTATTTCTTGATGCCATACTATAACATGAGTCTAATGGCTAATTCCAGTGTCTTCCAGCAGAAACTCTGCAATTCCTGAAGGAGGGTTTCTCTAATTACCAGCTCTCTCCTTTAGCTGATTTTCTGCTAGTGTTGATTGTCGGAGATCTGTTTAAACCCTCTAAACTCATTTTTTTTTTTTGAAACTCTGATTGGAGGTCCCATACAGCCTAAAATAAGGTAAAATAGCCCTGTTCTACATTATTTTCACAATGTATTGCTTATACAACGTCCTCTTTGAGCCTATTGTAGATTTTCCTAATAGTGGAATTTCCCGCTTCTTCCTTGGTTGGTTTTTTCTTCTCTTTTGGATCCATTGTTTAGATCTATAGATCTAAGGTTCCTAAGAGAATAAAAATCTAAGAGGAGTGTTTCATTCCCACACTTGTTGTGTTTCACCATTATTCTATAGACAGAGTCTGGAACAGGCCAGGAAGCCTTTGGATTTCGCCCTTCCTTGTGAAGGGGATGCATCCAGTAAATGCCTTACCAGTCTATATCTGGTTTAGATCTATTGGTGTAATTCCATATTTTTGTGGTTCCATAGTGGAATATCTTAATATATTCCCTACTGAGCCTATTTGTTTCCCATTCAGAGCATTACATAACTGTATGCAAGGGAATAATTATTGCATCAAAACTCTTCAAAATGAATAGAAGAAAAAAATATATCCTTGTATGCATTATTGGATTAGATTCTTGGAGAGGAAAAGGGGTAATCACATGCTTTATTATGTAATAGTAATTAGAGAAATATCTATGCTTGTATGCATGGGAAAAATATAGTCTTGAGTATTAGATTTCTAAAGAAAATGAAGATGAAATCACATAATATTTATTGGGTTAGCCCTCTTTCGGGCAAAATAATATTTATTTTACAAACCTAAAGGGATTAGCTATGGTATTAGCTTTATCTTGAGAGAATATTATGCATAGTTATTGGTTATATCTTTTGGATGAGAGGGAAATGTCACTTTGCATGCATGAAATAATAAGTGGTATGCATTTGACCCTTGGAAAAGAAATGTGGTTATTTTTCCATGAAATATTTATTTTGTTTCTTTTGAAAAGAAATATATGTTTTCCATGCAGGAAGAACAAGATATGTTATTGCATGCACAAAACTATAACTTGTATGTTAAATTTGTTGGAAATAGAGTTGGGATTGTTATACATAATAACCATTATGAATAGATCTTGGGTGGAAAATATGCTTTTGGAAAGGAACATGTATTCACATGCATAAGTATAACATCTATTGCATTAATCCATTTTGAAAAGAAAACATAAGAGTAGGCAGAAAGATAAATTGCTTGTTGGGATAGTTATCTTGAAATCTTGTTATGCATTTGCATGCACAATATTATTATATAGTATGTTAGCTTTCTTTTGGAAATAATATGAAAGTGCATGCAAGATTTTGTTAGTGTTTGTTAGAAAGACGATGCTTGATAGTGATTTATTTGTTACTAATGCATGTGAAATGATGTTAAATAAGGAAACTAATGTCAATGTGGTTATTTTTTATACATGTATACAAATATTTGTTGAAGTGTCACAAATAGAGATTGATTATTGGTTTATTAATATTTTATCTAATCATGATATTAAGTGTGTTGACGACAGCAATGGCAGGAAAGAAGGATGACTTGAGAAAAGGAATTTTCAAGTTTAACATTATGGAAGATAAAGAGTTGTTAGTCCATGCAGGTTTAGTAGTTCCAATTGCACGATGATCCCTTGAAGGAAATAGTTTGACTACAAAGACAGAGATTGATGATTCATGGGTAAATGGTATCATGATGATTGTAATAGCTTATAGCTAGTTATGTTTAATTTAAGATTAATTTTCTATGTAAATTTTATGACAATGGCAAAGGGATGGACTCCCTTATAACCATTGAGTGAGGGGTGACAACCCTCATGAGCGTTCAATAATAAAATTAAAAATTTGCTGGTTTTTACCCTACGGGGTTTCTAGGGTATATCAGTGTCTATTTATGTGATTGTTAATTGTGTCATTTTCATGATGTTAATTTCTTTCATGATGTGATGCTTATATTATCAATTAGGTTATGTACTAATTGAATTAAAATGATCATGGGATCGATACATAGTTATAGCAGGAAATTAAAGTTAATATGCTAAAACAAGGACAATTAATGGTTGTGTGAGTCACTATGATTTTTACTAAATATTTCTCTAAGTGATGATCATGGTTATTCACATGGTTAATGTGGAAATATAGAATGTAATTTATAAGGTTACATATTCATAAATGTTGAAAAAAATTCCTAACTCCATGCATTTTCCTACGAGGTTATCGGGGTATGTTACAATACAATTACAATTAAAATTTTAGAATTTTATATACAATTAGAATTACAATCAAAATTTTACAATTTGTCATATATTTAATTACAATTAAAATTAAAATTACAATCATTTCACAATAAATTAAATATTAGAATTACAATTAAAATTTTACAAATATTTTACATACAATTAGAATTAAAATTACAATTACAAATACAAATACAACCATACAATTCTACATACAATTAAAATTAAAATTTCAATTACAATCACGACATAATATTTAATAAATATCATGATCATTTAATATTAAGATAAATAACACTGCGATCATTAAAACCATCGTACAAACATCATATTCAACTAAAAAACACATTCAAATTCACTAACATCATCTAATCTTTGTTATCATGATCATCTAACAAAACACAATTATATATATATATATATATATATATATATATATATATATATATATATATATATATATATATATATATATATGTATGTATGTATAATATCAAAAATATACAACTATAATATAAATCTCAAATATCAGCTAGTGGCACATCATCAATAGTAGTACTAGTGGAGGCCTGCTCAGTCAATGGTGCAACCTCGACAAGCACAGATACAAGCCAATCATCACATGCCTACTGATCTATAAATGATGCCTCATGCTGATGACGATCAATTGTCGGCTTCTCATCGTGATGACTCGACATGGTTGATGGTTCAGCCTACTCATGATCATGAGTACTGTTGGATGTTGTCGGCCGCTGACTTGATGTGGCTGATGGTCTAGCCTGCTCTCCATCATGACTGTTGGTTGATGTTGCAGGTTTTTCATCTCCGACATGAGGTGAATGATGATCACTCCCCTGATTGTGATCATCATATAATGCATTGCTACTCACGGACTGTCGACAACATACTAGTCTCAACCATGCATATAGCGTCAAATGCTGCTCTTCCACCGCATAACTAAGCTCGTATCTCCTACAACATGCCACATCATGTTGAACATGTCAACGTGGCATGCCTCTCCACATATGTACCAGCCTAGCATCGACCTATATATCTCTCATAGTGGTAGGCCTAACTCCCACCTCCACCAACAATGCATAGAGTTGGTCGCCCAACTCCATCCTTAATCTACTGTCAATTCTACACCTAGCAAAAGTCAGTACCAGTGCACCATGAGGACCAGGTATGTTTTTACCAGCCTAATCCTCATCATCTGCCATATCCTGATCATCATCAAGATCCACACCTAGATCATCTGGTGGAATTTTCATCTCATCGCCATCAAATGACCCAATGTCTGCAAAATATATATAAGTACAAAATAATAATTAGACAATTTCATTAAACAATTTAATAAAAACAAGTTAAAGAACATGCTAGTATAAATGTAAATAAAACAATAATATTACCTCTATCATCCGACGGCTCATCATCTGTGAAGAGGATGTTGGCACACCGTTGCCAATCCAAACCGGCATATGGACAGGGGACTATAATGAAGGGATGGTCATCAACACTAGCTAGAAACTCTAGTGCATCATGCGATGTCCTCATGGAAAACTTAGAATTTCCCCTCTTAGGCATCATCTTTCCCCACATATGCATCCATACATGGAGCATCGACCTACAAGGATGTCGAACAAAAGTATGCCTCGTCTATGGAATCCTCTTAAATAATAAACAAAATAGCTTTGAAGCAAAAGGGAGGTTCACCCTCTATTGTGCATGAGCATGACATCTATCTAAAGATGTACAGAACTGCCACAAAAGAATAGAAGACCACCTCACAATTCATGGCTCTTGTATTAAATAATAAACATAAAATAGAAGCGGGAAACTAATGCATTTCCCATCATTGGTGTTATGTGAAATGTTTGAAATCAATAGTGAGAGGAACCTCACCTCCTTACTACCAAATGAAGCAATATGTAACTGACCTCCGAAGACTTGAAAATCTGAAGGAGATAGTATATCCATGCTAATGTGTCTCTAGAAGTACACCAACTAACTCCCTATTGCAAAGCCACCTGGGACCTCTTAGAATGAGGGAAAATCCACTCCTCTCCTCGATAGACCAGTAATGGAATATATGTCCTCCTCCATGGGTGCATGCCACCGGTTACGACCAACTTGGAAAGCCTCTAGGTTGGCATTCCACCAAAGGATAAGATGTCAGAAAAATACACCATGGACCTTTAGGGATGTAGGCTCGTCATAGAACTTGAGGAGGCTTACCTACCTTAAGATCCCCTGGGTAGGTGCTATAATAAGGCGAGGATACCCATCTCTCTCCCTCTCTCGTGCCTCCGATAGGGGAACCATGTTATATTGGTCCACCTTTTGTTGTTGTTGTTCCCTCTCTTATCTCCTTTCAATATAGTTACTGATCAAGCGAGAACTATTGCCTCAAAACGGGAACTCTAGCCCTAAAAGACTCAAAAAACATGAAAAAAAGCCCCAAAAACAAAAAGTGTGTATTCCAAAATGCATTTGGTTTTTTCTCAAGGTCAAATTTAAAAATTTTGTAAAATTATGCTAAAAACGAAATTGTTGCTTGAAAAAAGGATTGAAAAAACGCCCTCAAAGCAAAACGAGGTGATGCTAGAATAACAAAAGAATCATTGTGTCACACTTTTGACACATTGTAACAATGGAATTAAAGATAACATATTAGGACATTGAAAAATCATAAAATTATAAAAAAATTGATACATGATGTTAAAGATAAACAAAATCATGTCTGAAGGCCTTACCATTTCGAACAATTTTCATCCATGTTGTTAAAGATAAAATATCGGGACTCTAAACAACCCTAAAATTGTAATTGTATTCAACCATGAAATTAAAGATAAAATTTCATAGCGCATAAAAACCTTAATTACGAGTTATAAATATCAAGTTTTTAAATATCAAGTATTCAACATAATTTAACCATGAAATTATGTAGAAATTATATGGCTTAAACAATTTTAAAAAATTGACAAGTAAATGAAATATTTATTATTCCAAGAGTAATTTTAATTTTAAGGGATAAAAATATATCTCTTTTCAAATCTTAGCCGAGGACAAATCTAAATCTAATTGCAACCAAAACCTAAAAATAAAACATCAAAACAAAGTGTCCCGTTTCAATGAGGCATATAATTTTATAATTTTTAAAAGTATCTTATACGAAATGGTAACAATACACAATCCCATGGCAATATCACTTCATAATCTAAAAATTCAACATTAATTTCTATTTTCTCTTTTACTTCTCATTAAAATATAAACATTAGTACATTGAATATAACATAGATTATTTTTGTAATTTATTGTTGCACTATGGATATTATAAAGATATGAATTCTTCATAATTAAAACAGATAATCCAATAAAAATATAAATTCCTCGTAACTTCATGAAAAATAATATGGAAGTCAAAATATTTATTTCAAGTTGCCATGCAAACATCAATTACATGAAAGTGTCTGAGAAAGTTATTCAAAATCAACCATAGGTTCTGGCACACCATCATAACCTACATCGTCAGATGAATGACTCGATGAAAATGAAGATGATCCATATTCTTATCTTTGATCAACTAATGCTCCATCTAAGTCAACATGCATGCCCACCATTCCAGAGTTCGAGTTTCTTGTAGATCTACGACTACATTCTACAGAGTCGCATCTCAACAGTAATTTTTCTGGTAGAAATTTATTCAAAATATTTATGGTTTGCAATCGAAGAGTTCCTCTCTTTGTAAAATTGAATTCATACACAAGTATGTCAACATCCTCCAATTTTAAGACATCTGTGCGGTGAAAATTTATATTTCTGCCCTTTCTTTTTATCATTTTTCCAATATTTTTTTCGACTACCATCTCTGGCTTGTACAAACCATTGAAAGGGTGGCTACTTGTGGCATACCAATGTACATCAACAACTATAATATCTTCATTTTAATTAATTACCTTTATAACCTTGGAAATCCAGAATGGATAGCCAAGTGGATCTTCATTTGCTAACACTGCTATCATGCAACCCTCCTTAACATCCTACACAGAACCCCTATAAAGGTATTCCATGGCTTCACATTGTGCATGTGATCTTCTAGAACCAATATAGATTTCTCTTTCCTCTACCTGTGGAGAATTAATAATATCTTCAGCCTGTTATTGTTCAAAAATGTGTGTTTCATCATGTTCATTTGGAATATTTTGTGGCAAAGAAAATGAAGTCTTCAAAAGTGTATCCTTATTTATTGATCTTGAAATCATATCACTTTTATTACCAAAAAAAAATACTCCCACCAAACTGAATTAGCAACATCGAAGTAGTCATATATATCTCTAATACTTATTTTAATTTCCTCAATACATTCAAAATAATCTATGTCTCTCTTATGCCTTAGTGCATTATGGAGTTCAACAACTAAATGTAATAAAAATATATTTGATGAAAATATTGGACGCTCTAGAATGAACTTCAAAAATGCTAAACCTGATGATGTCCCCCATTCTGGAATAGTTGAATACTTCTTGCCCCATAAAATTTTATCCCATCAATTTTTTTTATTCGAAATTGATGCTGGAAGCTAATGTCGTTAAGTTGTTCAATGCATTTTTCCTCACCATGCAATCCCAAAATAAACCTTTGCATGCCAATCGTTTCTTCCAACACATGAAAAATAGGCTCTAGAATGTATGATTTCTTAATACATTCAATTAATGATAGTAGGCTCCCAACACCTTTCCCCCTCAGTTTTACTGAAAAACGAATGAACAGTTGATCAATATGATCATGAGTATGTCCAACAAGAAGGAAACCAACCTCTATCTTTTTCAAAATTCTCAATTCAACGAGCATGTTTAGATACCCAAAATGAACTTGAGTTTTGTTTTCATGGCTTGTGTTGTCTAATTTTACATACAAAAATTCAAGAAGAATACTAGACCAATGAGTAACCACATCATGGATTATAGTTATGGTTAGATTTGCATCATTATCAATATTTGGAGTTGTGAAGAAAACTCTTGGAAACATATTCTCACTAAAACCATACAACCAACCAAGTGGAATTGAATGAATTTTCCTCCTGTAATTTTTTTGGCATGTGGAAAAAATGTGGAAGAAGTGTTTTCTTGTTGTCCATACCATCAATTATCCAATTCAGATATTTATTTCGATTATCATAACACTTCTTTCGATGTTTATACAACTTTTTCCTTTCACTTGTTTGTTGATTGTGATGCTCTTGAAGTTATTTGACAACAGAATTTGTACATAAAATAAAAGAAACATGTGAATAGATATATTTTCATAGTTGATAACTATCCAATTTTAAACAACAATGTTTTGAATGCATACCTCTTTCTGGCCCTTGAAATTTATCTCTTTTTTCTTTAAGAGAAGAACATGTGCTACAAACCCCCATCCTTGTCTTCTTAGGAATATGAACATTGTTGAATTTGATTTTCCATACCCCTGTAAAATAAAATTATGTAGTAAAATTACCATCTCCTTCAATAACTTCTGCCTAATCTCTGTATAATATGAATATATGTCATCTCGAGAAATTATCTAGAATATGTATTGTGTCTTCATTTCGCAGACATTCTCCATGCTTTGAAAAGGAAGTCTTTCATCCATGAAATAGAAGTATTTTCTAGTGGCCCAAACTACCATTTATAAGGTACTTCTAAATAATATGTGGGATCCTTTTCTAGTTTTTCTTGGATTCTTGAAAAACAAAAATTACAAATTTAATGCAACATTTTGAAATCCTTTCTGCAGAGCAATACATTCCCAATATGATAATCATAACTTGCTAGTGTAGATTGCATGAAATCCACTAAAAATGAATTTTACATGCTTTTATTCATTGACAGATATGTTTTCCTTTTCTCCAAAGCAAAGTTGAAACCCATATGTTTCAAGAAATACCATTGACAACATTCACTTAAAATCTAATGAATGACATAACTTCCTTTTGTGAGATATGTTGTCATCACCCTTGTATAACTGGAATGTTTTGGATTGATATGAAAGGTTCTACTCCTACTCCTAGTTATAATATTTTCTTGAAACAAAATAATCATTCCATCATCCTTTGTAAAAATAGTTTCCTCACCATCAGGAGGAATATCATCCCCACTATCATCATTCTGAACATAGTTAATAAATTCGTCAACATCACTGCTTGGAAAATTTTCATTACCATCCTCACTTGAAGAAAACATTTCACAAAAATCATATGCGCTTTTGTAACCTTGACTTAGACCAAATCCTTCACCATCTTGATCCATGATTTCAGATTCTTCACTGGGAGGATTCAATTCTTTATCACCATGGGTGTCTTTGAAATGATCATTTTGAGAAAATGCATTATTCAGATTTTTTGCCTCTAAAATTATCATTTGCAATAAACTCTTCATCCTCCCCTTCGTCAATGGTGCTCTCATAATCCTTGGGATTAGGCCTAAGTGGAAGCTTTGAATCTATATTCACTATAATTTCTTCATCCCATCCCTCCCCTTTCTCACTGGTGCTCTCATAATCCTTAGGATTAGGAATAAGAGGATGCGTTGAATCTATATTTATTGGAAATTATTCATCCCCCCGCCCTCCTCTCTGTATCTGGATCATTGGTGCTCTTATAATCATTATGATTAGGATGAAATGAAAATTTTTACTCTGGAAATTCATCCCCCTCTTCATCAGTGTTGCGATCATAGTCCTTAGGATTCAGATGAAGTGGATATTTTGACACTGCGAATTTTTCATTCCCCTCTTCATCGGTGGTGCTAGAATAATCCTTAGGATTAGGGTGAAGTGCATATTTTGACTCTTAAAATTCTTCATTCCCCTCTTCATCTGTGGTACTCGCATAATCCTTAGGATTAGGAGGAAATGGATATTTTTATTCTAGATTTTTTTTATCCCCCTCTTCATCAGTGGTGCTCACATAATCCTTACGATTAGGACAGAGTCGATATTTTGAGGCTGAAAACTTTTCATTCCCATCCTCATCAGTGGTGCTGACATAATACTTAGTATTAGGACGAAGTGAATATTTTGACTATGGAATTTTATCATTCCCCTCTTCATCAGTGGTGCTGGCATAATCCTTAGGATTAGGACAAAGTGGATTTTTTGACACTGCAAATTATTCATTCCCATCTTCATTAGTGGTGCTTACAGAATCCTTAGGATTAGGACGAAGTGGATATCTTGAATCTGGAAATTCTTCATTCCCCTCTTCATCAGTGGGCTGGCATAATCCTTAGGATTATGAAGAATTCGATATTTTGACTTTGAAAATTATTTATTCCCCTCTTAATCTATGGTGCTCACATAATCCATAGGATTAGGATGAAGTGGGTATTCTTCATCTCCCCCTTCATCAGTGGTGCCTTCATAATCCTTAGCATTAGGACGCAGTGAAAATTTTGACTCTTGAAATTGTTCATCATGCCCTTCATCACTGTTGCTTTCATAATGCTTAGGATTAATAGTAAGTGGAATAACTAACTCTCGATTTATATAAATTTATTTGTTATGCACCCCATCAATTATGTTCTCATCATCCTTAGTATTATGGCCAAGTCAAATTTTAGACTCTCTATTCATGGTGAACTAACTCCTACTATTTTCATCAATCTGAATAGAGTTGTTACATGACGAAGGAGTTGATGTTGTAGATAGAAAAACTTCACTATCAGAAGAACCCATTGCTTTGAATAAGAAGATGTTGAATGATACAGATGCCTCTCCAAATTACAATATATATCTTAAAGACTAAAAATTTCCCTCCAAATTCCCCCCCTCCCCCAAAAAAAAAAAAATCGCGAAAAAATTTCCCTCCAAAATTTTCGTTTCAAATATTTCGAACAAAATAAACTATTTGTGTTGAAATATTTTACTGATATTTGTATTGAAAATTTCCACAAAATATTCCTATCATGCATACCTTCCAAACTAAAATAATCTTGTTATTTTAATGATTTAACATTCACTACATGTAAATATTAACTATAATAACTACATGCGAATATTAACTATTTTAAGTATAATTAAATACATGTAAATATTTTAAATTTTAAATTTTAAACCTAAATCATATTCGCCTAAAATATATGTCAAAATTTCTTAATAAATAGTTGGTCTTGAAATATTTCACCATACTTTCTATTCAAAATATCCACAAAAATTCCTTTCATGCATGCCTTCCAAACTAACATAATTTTCTTATTTAAATGATTTAACATTGACTACATGTAAATATTTCTATTTTTAAATTTTAATCCCGGATTATATTTGAATGATTTAACATTGAGTACATGTAAATATTAACTATAATAACTACATTCATATATAAACTATTTTAATATAATATTAACTATATCTAACTACATGTAAATATTTTAAATTTTAAATTTTAATCCCAGTTTCGTTAAACAGTAAACCAATCACACAATATTCGCTATAAAATAAAATTCATTGTTTCTATTCATGACATCACATCAAGTCTTTTGGTTTTTGTTGGAGCAATTTTCTGGAGGTGTTGGGTTGGCATTGGTAACTTTGTGGAGGCTTTTCATTCACATTGGAGGCGTTGTGTTGGCATTGGTGATTTTGTGGAGGCGCTGTGTTCAAATTGGCAACAAGCTTTTTTCGCATTTGAAAGGTTAGTTTTTCTTTTGTTCTATCTATTTAAAGACGGTTTTGGGCAAAATCTATTTTTTCTATGGTTTTTGTGTTGAAAAACTATTTTATTATTGTTTTTTTGTTCGAAAACCATAACCTTTTAATATTTTTTAGTGAAAAAAATGGGAAAAAAACTCAATTTTTAGGGTTTTAGAAAAAAAAATTAGATTTTTTGTTTATTTTAAGGAGAATATATAATTTTATTTTATATTAAACCTCTTTGTTATTTTTTTATTATAAATATATTGGTGGTTTCATTATTTAAATTTTGTTTTATTTGAAAAGTTTTTTATTATGTATTCTAATTTTACATTTTTTTAATTTTAAATCTTATTCTTAATTTTAATTTGTTTTTTTTTTAGATTTTAAAACATATACTTCAATTTTTTTTTCCCTTAAATTTTATATTGCATAGTATTCTATTATATATTAAACAACATTTATTTTTTTTTAATTATAATGGTTTTAATTTAAAAAAAAAAATTTATATATATAGTTTTTTATATTATAAAACAATTATATGTTTTTTTTTTTTTTTTTTAATTATAAATTGAATAGTTTTAATTTTTTTACTAAAGGTACACACCCCAAATTAGCTGTAGGAAATATAGAGGCTAGGAGCCGGAATTTGGGCAATGCCACGGGCCTGCAAGCGCCGGCCCCGGCTGAAATATTGGAATTTACACACAATCTCTCTCTCTCTCTCTCTCTCTATATATATATATATATATATATATATATATATATATATATATATATATAACCAATTTTTTTAATTTTTTTTTTAAATAAAACATTTATAATAAAAAATATATATATTTTTGATATATAAATTAAAACTAATATATAAATTAAAATTCATATATGTTTTAAAAATTATAATTAAAACTATTCAATTTAATTATAATTGTAATTAATATATATGTTTATAATTATAATTAAAAACTATTCATTTTGTAATTTAAAAAATTAAAAAACAATAAAGAAACATATATATATATATATATATATATATATATATATATATATATATATATATATATATATATATATATATATATATATATATATATATATATATATATATATATATATATATATATATATATATATATATATATATATATATTATGTTTCATTTGTTTTTAATTTTTTTTAAATTAAAACTATTATATTAAAAATAAAATCTTGTTGTTTAATATAAAACAAAACAAAAAATTAACAATTTTTTTATTTTTTTTAATTTTCTCTTTAGCTTATAAAAAAAAAAATTATTTTAACATTTCTTAAATAGCAAATATTTTTTTTGTGTTTTTTGTTTTCAATCTTAAACTTTAACTTAAGTTTGATTTTTTTTTTTTAAATTGTTTTATACAATTTAAAACCAATTTAAACTTTTTTATAAAATGTACTCAAACAACATTATATAGATATATACATATATTTAAATATTATTTTCAATATTTTATTTTTAAATGAAAATTTTCTATAGTTATTTTTATTGGTTTATTTTCAATTTATTAGTTTTACAAATAAATCTTGTTTCTTTAATTTATTTTATAGGCATTATTTTTTGGTAAATTTTAATTTTATATCGGTAAACTTTTTAAAAAAAAATAATTGATTAACTCAGTTATTTTTCTTCCCATTAACTAATATATATATATATATATATATATATATATATTTCTTCTTATCAGGAAAATGGCATCAAAAAATATTTTTGTGAATGTTTTTGCACCTAGGGCTACAACTCGCAAATTTGAAGTTGTAGTTGGATGCACTATGGATACAACTCCCAAATCTAAATTTGCAGTTGGATGCACTATGAATACTACTAGACGCAATAAGGAGATTGTTGCACACACTAATAAAAGTCAAGAAAGTGGCCCACAAGGTTCATTAAAGCTTATTCATGATTGGAAGAACATCGAGGAAATAAATAAAACTGATTTCTGATGGTATCTTGAAGACAATGAAATGGAGGCTAATATACATATCTATCTGGTTTGTGGTATGCTCTACTTAAATGAACCATATGAAGTGATTGGCAGAGTACGAGACATATGTATGGTCACGAATACAAACACTATTTATGTTCTTGCAAGGGAGGCTAATAAACGTGAGAAGGTTAGATATCGTCTATCAAAGGTCAAGTATGACACAAATGAAATATTTACTAATTTTTATAAATAAATGTCAAGAAATATTGCAAATAAAATTGTAAGTATGCTTATTTAAATTTATGTTATGCATTATTGTAACGATCATTCATTTTTTTTATAAATTATTGATCATTTATATGTTTTATTTTGTTTCATAGGATTTTGTTCCGAGTATTTCAAACATGTTTGAAGGTATTTATTATATGGAGCCAAATGTTATGACTGTGATGAAAACTTTCAACACAGACAAAGAAAAGAAAAGGAGATTGAAGAAAAGATCAATAGTTTGTGACATTGCAATAGCACAAAGAGGGGATCAACCAAGAGTCACTAAGGTGGGTCAATCTAGTAAACCTAAACATGTTTATTTTGAAGATGTGGAACATGAAACTGAAAATTATGATATAATTAGTGAGGAGGATATTAGAACTGTTTTACAAAAGGAGAAAACAAATCAGACACGAAAAATAAAAATAGCCAAATATGTCTCTCTTTTACATGATGATGAAGATATTTTTTTATAAAATAACTCATCTGTTAACCAATAAGAAGAGGAAATCAAATATTGGTCAACTTTTAAGAGTCATGAGTAGTAGGGAATAACAAACTGAAAGCTCTAACGGAAGCAGAGAAATCATAAAACCAGGTGCTGAGTTAGAGGATGGCATTATTAAAACAAAACAAAATTCCATTCAATATGAGTTGAGGAAGAATAAATTAATTCTTGGTGTCCAAACATTTGAGCTTAATGTCAACCAATTTTATAGGCCAGATGAAGGACAATCACAATATAAAATTAGAAAGGCCGATCACCTACATGTACATAATCTGAACACATTGTTCAGGTTCAATCCATATGCGCATGTGGTGGATTATGTGGTTCTTCTTGATCCACATCAAGTTCCCGACAAACAGGAATTTGACAAGATAAAATGTTTTGATTATAAGAATTATTTAATTGGAGGGAACCATTCGCTAGAGGCTTAAAGACAGTTGATTGGCGTATCCCAATAATTATCTTTTTTAAACAGTGAAATGCATCATTTACGTTGGCTTAATAGAAATAGAATCAAGTTTATTGGCATGGGATCATAATGAAGATAATAAATACAGAATGAAAAATGCCTTCATCCAAATGGTCATATTTATTCATAATGAATTCATAGAAAAATGTGGTGGGGATAAGACACATGTTACTATAACATTTTGGAAGGAATGTTTAATGGAAACAAGTTATCAAATTGATGAAAAAATCAAAGCAAAAGATGGAAAAATGCATTCAAGTATATTCAAAATAATGGATAACATTTTTCAGTTGGCATTTAGAACTGGGGAGATATGGGATTTGATTGATGATATTTTTGAGTGGTGGGAGAATATTTCCATAAAAAAATAGAAGGTTAAAAAGAGTAAACCCATAATTTGTACCAACAGTAAGACAGGTCTTGAAATGAAGCAACTTCCAGAGGATATGACTATCACACCTTGGAGAACAATGCAACGTGTGAAGGATGAGAAACTAGTCAAATCAGTACTAGCCTGTGTGAAGTCAAGTGAATTATCAATGGATTAATGTGTGTAGAATTTCAAAAGTAAGTTTCTTGAATTATTTCATATTTTCTTTCATTATAATTTTATTTTAAATAAAACATAATGTTGTTGGTAGAACTTTTTATACATGTCACTATACTAATGGTTTTAACTTTATGTATTTAGTCAAAATATTTTTATCAAAATAGAAGAACATATGGTTAAAGTTTTGAATGAAGACAATTTGGATGATGTTGTGGGCCACTACCAAGAAGCAAGTTCTGTAGCAACACTTAAATATTTTTATATTGCATTCAATAAGGTATGTTGATTTATACATTCATTTTATTCATATTTAAACTATTTTTATTTTATTACTTATAGATATATATTTTTATGTCATTAAAGATGTCGAAGAAGGATGGAAATGGAGAACCAAATACTTTCAAAAGCTTTATGGAAAAATTAAGTTGTAAAAGATGATGAAGAAGCATCTTATGAATGTTGAACTTGATCCTACTCTTAATCATTACATTTGGAATGGGCTCTATAGTATCAAATATCAATAATACAAGGTGACTGTGAAGACATTGCATCACTAATACAAAAAAGGGAATATGCCCTAGTTATTGCAGATATTCCTCATGGTTTCAATTTCCCAGACATTGAATATGATAGTGAACCATATACTTATCAAGCTTTTAGTAAAGTGGTTATGGGTTTTGAAGAAGTGACGACATCACCACTTTGGCGATTTGTGACATTTCATTCAGAAACACAGCTTGAAATGTTATTAACAAGTTTCAAGGGAAAAACAAACTCAAGGATTCAACTTACATGGTATGACTTTGAAATTGTATGTTTGATTACTGTTAAATTTTTTTATTTATGTATAGTTTAATTGAACTTTAACTATGTTATGTTACACGAAGAGTCAAATATTGTTTCTTCCAAAGATCAGCCTATTATAAATGATTGTGAGTTCATCCATGTTGAACATTGGATAAAAGAGGATAGCTATAAGTGTATTCTTATGAATCGAGTAGATGGGAAGAGTCACAGCCAAGTATTGGTTCATGATGCAGTTGTAGGAAAACTAACATATGAGGATAAAGATGCAAAAGGAGATATAGTTAACATTTATCAAAAACCACAAGCACTGATTAAATATCTTATAAATCTATGTTCAAATGAAGGAGATTGAGTTTTAGATTTATTCTCAGGTTCAGGTAAGTTTTATTATAAAAAAATTAATTTAAATATTTTATTTTTTACTTTTTATGTCTTTATACTATATTCTTATTTATTTCTTTTTTGTTTGATGATTAGGTACAACAATAGCATGTTGTCTACCAAAAGGAAGAAATTTCATTACCATTGAGAAATACCCAATGCTATGAAAATTTATTCAACAAAGAATTAACACTCTTCAATTCCTTCTAGATGCGAAGCAAGAAGTTGGTTTGAGGAAAGGAGATTTTAGTGAATCACGTGTGGCAAAAAAAGAAAAGGAACCTCAACCACCATTATATGGAATGATTAGAAAGGGACACTTCGGAAGTTTTACAGACATGAAAGATCCATTAGAAGATGACAATGACCAAAATGAAGCACAAAATGTTGCGGAAGAAGACATCAATCATGTTCTAGAAAATGTTGAGCATGGATTAGTTGATATTGTTGATGATCTTTAAGTTATGCTTGCAAATAAAGCTTAGTTTTGAGATATATTAATTAGTTTTACTTGTAATGTTTAGACTTTGATATTTTATGAGAAGAATCCTTATTTTTTTATAAAAAAAATGTGATTAATATTATTTTTTGACATAAAATTCAATTAAAATGCTATTTTCTTAAGTTTTTTGTTAATATTTTCCCAAAAAATTAGTTTATTAGCATGTTTTTTTTTTTAAGTCTCTAAACGTGTATTTTTGGATTTTATTTATACTGAAAATTTTTAATTTTTTGTTATATGGTTCAAAATATTGGATTTTTAGCAAAAATTATTTGATGTGCATTGAAATATTAATAAACAATACATAAACATGTAGAAATATAAACTTTATGATATTGAGCATTTTTTTATTTTTTTATCTATGTGAAAAAATGAAGATTTCATTACAATTTTTTATTTAAAAATATTTAAAAAAAAAAAATCTTTTTAAAACACAGGTACATAAATGCACTTAAAAATAAACATCTCAGGGAAGAGGAAGACATTAGAAAATGTATAGTGTCAAAATCAATCCTCTTAAAATTTTTTGCTAATGATACACCACCACTATTCTAAATTGACATAAAAAGCATGAGACAAAAAAATAAAAATAAAAATAAATATAATGTGCCAAAAACATGTTCCAAAAAAAAAAAGCGATTTTGCATCACCACTTTTCAAAATCGGGTGTTTTTCTTGCTACCTCAAAAAAGTAGGTACTAGTTCAGTTACCTATTTTATCGGTAACTATTTTTTCACCTCCTTGAATGATTGACATATTAAATACAATTTTTTTATTAAATGATACATGTATTTAGGAATATACATATATAATTTTTTTTGAAAAAAAAAAAGTCAGTGCGCCACAAAAAAAAGCCATGCATCGGTAATGGTGCTTCTCTTTTTTTCGCGCATCAACAGCGGTGCGTCAAAAACTTTGCAGCGCACTGGAGGCGGTGAACCTGCAAATTTTTAGCACACCTCTCTACTCGCATTGTAACAAGGTCAACGATATGAGTGGGTAAATTACTTCATCGTTGAATATGTAGTTATGCCACGAGGACGGTGCACTGACCAAACTATATGCCCCGAGGTGTATAGTTTAGGAAGCACACCACCCTCCTAACATCACTACATAGTCAACGGTGTGGTCGTTTACCTGGCCACACCGTTAACCATGTAAAATTTGTAGAATGCGATGCGCCGACAAAAATACCCATTCCAGGATAGATATTTCCCTCAACGCACCGCATTCCCACAATTGGACATGGTCAACAATGCGGTAGGGTAACCCACTGTACCGCACTTTTTTAATTTTAAAGAATCACGGTACACTTTTTTGGTACTTCCATAGAACTGGTGCATATATCGTTAACATTGGTCACGGTGTGACCTGTAAATTTACAAGTAGCACTGTAGACCAGTGCGAGCTGAACGACTCAAGCGCACCATGCGAGAAATTTTTTTTTAATAAGGGGAATTTTAAGCTAATTTACAAAACTAATCTACTAAAAGGTTTAATTGTGGAAAAAAGGAAAATACCTGTACATTTGGTCATCAAGGAGGCATATTGGCTATAGAATATGCAAAACTAAATTTTCCTAGCATTTTTCAAAATTCAAAATGGAGATGGTGGGTAATGGACAATAGAAGTGCATGCTATGGGAGCACCGATGGAAGGGAGCCTCACACAAGTTAAATTTTCACTGGTGCTTGAGAGCCCTGGAGCACTGAAAACTGAAAAATGTGGATTTTTGGTCATAATTTTTGTTTATTTAACCCTGTTCCGGTGCACGGGTTTTATAGGTGCACTGGTGCGGTTTCTTAAGACTGCACTGGGCTGTTTTAGTTTTGGCGCATGGTTTTAGGATGCACTGGTGTGGAATATTTGTAAAGAACCAATGTGCTATAGTAATATGATGCACTGAGCAGTTTTGTACCAAGTGCATGGTGTCCCAGTTTGCCAATGTTTTATTCGCACCAGTGTGGTTTAGGATGATGAATGCACCGGATGAAAAATATTCGCAAAAACCTCCACTCACCAACCTCCTCTAGTAACCTTCACTACAAATGGATGTATGGGGTATTTTTATAAGGGGTTCATAAAAAAAACCCACTATAGGGTCTTTTCCTTGTATTGTTAGGTGTGTACACTAGAATTTATTGTTGATTTTGCTAAAATGTAAGGAGAAAATATCATAATTATAACGAATCGACAATTCTTAAAAATCCAACTAGTTCCATAATATTTCTCAAATTCCATCACGGATTTATCCCTATCCATCTGGAGACGTAATATTTACTTCATATTTTATTTATATTTTCATTATCTAATTGAATTTATGTTTTTTATCCATGTCAATCACCTTAATAAAATTTATATTGTATGCAAATTTGCAGGTTGATGCAAATTCAAAATCAATTTCAGATGCACAAAATATTCAAACAGATTGGAAAATTCGGAAGCTCTTATAAGAAGCAGCATATCGCACGGCACATTTGGTAGATGAAAATGGATAGTCACTTCACCCTATCATTTGTAACAATATTGCATCTTCTAGCCACAATCTTAGGACAATGATGGTAATAATAATTTTTTGGTATATTAGTGTAATTATGTCAACGTCAAAAAAATTAATCATACATTGTCAACGTTCTTACTAATTGATATCATATATTTTTTACTAATCATGTTCAAATATATTTTTTGAAATTATTAGGATTCTAGTGATGATTAGCGACCTAACTACCATCTTCTGTTTCACCACACAACAATGTCAAATCAAGAGAAGGTTGAATTAAGAAAAAAATCAGAGAGGAATGATACCAAGAATGGTTGAATCAACCACCGATTCAATTCCCACTACATATAGATTCACCAATTATTAATGACTACAACAATAGTAGTTCTTCACAAGTTGAAATGGAGGCAGTCAAATAGAGGTTGGGATGGATGATTACTTAAGGGATACTAATGCCATGGAGACAATGTTGTTAGATGCATTCCAAAACGATGATTAGCTAGGGGATGATGCTTATATCGCTGACACCTTTTTCGAAAGCCTTAAATTTTCTTCCACCACCCCTCTCTTTGTACTTGTTAGTCAGTCAGAGTCTACCCAATTGGGGACAGTGATGTTACTATACAACTTGAAAGAAAATTTTGGCTTGTCGAATGCATGTTTCTTGGAAATTTTGAGGTAAGTTACCATAATGTCCTACCTTATATACATTTGAGAAATATAATCACAAAATGAACATTACAAATGGTCAATTTTATGAACATTAATAATTATATCGACATTAATGTACATTTAATATTTTCCATGAGCACCAACTACAAGTTATTCAAATATAAGGTTCTTCGAAGAGATAATGTCTTGCCCAGTAGCTTCGAAGAGGCAAATAAATTAGTGAAATTGTTGGGTGTTGAGTATATATCATATCATGCATGTCCAAATTATTGTATTATATATAGAGGATAATATGTATACAAAGAGATATTTCTGAAATGTGGGCATGATAGGTATGATAAATCAAAAGAAAAGGGTAAATCATGTGGTCCTCCTTTTTATATATTGAGGCACATGCATATAATCCCAAGTATTCAAAGGATTTTTTGTTGCAAATAATTAAATATGTTTCAGGGATGGCATGCATCACACAGAAGTTACTTGGGATTTATGTTAATCCAAACTAATTTAATAACCATCGATCATATAGAGAATACATGGCCCGAAAAATTGTAGGATGAAGTACGAAGTCTATGACTCAGCATAGCCATGGATGGCGTCAAACCATATTCCCTCCAGAACACCAACTATTCTGTTTGGCCTGTAGTAGTGATCAATAATAATATCCCCCCATGGTTTTCCATGAAGAATGAACATCTTATGTTGCCTCTCATAGTCCCTGGTAGAAGACAAGTGAATAATATAGATGTCTACTTACAACCACTGGTAGACAAATTAAAGGAATTATGGGATGGGACAAATGTATACGATGTATCAAGACCCATTGCAACAGAGAGGATTTTTGCGTTGTATGGCATATGTGCTTACACGAAACATGATTATCCAAGCTTAGGAGTTCGTTCTAGTAAATTACATGTTATTAGTTATTTAATTTAATTGTAACAATATTCTTCCACATATTAGTTATTTAATTTGTTGTAATTTTTCCAATCTTCATGACATTCTTTAATGTACCATGCATATAAATTGTATACAATAATCTTGCAAGTCTTGTAACAAAAGGGTATTTTGGATGTAAATGATGTGGACCTTTTCTGACAGCTAGATGGTCCAACGACCTACAAAATTCAGTGTATGACTGCTCCAAGGTATTCCTCCCAGGCTGACACCCCTACAAAAGAGCAGCATCCGCTTTCAATGGTAAACAATAGAGAACCCAAAGGCCTCCAATAATAACACCAGTGGAATGGCTTGGAGCATATGAGAGAGAGAAGGAGAAGGATTTCATAGAAACTTTTGATTCAAATGGGGAGCCTATGTTCGATGAACCTAAATTCTTTGACACCTATGTTGAGAAATTTTTCAATGGAATGAAAAGGAAATATATATTTTATAACCTCCCATATTGGGAGCATCTTAATATTACCCACTTATTAGATCCCATGCATATATTTAAAAATGTTTCATCTTCTTTATGGAGTGACAGATCATCGAAAAAAAGTGACACATTGGTTGTTAGCAAAGATCTTATTACTTCAAAAACAAAAAATAAACATTGGCCAAGATGATTAGAAATTACGGGATCAGAGGCAGGCGTTGGTCCCTTTAATTCATGGTATTTAAAATAAGGTTATGTCCCATGGACTTTAAAAATATATGATATTTCTTTGGCAAAGGAAGTTATAATGGGTGTGAGGGTTCCATCTTCATACAGGTCTTGACTACAACGTTGCTTCACCGTGGATGACCATTTGTCGAGGTTGAAATCGCATGACCATTTGAATATTTTGAGAGTATGTATAATGTCAAAAGCATGGTTTTATTGTTTTCTATATTAGTAAATTTTATCCCATGCAGGGATCATTAAACATAACTAATTTTGTATATTGTAGCACTTGTTTATAACTTTACAGTGTCATTATCCTTTGTTCATGTGTGGGTGTGTGAAACATAAATTCACTGAAGACCTAGGATGTTCCATATCTAAATTATTTTCATTTGTATGTTGGATCACGTCAAAGGAGATTAATGCGGCTAGCATTCCATTGTGGCATCAAGAAATAGTTGAGATTGTTTTAATGTTTGAGAAGGAACATCCGACGAGTTTCATGAACTTCTAGGTTCATCTTCTAATCCACCCTATAGATGAGGTTGAATTAGATGGGGCTGTTTCTTGTCGTTGGATGTATTTCTTTGATAGGTACATAAAGAAATCGAGAGGTTTTTTTCAACAAATGGAAAAACCCGAGGGGTCTATGGCAGACGGGTACATATCATATGAGTATTTCTATTATGTAAGTCAGTACATCAAGCAGATTGACAACAAACCAGGTGCGGTGATTTTGGACAATGAAAGGGATGAAGACAAAAGAGAAGGGGAGTTGCTCCGAACGAATGGAAAAAAACACTTGATAAAGAGTAAGTGACTTATAATTTTTAAAATTTACAAAAATTAAATATTCATGTTGAAATTTGATATAATGTATACTTTTATCTCTATGTAATATATAATTTTGGTTTGATTTCATCAGCGAATGCATAAATTGAAGTAATCAATAAATTTGTTCTTTACGATTCCAAGGCGACACAACCGTGTGTCGCATTGTACGAACAAGACAGGATGAAATGGGATAGTGACAGGAAAGAATTTAGATGGTTGAACGGTAGAAGTGTTCCTTATCCTGATCATTTAAAAGAAAATACACCAAAATATGCCCCAAAAGTTGGGTTCCTGACCAAGTCAGAGAATAATATGGTGCAACTAGTCGTTACCCACGTGTTGAAGAGGATGCGCTAAACGTAGGGATTGGGTGCACTAACTCAGTAATAATCTATTTAATATATATGTACAACTGAAACTTAATAATGTACCTTTAAAATGTAATTACATCTATATTTCATATTTTAACTGTTGGGTTATTATAAGACACATGACACTATGATTTTTTAACTTTTTTATAGGTGCATTTGTTCCCATCTACGTGGGCATATGGACACCATTTTCACACAAAAAATGCTGATGATGGACACATGAAACAAGATTATGGAGTGGAAGTTGAATTCGATCAATCTAGTCGATCTAGCCACCATGATAAAAACCTAGTACGAGGGGTGTTACGCTATGTCAGAAATATACAAGAGATCATTGATGTGGATTTCTCTTCTTTCCAATGTGTTGGTTTTAGGTGCAAGTGGTGGGAAAAATTTGATCAAAATAATGTAAAGGAAGATTGCAATAGTAGGTTGATATGTATCAACTCTAGAAATATGTGAGATGAAGCTAATGAGCCCTATGTTTTCCCCAAACATTGCAACCAAGTGTTTTGTTTACCCAGTGTGTTGCATAGGGATTGATGGTTTGTACTGAGACATGACCCTAGATCATAACATATTTTTTAGAACAATAGTGTTATCATGCCAAGCGAGCTAGAAGATAATGAGGGTGATCATGAGAACCAAGAGTGATATGGTACATGTGTTATTTCATCAATATTTATACTTTTTAAGACGGTTTTTTATAGAGAAAAGGACTCAATAACCTTATAACTTATCAGACTCTTTTCTACGAAACATTATAATTTGTATTATGAATTAATTGGTAATTTGCATTGTGGTAATGTTAAAAGAAATATTTCACTTCATAATTTGCAATTATGTTGATCTAAAAAAGAATGGTGTATTGTATAAAGTTCTTTTTTTTGTATGTAAGATCATAACAAAATAATGATAATTCTAAAGTACATGAATTTGTTTGCATTGTTTTCTGAGCTTTATTATGTTACAAAAATTCATATTATTCTAGATTTATTATTTTACAATTATTTACAATTTTAGAAATTTACAAATTTACAAATTTTAATAAAATCATTTCACATTAATACAATTAAAATTTTACAAATATTTTACATGAAATTACAATTATAATTACAATTATAATTACAAATACAATTACAATTACAATTTTACAATTTCACATACAATTAAAATTAATTACAATTGCAATTTTAGAATTTTACATATAATTACAATTTTACAATTAAAATCATTTCAGAGTAATATAATTAGAATTAGAATTACAATTACAACTACAATTTTACAATTTAACATACAATTACAATTAAAATTAAAATTACAATTTTACAATTTTACATACAATTACAATTACAATTGCAGTTTTACAATTACAATCATTTCAAAGTGATACAATTAAAATCTTACAAAAATCTTACATACAATTAGAATTACAATTACAATTACAATTACAATTTTACTATTTCATATACAATTACAGTTTTAGAATTTTACATACAATTACAATTACAATTTTAGAATTTTACATAAAATTTACAATTACAATTGCAATTTTACAATTTTACTTATATATCACTACAATTACAATTATTTCAAATTAATACAATGAACATTTTACAAATATTTTACATACAGTTACAATTAACAGTTACAATCATTTCACATAAATACAATTAATATTTTACAAATATTTGACATACAGTTACAATTAAGATTACAATTACAATTAAAATTTTACAATTTCACATACAATTACAATCATTTCAAAATAAATTAAATATTACAATTACAATTAAAATTTTACAAATATTTTACATACAATTAAAATGTAATATCCCAAAAATGGATTTCTCAGCAAATCATGCCTGAAAAAATGCATTTTTCAGGAATGTGTGCTTCAGATATCATAAAAAGTGTTTAAAAACACTCATCAACCCCCTCCAAATACTGCAGTAACCTTTACTCAGCTTTTATAGGCAAAAAGGTGGGGAAAAGTGAGGAGTTTGGCCCTAAAATGAGTATATAAGAAAATATGAATAAAATGAAGGTCAAGGTTCTGTAATATGTTATATTAGGTCAAGAGAAATATGCATGTCAAATTTCAGCAAAAAAAAATGTGTTTTACTAAGTTAAACAGTTCCTCCTTCGCGACTAGTCAAGAAAAACCTCGATTTCCCATGACTTTGAGTATGCAGAAATTTACTGAAGCAAGGGAAGCATAATTTCTAAATTGATAAGATGTAAAATATTATGAAAAATCATATAATGAGTTTAGGAATAGGGCATATGAATTAAGCAAGGTTAAACAACAGTTTTACAAAGAAAATCCCTCAAGATTGAGGTGCCGCAAGACAAGAGAATGACCCAGAAACCCTTTAACGTTATTTCCAAGAGGCTGAAGCTTATTTTTATTATATTAAATATCTACAACTGATAAATACATGAAAACAGAAATCTATAATGAAACAAAATTCCCAAAGGGATCTTTATTACATTCCCCTTGGGATTTCAGCAATACATGAAAATGCCGGAGTAGCTGGGCAGCTACGGAAACTATGGAACTAGAAATATGTAGAGAAGGCTGAATAGATGAAAATATATGAAGTAAAACTCCTCTAGTGATCTCCAAAGTGGAAGGCTAATCCTTACACTTGAGATCCCACCCTCTAATCAATTTGCAAACCCCGCAGCAAATGCATTATGAAAATAACGCAGCTATTGGAGAAAAATACGTAGTAGGGGAAAGAATATGTGTTGGACGGATGCCAAGATCTGAAAATAAGCTCTCAAGCTTCCAAACTGATTCTCAAAATTCAAGGAAGACTCCCCCTCTGAAAAACAAGCAGTGGAAGTGGTGTTGTGGAGTCTCCACAACAAAACCTTACAACACAGTATTATGTTGCTGCAAAAATAATGTTATCCTGGAGGATGATGCTTCGGTTTCGAACCAAAATAATGATGGGAAAACCTCACCCAAGCAGGCACTCAAATTCCCCCGGGGCTGAGGGTGAGATCTCCGAACGGAGACACTCAGTGCACTAAACAGTGTTGCACACTAGCTAAACAACCAGCATGCTCAAGAAGTCGAGATGACCAACTCAATATCATAAACATATGCATGAATGCCAATAGATATCCTCCCCTCTATTTATATAGCAATTGGAGACTCCTCATGGGCCCTTCCTCTAGAAGCTACCCTTTCTCTAGAAGCTTCCCTCCTATGTAGTGCTTTCAAACTCATACCCTGCGCTGGTTACTTGGTCAAACCTCTTTGCAAATATATCATTTCACACATGAGGGTGTGAAATCTGGTTTCATGGCTGTTCCCTTTCCATACTAGAGGGATTTTATTTATGTTTTTATTATCTTTGGGCCTCCTTACCCAATCATTCATCTCCTAAATGAGTTTAGGAAAAATTTAATGCTCCAATTTATTGAAGAAAAATTTGGAACATTACAGTCCTCCCCTCCCAAATGTTGCTTGTCCCCAAGCAACTGCAAGGATATAACTGAAGAATATCCACTCAAGGCATGGAGTCTAGAATATAATGAGGAACATCTCCCTCATGTGGATCCTCCATCCCCAAACAACCATCCAAACAAAAGGAGCCACCCCCCAACAAGGCAACTCCTGAAAATCTACTTCCACCTCAAGCTCTGGTAATGAAGGTGGGCTGAAAATATAAACTTGGCAAGCATCATAGCTTACCCCATGTTGTACTTCTCTCCACTCATGGAAAGTGTAGATTGTATGCTGATCCTGGGCTGCAAAACTATTGCCCTCCAATGGCAAGTGAAGAACAATCCTCCAAAGAAGGCTCCTCCAACAATGAAGAACAAGTTGGCCCCAAAACAATCCATCCATGAAGAATAGGACATGGTCATCATGGAACATCCTAATGAGAGCTTTTATAAAGGTTTTACATGATGATACATGATGCAAAAAATTTCTCACAAGGATACAATGCAGTCTCATCCACTGCAACTTCAGAAAATTACATGGCAAGCAATGTACATGATTCATCACATCTACTAAAGGATAGTAAATGGCTGAATGTAACAACAATAATACATGATCAAGAACTTTCCCATGGCTGTACAATGGAATAATATCAATCTTATGGCCCACCTCAAAAGAGAACAAATATTTAGCTGTGGTGGCCATATCTCCTCTCATGCTCCCATTAGAACATGTAGTGCAGAAATTGTGAGAATTCTTCCCACTCACGGAAAAATCCAGCTCATGTGTCTCCCTCATAATCAAGCCTCCCATAAAAATCTGATATATATCAGAAAATGAATACATGATCAGCAGCAAAATGAAGAAAATTCTGAAGGTTACAAGTGATGCAAGAAGGTACCAACAACTTTCCTAGTAGTGACAATGCAATTTTGCAAGTTGTTGGTTGATAAAAGTACATGGCAAAATGTTTCTTTTTACATGGTAAATCATGCATGTCAGCAACTGAACATACATGTGGTGGTAAAAAATTTTCCCAAGGCTACAAAAGAGATGGCTGCCTCCATCATGTAGATTGGCCCAATACAATTCATGGAGCGATTTGACGAGCTTTCCCTCTTGTGAAGCAATGCACTGCATAGGAATGGTAAGAGTGTGAAAATCAATGAACGTATAAACAAGCTTCTCACCATATGTCGGAAGTAGTATGGTACATGGGTCCATACATGAGTCCTTCATCATTTTTTGGCATGCTATGGAGAAGAATGAACCATGTGCTGCAAAAAGATAATCCTCCTTATGCTTGAAAAACCAAGTCAAGAAGAATATGCCATAGATGTCTCTATCATCATTACCTCCTCTTTTTTCATCAAGTGCAAAAAATATGAAGTGATCCTCAGACCTATGGGTTATGGATCCACCATATATCTACTATGCACACTTCATCCATAAGTCATTACTCCAAGGTGACAACGCTGTCAGCTTATGCAAACAAGCCCATGTCAATACACAACTATGTTCTTTGACATGCTCCTTGTCAAATATTATTCCAATAATGCTGCAAAAAATGTGGAATACTTCCCAAGATGGAAGTGCTTCCCAATCATCATCAAAGACCAAGGAGGTAGTGCCATCCCCTCCTCCTGCAACATCATACAAAGTGTGAGAGAAAATCTTCCCTTGCTCTCCCAAGCAAAGCAACAAAGTATTTTGCTGCCTCCTCATACTTCCATCATACATCTCGTGTGATGAAGACACATCAACATCATGCATCCATTCTCTATGCTACTCAATGATGCAAGTATCCTGCCATATTTTCCCCATCCTCCCATTCTTAGGAAGAGTGTTTTCCAAGTGATGGCCAAACTCTTTCAAGAGTAACCAGCGTAGCCAAGCCTCCTGCTGCCCAGTATCATAGATCTATAAGTAGCCTCCTAGTTCCTTTCTCATCAACCACATCCACTCAATCACCTGTGGATGCCTCCTTCTTCTCCTCATCCTGGTAGTCCTCTCATGACGGCTACCAACCTCCCAAATCAAATTCCTCTCTTTGCACTTTTTGGGATTTTGAAATGTAAGCTTCTCAAGGATCAATGAGACCCTATCAAGAATCAAATAGGTGGTAGGCAAAAACCTCCCATCATGATGTGTATGGCTCAAGAAATGTCCAACACAAGCATGAGAGATGTTATCCATCCTAAGATGTCCTCCATATTCTATCTGCTCTTGTGAGAAGGGAAGAAAAGCATTGCATTCCATGGTGTGTCAAAGTGCATCTCCAATGAGATATCTCCTTGAGACCCCCCTTTCATCCATAGTCTTCCAAAACTAATGATGTCTTGGATCTAAAAGTAGAAGTTCCTCTTTGAGCTGAGAAGAGCTCATTGAGAAAGTGTCATCTTGAAGGGAAAAAATGATTCTAACTCCAAGATGTCTACCATCAATCTTCAAGGCGTCAAACCCGAACCTCCAATGTGATGCACAATCCAACAATGGTTCATGAGAAAGATGGTTTGATTCCTTATTGAGTGTTTCCATGTTGCACAACGCAGTTCAACCAAGCTACTCTTGATGTGCATTTGGAACTTCTTGTAGGGCTACAAGAATCCCTTCCTCAAAAGTGTTGGTTGCCCCAACTTTTGATGCATGTGGCTGTTCCTCCATGAGTGGGACAATGTTATCACAAGCCTCCTCAAGAGGTGATGTGATCTCTTCTTTATTTTTTCTTTCTCCATCAAAAGTTTGGATCAAACTTTGAGTGAACTTTGCAAAAGTCTTCACCCTTGCATGGCTCAAGTGGCTGCACAACCAATTATAGTCTTCACCCTCCAAATGTTGTGTTGAGATTTCAACAACTTCTTTCCCTGCTATAGGATGTAGTAGGAAAAATGCCTCCAACTTTCTCACCCAAGTTTTTACATTCGATGACCCATCAAAGGTAGACAACAGAAATCTATTGCCTTTGATTTCTTTTCTGCTACATGTTCTCTTCTCTTCCTTCAGCTGGATGAAATGAGGAAAATCTAGAGTTCCCCTGAAGGCTCTAGATTGAGATCTATACTCAACAAGGTAGTCACTGAGAATCTGATGATCCAAATATCTTCCATGCTTAATATATTCTTCTTGATGAGAATAGGAAGTGCATGGTACTTCCTCTTCTTTTTTTTTCAATCTTCTTGACCTCCTCAAAGGTGGATGCATTTCCTCTGGATCTAAAAATAGATGAGAATAAACTTATCCTTTTCAATGTTCTGATATTCTTGGGCTTAGAATCATAGGGATCAGTGGACCCCTCATACATGGGAAAAGGTGACCTCCCAGTGGTATGCTGCAACTTTGAACTCTGCATACTAGATCCCCCATTGTTCCATTCACTTTCATCCTGCCTGAGCTGACAGTAATATTTGAAAGGAAAAGCTTCTCTAAATTCTCCCCCCATGGAATTAAATTTATGGAAATATTCTCCAAAGGGTATATGATCATGCTGCCTCCCTTCCTCACTCGGTATTGGAGGTAAGAATGTAGGCATTGTGATCCTGGTTGGCCTACTGAAGGCTGGTGAATGCCGGTCATACTGTTATGATATCCCCATATTTTTCACCTCTACATTTTCTCTTCCAGTGTCGTAGATAACTATCTCCACAGGCTAAGCCAAAACTATGCTCTGATACCACTATAATATCCGAAAAATGGATTTCTCAGCAAATCATGTCTGAAAAACGAAATTTTTAGGAATTTGTGCTTCAGATATCATAAAAAGTGTTTTAAAACACTCATAAAACCCCTACAAATATTTCAGCAACCTTTACTCAGCTTTTATGGGCAAAAAGGTGGGGAAAAGTGAGTATTTTGGCCCTAAAATCAGTGTATAAGACAATATGCATAAAATTAAGGGTCAAGGTTATGGAATATGTTATATTAGGTCAATATGGATATGCATGTAATATTTCAGCAAAAAAAAGGCATTTTACTAAGTTAAATAGTTCCTCCTTCCCGACTAGTCAAGAAAAACCCTGATTTCCTGTGACTTTGAGTATGCAAAAATTTACTGAAGAAAGGGAAGAATAATTTATAAAGGTATAAGATTTAAAATAGTATGAAAAATAATATAATGAGTTTAATAACAGTTAATAGGCATTAAGCAAGGTTAAACAACAGTTTTACATAGAAAATCCCTCAAGATTGAGGCGTCGCAAGACAAGAGAATGACCCAGAAACCCTTCAGCATTATTTCCAGGAGGCTGAATCTTATTTTTATTATATTAAAGATCAGAAACTAATAAATACATGAAAAAAAATATCTATAATGAAACAAAATTCCCAAAGGACTCTTTATTACATCCCCCTTGGGATTTCAGCAATACATGAAAATGCAAGAGTAGCTGGGTAGCTACGACAACTATGGAACTAGAAATATGTATAGAAGGCTGAATAAGATGAAAATATTTGAAGTAAAACTCCTCCAATGGATCTCCAAAGTGGAAGGCTGATCCTTACACTTGAGATCCTACCCTCCAATCAATCTGCAAACCTCGCAACAAATGCACTATGAAAATAACGCAGCTATTGGAGAAAAATACGTAGTATGGGAAAGAATATGTGTTGGCTGGATGCCAAGATCTGAAAATAAGCTCTCAAGCTTCCAAACTGATCCTCCAAAGGCAAGGAAGACTCCCGCTCTGAAAAAAAAACAATGGAAATGGTGTTGTGGAGTCTCCACGGCAACACCTTACAACACAATATTATGTTGTTGCAGCAATAACACTGTCCTGGAGGATGATTCTTCGATCTCGAAACAAAATAATGATGGGAAAACCTCACCCGAGCAGGCACTCGAAGTCCCCCGGGGCTGAGGGTGAGATCTCCGAACGGAGACACTCGGTGCACTAAACCGTGCTGCAGACTAGTTAAACAACCAACGTGCTCAAGAAGTCGAGATGACCAACTCAATATCATAAACATATGCATGAATTCCAATAGCTCTCCTCCCCTCCATTTATATACCAATTGGAGACTCTTCATGGGCCCTTCCTCTAGAAGCTTCCCTTCCTCTAGAAGCTTCCCTCCTATGTAGTGCTTTCCAACTCATACCTTGGGCTGGTTGAGTTGGTCAAACCTCTTTGTAAATATCTCCTTTCACACATGAGGGTGTGAAATCTAGTTCCATGGTTGTTCCCTTTCCATACTAGAGGGATTTTATTTATGTTTTTATTATCTTTGGGCCTCCTTACCAAATTATTCATCTCCTAAATGAGTTTAGGAAAAACTGAATGTTCCAATTTATTGAAGAAAAATTTGGAACATTACATAAAATTAAAATTATAAATACAATTACAATTTTACAATTTTACATACAATTAAAATTAAAATTTCAATTACAATCACGACATAATATTTAATAAATATCATGATTTAATATTAAATTAAATGAACATCACAATCATCATAACCATTGTACAAACATCATATTTGACTAAAAAACACATTCAAAATCGCTAACATCATCTAATCATCACGGTCATGATCATCTAACAAAACACAATTAGCATTGCATAACATCATCAAAACACAAACATCGAATATACATCTCATGTCAAATAACTGCTATCACATACACATCTATCTAGAAGTTGCACACTAAATGAACATATCTGACATGACCTAACTATATACACATCATGATGATCATCAACACGTAAATGAAGTACAATTGCAACATGAACATAAAATACATGGACCATATATATACTGCGCTGACCTCGACTAGTGCTACTATTGATGATGTACCACCAACTAATATTTGACATTTATATTATAGTTGTATATTATTGACATTATACAGTTATATATATAATGTCAATAATATACATATGTAATATAAATGTCAAATATCAGTTGGTGGTACATCATCAATAGTAGTACTAGTCGAGCTTTGCTCAGTCAATGTTGTAGCCTTGAAAAGCTCAGATATATGTTGATTATCACGTGTGTGCTGATCTGGTGATTCCTCATGCTGATCAGGATGAACTGTTGGCTACTCATGATGACTAAACATGGACGGTCCAGCCTGCTCATGATCATGAATATTTCTGGATGCTGTAGGCTGCTGATGATGATGACTCGACGTGGATGGTCCAGCCTACTCATAATCATGAATGCTGGATGTTGCAGGCTGAGAAGGCTAACTTGACGTGCATGGTACAGCCTGCTCATGATCATGACTGCTAGTTGATGCTACAGGTTTATCATATTTTGTGCAAGGTGAATGATGATCACTCCCCTGATTTTGACCATCAGATGATGCATCGCTGCTTGACTATCAACATATTGTGTCTCGACCATCGCTACATCAAAGGGCCCTCCTCAACCACGTCACCAAAATGGTAGCTCCTATCACATGCCGCATCAGGGTGAACATGTCACATGGCATGCCTCTCCACATCTGTACTAGCCTAGCATTGGCATGTATCTCTCTTATAGTGGTGGGCCTGAATCCCCCCTCCATAAGAAATGCACAGATTTTGTCCCAAAACTCCATCTTAAATCTAGTGTCAGGCCTACGCCTGGCAATAGCTGGTACCGAAAAAACATGAGGACCAAGTCTTTCTGCACCAGCCTGATCCTCGACATCTGCCATCTCCTAATTATCATCAGGATCTAAACCTGGATCATTTGGTGGTGGTGGAACCTCATCGTCATCAAATGACCCAATGTCTAAATATATATATATATATATAAGTACACAAAAATAATTAGACAATCTCATTAAGCAGTTTAATAAAAACAAGTTAAAGAGCATGTTAGAATAAATCTAACTAAAACAGTAATATTACCTCTATCATTTGGTGGATCATTATCTGTGAAGAGGATGTTGGCACACCCTCACCAATCCAAACCAGCGTACGGATAGGGGACTAGAGTGAATGGATGCTCATCAACAGTGGCTAGCAACTCCAGTGCATCATGCGATATCTTCATGGAAAACTTTGACTCGCCCATCTTGGGCATAAGCTGTCCCCACATTGACATCCGTACATGCAGCATCAAGATACGAGGCTGCCGAATAAAATTATGCCTCATCCCTTTAACCTCTCAAAAAATTACCAAAAAATATCTGAAGAAAAAGGGAAGTTCGCCCTCCCTTGTGCCTGAGCAAATCTATCCAAAGTTGTACAAAACTTCCCCAAAAGAATGGCAGACCACCTCACAAGTCGTGGCGCCCATAATAAAGAATCAATATAAAATAGAAGCGAGAAACTAATATATTTCCCATCACTGTTATGGTATAGAATGGTCAAAATCAGTAGTGAGAGGCACTGCACCTCCTCTCCACCAAATGAAGCAATACATAATTTCCCCACGAAGACCTAAAAATCTACAGGAGACAGTATATCCGTGCTAATGTATCTCTGGGAGTACACCAACTGACTCCTTGTTGCATAGCTAACTGGGACCTATGGGTATGATGGAAAATCCACCCCTCTCCTCAATAGGCCAATAATCAAATAGATTCCTTCCTTAGTGGGTGCGTACCACTGGTTAGGACCAACCCAGAAAGCCTGTCGGTGGGCATTCCACCTATGGATAAGATGTCACAAAAACCCACCATGTTCCTTTAGGGATGTATCCTCCTCATAGAACTTCAGGAGGCCTATCTCCCTTAGCAGTGCCTGCATGGCTAGAGTAATAGGGTTAGGGTACATATCCCTCTCCCTCTCTCATGCCTCCCATAGGTGAACCACATTATATTTGTCTGCCTACCTTCTCCCCTTTGATATCGCTGAATGATTCACATATTAAATAATTTTTTATTAAATGAGACATGTATTTAGGAATATACATACATACATACATACATATATATATATATATATATATATATATATATATATATATATATACATATAATTTTTTTTGAAAAAAAATAGTTAGTGTGCCAAAAAAAATGAGCATGCATTGGTAATAGTGCATCTATTTTTATCGCGCACCAGACCCTGTGCACCCTGAAATTTTCAACACACTACAAATCATGACCTATACTATCTGAAGCAATCTGTTGACTAAACGCACCGCCAAACTCAGCTAGTGCTGAACGATGTGGTCCTTTAATCGATCGCACCATTGACTATGAACAAATTTGGGAGTGTGGTGCACTGAAAAAACTACTCGCCCTGGGGCAGATAGTTTTGTCAGTGCACCGCCCTCCTATCTTCGTTACATGGTCAACGATGCGGTGGTATAACCTACCGTAGCGTCGAATATTTACTAGTATCGGGAGGGTGGTACATTGACCAAACTATATTCCCCAAGGCATATAGTTTAGGAAGCGCACCTCCCTCCTCACATCACTACAAAGTCAACGGTGTGCTCGTTTACATGACCACACCGTTGACTATGTTGAATATTGAGAGGGTTGTGCATGAACCAAAATATCACCCCGGGGCGCATTTTTTGGTCAACACACCGCATTCCCTCACTTCGACTAGGTCAATGGTGTGGCTGGGTAACCAATCGCACCGCAATTTTTTGAAATGTTAAAAACTAATGGTGTGTCATTTGGGTACAGCCCCAAAACTAGTGTGGATACTGTTAGCACTGGTTGTGGTGCAACCTATTAATTTATAGGTGGCACCACGAACTGGTGTGAGCCGAACAACTTGAGCACACCGGATGGAATTTTTTTTTTAAATGAGTTCATTTTAAGTTAATCTCCAAAACTAATCCGCTAAAAGGTTTAATTATAGAGAAACAAGTAAAATACATGTACATTTGTGTGAAAAGGAGGAATATTATTTGTAGAATTTGCAAAATTAAATTTTCCCATCGTTTCACAAAATTTGAAATGGAGTAGTGGGAAATGGACAACAGCAATGCGTGCAATGGAAGCACCGATGGCAACGCACCTCACACAAGGTAAATTGGCACCAGTGCTTAAGAGCTCTAGAGCGCCGAAAACTGAAAAATGCGGATTTTTGGCGTTAATTTTTTTTTTATTTAACCTTGTTCTGGTGCGCAGGTTTTTGAGGCACACCAGTGGTTTCTTTCAACCACACTGGCATCTTTCAGTTTTGTCAAGGGTTTTTATGACACATTAGTGTTGAATCTGTGTAGAGCACCGATGCACTACAATAATTAGATACCTCGTGTGGGTTTGTACAGAACGGACAATGTCCTGGTGTGCCAATTTTTTGTATGCACCAGTGGTTTCTCTAGTTGAATTCATCGGTGTAGTTTAGGATGATAAATGAACTGGACAAAAAACATTCGCAAAAACCTCCACCTGCCAAGCTCCTCTAGTAACCTCAACTACAAACAGATGTCTGGGCTATTTTTATAATGGGTTCCTCAAAAACATCTGCTAGAGGGTCTTTTTCTTGTAGTGTAACATGCAAGGAGAGGTTAGGAATATTAAACCTATTGCATTTGATTGTGGGCATAGGAAGGGAGAGGAAGAATAAGCTTTGTTGATGGAGATAATAAAGTATCTCCAATTTTACAATTACTGATCCATATTAAAGGTATGAATTGCAAATTACCACTTGAAGGGAAAATCAAATCTATATTGGGAACAACTCAAGGAAGTCAAGCACCTAGATGAGAGAAGATCTCATGGAAGAGATTTAAATGATACTTTCATAAGAAGTACTTACATGAGCATTATTATTTTAAAAAAATGTATGATTTATTTGAAATCAAGCTAGGGAATATGACAATTGAGGAATATTGAAAATAAATAACTAAACTACGAATTTATGTTGGTTTTATGGTGCATGAAAATATAAAAATATGGATTTTTTAAATTGGTTTCCATCATTCAATGGTGACAATGAACTAATTCGGATAGAAGTAGTTACCCTTGGTTTACTTTCAGTTGGATGAGTTTGTTGATTTTCTTTGGATTTTACTATGGAAAGAAGGTTTATTATAACAAGAGGTGCATTCTATAGCCCTGTATGAGAGAAATGTGTGATTTCTTCCATGCTCAACTTGGTGTTGACACATGTCCTTCTTAAAATAAAATTAAATTATTCTCTAAATAGAAATGAAATGTTGGTTATAATAAAAAACAAACTTGCTATCATAAACTTTCTAATAGAGAGAGCAATGGGAAACTATGTTGAAAAATAGGAACTAATAGAAAACATTGCATGGTATCCATGTGGAATAGGTGGGTAGCCACCAATATCCACTTCGATCATAGCAGGATTAAATCTAACTTAGATCTTGTCCAAAACTGTCTTATATTTATAGATTTTCTCGAATCTTGCACGTTTTTGTTTTGGTTTATGTAATGTCATTTCATTGGTTTATTGTATTTCTTTGTAATAAATGTTTTAAAAGTTTTTCTAACATTTTTAGAATTATTTTTTGCCTAAGTAGCATTTGTTTTCCTTTTTTGTTTGAAACTTTAAAAAAATCGAAAATTATTGCCTACTAGATTTTGATTTTTTGTTAGGGTTTGGGTTTGCTTTCCTTTCTAGAACATTATAGGGTTCATTTTGTTGTTTCTTGCATTATATCACAGATGCAATATTCCATTGTTTTAAAATATACTTTCAAAGGAAGTACTTTTCATATCATTATTATGAAATTAAAATATAAGATCTCTTTGAAATCAAGCTAGGGAATATGAAAATTGAGGAATATGGAAACAAATTCATTAAATTGCTAATGAATGTTGGCTTTAGGACTAAGAAAAGATAAAATTATGGATATTTAAATGGGTTTCCATCATTATATGGTGAGAAAATTAAATTTGATGAGACAAAGAATTTGGATCAAGCTACGAGCAAGTGTAGAGTACCTTCGTGAGTAGGGTAAAAATAAACCAACCTTCTAGAGAAATTGGGATGACAAGAAGAGGGCCAAGGTGGAGAAATGAAGGAATTAATACCACTATAGATCCATTTTAGTCAAGGATATGGGATGTGACCAAAGCGATAAAATATCTTTAGGTGCAAACATCTTTTAGAGTGCACATTTGATTTGTTTATAAGTTGCATCCCTCTCATCATATAGATATATATATATATATATATATATATATATATATATATATATAGTAATTTTTTGTTGTTTAAATTATATTTTTGAATCATTTACTGAGTACATGCCTTAACTTGTAAGTCTGAAAAGATTTGCTAGATTTCAGCGAAATTTGATAAAACACCTATAACTAGAAAATTATCAAATGTAAAATAGTGAGCCTACATCAAACATTTTAACCATAAATTTTTTTTCCATTGTTTTATATGATAATATACAAAACAAAATTGAAACAACATATAATGTATACATAGTTGACATTAAAATATTTTAAATAACTTTTGTGTTGAGACATATTATATATGGACTATATTTTCTGCAATAAAATGGTTATTTTTGTTATTATTATATTATTATGTATACATTAATATTACTTAATTTCATATTAAAATAATCTTTAATGATCCACAGCGAGTATTTTTTTTTGTTATTATGAATATCTTAAAATATGCTATTAGATCCATCAGATTCTCGTTAATATTAAACTCCAAGCATGTTGAAAACCAATATGAAATATATACCATGATGGGAGTGGATGATGTCTATAGGATCCACAAAATGTGAAATACCCTTCTTACCTCCATGCATGTCAGGATCTGATATAGGTATAAACCATCATATAATATTAGTCTCGATTGTTGGATCCATTTGGAGTGTAGATTGGCATAAACTATCACGCATGTTATAACCTAATATGAAGTGTGGGATGCTTATCTACCCCAGTACCAACTATTAGATATGCAACTATTTGATTCCTACACTATAGGGAAATGTGGTGAAGTAGACCCAATATGCAGTCAAAACTAATAAAATAATACCACATGGAAAGGATGCAAATGAGGTGGGACCCTCCCATATTAGTAGGGTTTAGTAAAGGTTTCATGTGAACCATAGGGTTTAAGTGTGGATCAAAAGGAAATAAAGGTAGCTAAATGTTTTCTATGTGTTTAAGGGATGGTATGAAAAATTAGTTCATATGTGATGAGAACTAAGGGGTGTATATATACATTCTAGTCCCTTCCAATAAGCAGGGAGTGCACAAATACTTTTCACACAATGGTATAATAGTTACAAAGTATATTTGTAGGTGCTTATGATTGCTTGAGAGTACTAGACTAATGTAAAAAATAGTATTTTTTTCAAAATTTCTCATCATTTTTTCATGTTATTAGACTGAAGAGAATTTTGAGGCCCTAAATGAAATTTTCGGGTCGAAACACAAACATTGAATGTTTGTACCATTGGTACATATAGTGTTTCTATTTTATGAAATAAATTGGATAAATATTTCCAAAGACACATTATATCTGTGAAACAAAGCTAGTATGACGAAGTTATGACTATAAAAACATAGGGAAAAAAGGTGTAAGTTTCATTCCAAGAGGTACACCTCTATAACTAGATCTTAGACTGCGATGAAACATTCTTAATATAAATATCAAGGAAAATTAAGATAAACATGAATCCATATCTGAATCTTATGTACATTAAATTCCAAGAAATCAACAAAATATTTGTGCTTTAAAATAAGGAAAAGTGTGCTTAAAATTGGCACAAACTTTCACAAGCCATAACTTTCAGCCTAGTGATTAGATTTTGGTAAACAAATATTAAATAAAAAACTACAAAGTATGATAATACATCTTATATCAACCTATAATTTTGGTCTGGGATAGGATCTTTTTAGAAAGTAAAGGAATTTTTCTAGTGGTTTATAGGACGAGAATTAACATGAGGACTGAAAGTATGAAATATGCTTAAGGATCCTATAGTAATCATTCCTGAAAAGGAGTTCAAAGGTATCAGTATTAGCATGGGTAATGCTAAGGTGAAGTTAAATGGACATAGAATGTACAGGTCATATACTAAAAACATGGAAGAGACCATGAGGATTCTCAAAATGTAGGTGCTTAGATACAAGGATAGTAGTGAAAGGAAGACGAAGGAGGAAAAAAAATAATACTAATATTCTATAGAGCCTAAATAATTTACAAATGAGAAGGGACATGAAATGTAATTCAACGAAGTTAGAAAAATATGATTATAAAGTTATAGGGGAGGATGGTTGAAATTCAAGGCATTATAGGAGTGTTTTTATGCAACAAAATCAATCACCAAGGAATCAAACCAAGAGAGCATATGTTTCTTTAAATCTAGGAGTAGTCTAAGAATATCACTAATGAGACAACACAAAAGGAAACTTGACCTGGATAACTTGCAAGGAGAGGTTAGGAAGATTAAATCTACCACATTTTATCGTAGGCATAATGTGGGAGAAGAATATTAAGTGTTGTAGACTAGCTACAAAATATCAAAATTGCATTACGGAATGGAGTTTTTAAGATTTAATACAAATTAATTTTTCTTGGCAATAGAGTTCAACCTTGGAGTTTAAGAACATACATACACATGCGCAAAATCAATAGTGGAATTGCATAACATACATGGACTATACAACAACCCAAACAAATGCAACTTTGCAGAATTCATTACCAGTGGGTCCCACACGCTCTAACCAAACACAGACAGCTACACTTCACAGTCTTTACAACATAACCTGAAGAGTTAAAAATGTTATTTTATGCAAGATGCAAATTTCCACTGTGTTAACACATGGCCATCCCCATTTCGCATTGCAAAAAAAACTCATTACCTTGCAATGTCCTTAATTCTATCTTTCAAAGTTTGTGATTTGTGATCACTAATTTCAATCTGCATCATTGGTTTACTCTAGATCTGACTGTCCATGCTCCACCTTCACCTTACCACTTCACATCGGAAAAAAAAACTTTAACTTGCAATGTCCTCAATGTTAAACTGTAAATGTTGCGATTTATGAAATCTCTTCTGGGCTATTGCGATCTCTACCATTGGTTTACTCTCAATCCGATGGTTCACGCTCTATCTCGGCCATACCACTATGCATCGCAAACAAAACTCTTTAACTTGTGAAATGCATTATAATCGCTACCCTTTGTGATATGTGATGTCTTTAGACTGTGATGTGGTCTTTGGATTATTGATCGGTTGGATCCAATGTTCCTCGTCGAGCCTACAATCCCGATTTGTATTATCTCATGATTAATACAATATTCGATTCAACAAGGAATATGAAAATTCTATAGACCCGTCATGCTGGAAAATCCAATTGGTTTCTTAATGTGTGACTCAAATACGGGTATTTGATTTCAACAGAGGTTAAAATAATTAATTTAAAATAGGGAGCCCGATCAAAGCACAAAACACTTAGAATTTACTTGGATGAGAAATTTTGCTTTAAAAAAACATAGAGATCCTGATCAAACAAAAAACACTTGGAAATAATTTGGAAATGGAAATATTCAGAATCAAGCCCTCAGATGGATTTTTTTTACATTTACTTTTTCTTCTCTATTCTCTCCTTTCTCGCTCTAGATGGTAGAACCCCACAATTTTGGATTTTTTTCCTTTTTATGCCTTTCCCCCAAAATCCCCATATAGTTCAGAAACTGTCAATTAGTTTCAAAACAGGTTATTCAACTAAAAACTTAAATAATACTTATTTAACCATTCTTTTATTCTGAAAATTACAATTGCTGAGTTAGCCCACATTAACTTAAAAAAATACTCTTTAAAAAATAAATAAATTCTTCAAATTCTTAGGATTGCTAATCCTCTTTCCAAGCCACAACATGTGACCAGCTTGTCACATTTTTGGCTCTACTTTAATGCTCCTGCATTAGGCTCCAGGGGTGAATTAAAATCATTGCTCCTGTCCATGAGCTCTTCAATAGAATACCATGCACTTTGAATTTGGGTAGCGTCCAACCAAGGAAAATCCTCTAGAGGATGGTCCTTCCATTTGACAAGATACTTTAAATATTCTTTGTTTTGTGTCTTCCTGGCTATTTGTGTGTCCAAAATCTATTCAATCTCCAAAGGTTGTGCTAGAGGCATTTGTTTAATACATGTTCTCTCTTCAACCTAGGTGTCCCGTGTTCAGCTCTGTCGATTGTCTCCTTCATCAAAAACAGTGTATGGGTACAGATCTTCCACATTAAAAATGGGTGAGGTTCCTACACCCAGTGGTAACTGCAACTCATAGGAAGTTGCAGAAAACTTCTGAAGAATTATAAAAGGCCCAATATTTTTCATCTTCAATTTTTTGTATTCGCCTTTAGGAAACCTCTCCTTGCGCAAATGTGCCAGGTCCAAGTCTCCTACATCGAATTGTACCTCCCGCATTTTCAAATCTGGTCATTGTTTATATTTTTGGTTGTTTCCTTGTAGCTTCAATGTGACCTGTTCATGTTGATCACTAATTTCTTTGGTGAAGCCTTCACCATCAACACTCCTGCGTTCTAACTGACCCAAATCTCGCAACTCCAATACTCCATGTGCGTGCATTCCATATAGGATTTGGAAAGGAATTCTGCCCATGCTTTTATTGAGTGAGTCATTGTAAGAAAACTCCACTTGTGCAAGCACACGATCCCACTGTCTGGAATTTTCACCAACTAGACTCCTCAGCAAATTTCCTAGACTCCTATTCATAAATTCAGTTTGGCCATATGACTGTGGATGATAAGAAAAACTGAAATTTAGTTTGGTGTATAACTTCTTCAACAATTTTCACCTAAGATGAATTGTGAACTTTACAACCCCGTCCGAGATGATCGACTTCGGCAAGCCATGTAATCTGACTATCTATGTAAAGAACAAGTGTGCTACAAGTGTGCCATCACTTGTCTTTATGCATGGAATGAAATTTTCCATTTTTTGAATCGATCCATCACAACCATGATGGAATCGAATCCCCGTTGTGTCTTTGGTAGACCTAAGACGAAGTACAATATGGCTGAGTCACATGGTCTATTTGGAATAGGTAAGGGTGTATACAACCCTGCATTCCAGCTATGTCCCTTTGCATGTTAACACACTTTACACCTAACCATGAATATTTGTACATCCCTTCACATTATCGGCCAATAATAAAAGTGGATCAGCTGAGCCAAAGTCTTATCTATGCCAAAATTTCCAGCAAAACCTCCACTATGTTTTTCCGGGATTAAGTTCTCTCACATAGAACATTCTTGAATACATAATTTTCCTCCTTTCAACAACAACCCCTCCTACATGTTATAGTCCAACCATGGACTATTTTCTCTCAACAGTGGGTTTTTGAAAGCTTCATAAGCTTCCTTAAAATATGCATCTACTTCATACAAGTCTTTGAGATGCTCAAACCCCAACACTTGCACTGCGCTTTCTTGAAATATAAAACTCCTCCTGCTCAACGCATCTGCCACTTTGTTGACCTGACCACTGATGTGTTTCAAAACAAATGTAAAAATTTGCAAGTACTCCACCCACTTTGCGTGTTTATGATTCAGCTTGTCCTGCCACATAATATATTGTAATGCAAAATTGTCTGAAAACAAGAGAAATTCATTACCCATCAAATAATGTCTCTAATGCTTCAATTCTTGGATGGCTACATTAAATTCTTTGTCATAAGATGTATACTTCTGTCTACTCTCATTTAAGTTCTCACTAAAATATGCTATTGGCTTATCTTCTTGGTTGAGTACCACATCAATGGTTTTCCCACTGGCATCACAACAAACTTGGAAATTTTTGTTGAAGTCTGGCAACTTTAGGATTGGTTTTTCCATGATATTATTCTTCAAAAACTGAAAACTCTTCTCAGCATATTTTTTCCAATGAAAAGGTTGATTTTCCTTCTTAATGGTATCCAACATAGGTGCACAAATACCACTGAACTTTTTAATAAACGTCCAATAGAAAATTTCCAATCCATGAAATTTTTTTACTTCAAACAAAATTTTGGGAGATGGAAAGCTAACTATGGTTGCAACCTTCTCTAGGTCCATCATCAATTCATTCTTAGAAATTACAAATCCTAGATAAATTAATTCTTTCTAGAAAAAAGAACATTTTTTCAAATTCATTAATAATTTATTTTGGTGCAATTTTTCTAGCACATACTTGACATGCTGAAAATGTTCTTCCTTCATATTACTAAAAATAAGTATATCATCCAGATATACAATCACAAACTTACCACTGAATTCATTTAACATCTCATTCATCAAACACATGAAGGTGTTGGGTGAATTTCTAAGCCCAAAAGGCATGACCAACCATTCATAGAAGCCTTCGTTGGTCTTAAAAGTTATCTTCCATTTGTCACCGTCTCTAATTCGGATCTGCTGATAGCCGCTTTTCAAATCTATCTTTGAAAAGTAATTTTCTCCACTCAGACAATCCATCATATCACCCATCTGAGGTAAAAGAAACATGTACCTAATAGTGATCTTGTTTATCGCCCGGGAATCAGGGCACATCTGCCATTCACCTCCTTTATTGGGATCTAAAATAGTTGGAACAACAAAAGGGCTCAAACTCTCCTGAACTAGTCCATTATCCAACAATTCCTGTACTTGCTTCCTGATCTCCTCATTATCTTTCGAACTCATCTGGTAAGCTTCTTGGTTTGGAAAATTGGATCCTGGAATAAAATCAATATGGTAACTAATGCTTCGCTTTGGTGGTAATTTATTTGGTAGATCATCCACCACAATATCACTAAACTTTTGAAACATGTCCTATATTTCCATAGGTAAATCAGTGATTTCTGTATGCATCAATACTACTCTCGGCCTTTGCACCACTGCATAATTCACCTCATTCTTCTCAATCTGTCATAGAAACTCCTTCCTGTCTATCAGTAGTGTTTTGGTACCACTAGTTTCTACGGTCTCTTCTTCTCTCATGGGAACTAGAGTATGCTTTATCCCATCCTTCCCAAATCTATAACAATTATTCTCCCCATCATGGATGGAATTTCTGTCATATTTCCATTGTCTACGGAGAAGAATATGGCACACGTCCAGAGGCATAATATCACAGGTTATCTTGTCCTTATACTTTCCAATGTGAAACTCCACCTCGCATTGCTCATCAACCAGCAGTTGGTGTCCTTTCTGCAACCAATACACCTTATGCGGAGTTAGATGCTTCGACTTATTCAAACCCAATTTCTGCACCAGCTCAGTGGCTACCAAGTTATCAGTGTTTCCACTATCTACAATCAATTTGCATCATTTTCCATGTGACTTAAACATAGTCCTAAATAATGCTTTCCTCTATGTCAGGTTAACCACCTCCTTAGTTGGTTTTAGCAATACCTTTTTCAACACTAAGGCCTCTCCTGTTTTAGGCACATTCTCCATCTCTTGTGGTGTTGTGTCTGCTTGATCAGGTAGAGTAGCATACGCTCCCCTCTATCTAGCTGGTTCATTTTCAGGACATTCAAAAGGCCTGCGTCCCCATTTCTGACACTTGTAACACTGGTAGTCATTTCCTCTGCCTCTACCATTGCCTCTTCCTCGCTGGTATGGCCTTCCACCTCTGGTATTACTTTCATTCTCAGTTGTCCCAAAGTCCTTGAACTATTTCCCTCTTCATTACTGTCGGCAGCTGTACCTTTTCCCTAGGACTGTCCTCTTCCTCTACCAAAGCCAAGTCCTCTTCTTACATTCTGCTTCCTGGAAATATTCTCTTCTACCTTCAAAGCACACCGGTACACCTCCTCTATAGTTTTTTGGGAAATAATACTGATCTCATCCAAGATTTCAATCCGGAGACCATTCACCATTGTTGCTATCTTCTCAGGGGTATCTTCAACATACCCAACCCTCAAGTTCAATTTATAGAACCCTTATGTATATTCCTTTACAGTCATAATTCTCTATTTAGGGAAATTTGGTAATATTTAGGTACGAACTTGCTTTTTATCTTGGAAACCATCCTGTCCCAACTCCTGATCAAGGGATTGTTTAGTCTTCTCCTTTCCACCTTCACTCTATCCCACCAAAGTGCGGCGTGTCCTTTCAACTTAGTGACAACAAACCTAATTTTCTTGTCCTCACTAATTTACTCATATTTGAAGTGTTTATCCAACTCACTTATCCAGTTCAATAAAGCGTCTTTGTATAAACTGCCATCTTAATTGGAGAGCACTAGTCTTGGCTTTCTGCTAGCCATCAAAACATATTTTAGTAACCCGATTTCTAGTGGATCGTTCATTGGCTCATCTATTTGTGCCTTTAGCCCCTCATCACTGTCATCTCCACCCTTCGGATCCGTATGCCTTCATGCTTCCACTTCTACCAAACGTGTTGAAAACACTCTAATTTCCTCACGCAGTTCTTCATTTGCTACTCTTCGTGAAGCTCTTACTCAGCCTCTTCTCCCCGCTTCAGCTCTTCCCCGACCTATTATTCCTACTTCCATATTTCCTTAGGAAGGAAAATTCTCTAATACCAATTGATGCAGACTAGCTGCAAAATATCATAATTACGCTGTGGAATGAAGTTTAAGATTTATTAGAAATCCATTTTTCTTCGCAACAGAGTTCAACCTTGGAGTTTAACAACATACATACATGCGAACAAAATCAACAGCTGAATTACATAAGATACATAAACTATAAAACAACCCAAGAAAATACAACTTCATGGAATTCCTTACCAGAGGGTCCCACACGCTCTGACCAATCATGGACAGTTGCACTTCGCAGTCTTTTCAACATAACCTAAAGAGTTAAATATTATTTTATGTGGGTTGCAAAGTTCCGCTGTGTTGACATGTGGCCCTCCCCATTTCACATTGCAAACAAAACTCTTTGTCGTGCGATGTCCTTAATGCTATCTTTCAAAGTTTGTGATTTGAGATCGTTGCTTTCAATCTACGTCGTTGGTTTACTCTGGATTTGACGATCCACGCTCCACCTCCGCCTTACCATTTCGCATCTCAAACAAAACTCTTTAACTTTTGATGTCCTCAACATTAAACCATAAATGTTGCGATTTACGAAATCTCTTCTGGGCCATTGTGATATTCGTCATTGGTTTACTGTAGATCCGATGGTCCATGCTCTATCTTTTCCATACCACTTCGCATCCCAAAAAAAAAAAAATTAACTTCTGAAATGTGTCGTAATCACTATCCTTTGAGATATGTGATGTCTTTAGACTGGGATGCAGTCTTTCCACCGTTGATTGTTTAGATCCAATGGTCCTCGTCATGCCTGCAATACTGATTTGTATTGTCTTGCTATTAATACAATATTCTATTCAACAAGGAATATGAAAATACTATAGACCCGTTGTGCCAGAAAATCCGATTAGTTTCTTACTATGTGACTCAAACACTGGTATTCTATTTCAATAGAGGTTCAAATAATTAATTTATAATAGCGAGCCTGAGCAAAGCACAAAACACCTAGAATTTACTTGGAAGAGAAATGTTGCTATAAAAAAACACAGAGATCTCAATCAAATAGAAAACACTTGAAAATAATTTAGAAATGGAAATATTCAGAGCCAAGCCCTCAGATGGCTAGTTTTTATATTTACTTCTGCTTCTCTATTCTATCCTTTCACGCTTTGGATATCAGAACCCCACAATTGTGGATTTGGTTCCTTTTTATGCCTTTCTCCCAAAATCCCCATATAGTTGAGAAACTGTCAATAATTTTGAAAAAAAATTATTCAACTAATTAAATTAACTAATCCTAATTTAACCATTCTTTTATTTTGCAAATTACAATGGCTAAGTTAGCCCACATTAAATTAAACAAAATACTCTTTAAAAAAAAAAGTTTTCAAATTATTAAGACTGTTGATCCCCTTTCCAAGCCACAACATGTGACTAACTTGTCACATTTTTGGCTCTACTTTAATGCTCCTGCATCATTAAGCTTGGTTTTTGGAGATAAAAAATTATCTCCAATTGTACAATTACTCATCCAACATAGAGGCATGAATTGCAAATTACCACTTGACGGGAAACAAAATTGGTGTTGGGAAAACTCATGGAAGTCAAACACTTAGATAGAAGAAGTTTTCATGGAAGAGATGTAAAAGATACTTTAAAAATGTAAGAGCTCTTTTAACTTAGACTAGGGAATATGAAAATTGAGGAATATGGAAAATAAATCGCTAAACTACTAAGTTATGTTGGTTTTATGAAGGATGAAAAGATAAAAATATGGATTTTTTATATTATTTTCCATCATTCTATGGTGAAAATGAATCAAATCCTATAGAAGCAGTTCCCCTTGGTTCACTTTGGGTTTGGATGAGTATGATTGTGATTTGTCATTTCATCCATGCTCAACATGGTCTTGACACATGTCCCTCTTAAAATAAAATTAAAATATTCTCTAAATAGAAACGAAAGGTAGGCTAAAATAAAAACAAACTTTATAAGAGAGAGAGAAACGAGGAATCCCACAATCATAAGCTTGGTATCCATTCTTTGCGTGTTCTTTGCGTGATGAATGGGAATATCATTGTGCTCAATGAAAAGTACCACCAAGACACATTGATAAAAATCTTCCATGCAATGAATTACTCTGTAATTCCTAAAACCCCTACTCCCTTACTCTCCCAGTAGTGTTAGGTTTTGCAGTAGACTTCTCTCCTACTTAACGTGGGATTCTCTCCATGGACATTTCACAATAAGATGTTTTACTCTAGACACTAGACGAAGACCATTCGCAGAAAGCTAATGTCTAATCACAGTTTATGAAAACATTCATGGGAAGTTCCACTGTTTTTTGGAGTTGTCTTGTATCATTAGGAAGGCTCCTAGATCCAATTATTTATTCATGGGTGACCATGTAGATCAAGAATGGTATTATGTTGAGATAATGACACTGTTAGGTGCTTTAAAAGTGTGCTATTGAGATCGAATTATTTTTCTTTGACTAGCTCCCTATGACATCTCTTATTGAAAACAATTTTTTTAACTTGTATGGTAGCCCATTTCCAACATTGAACACACTCATGATTTTGAGCATATGGTTCTAGATACTCTAATCTCAATAATCACAAACCCTTGGAGAGAATGAATAGAGATTCCTTCCTAAACCCTATTAATTTGAATATTTAATGACATTTAAAGTAAATAATCATATTATAAACACTATTAATATGAATATTCAATAACACTTAAAATAAATAATCATATTTAAAACTAATATAAATTATCTATTTTCACATCCAAACCATTTATATATTTAGGCCGTAATTAGGCCGTAAGGCATTCTTATTTGAAAACAACTCCGCTAGCTACCAATGTGTCCATGTGTGAGCCATTGGATCAAATGTTAGACGATTGAAATATTTGAGGCCATTAAATCTACAAATAAATAGTTTTATATTTATGTGTAATGAAAATTATCAATATTAAATGTAAATCTATTTGTTTGTATTGGATTAAATATGTGAAACCACCGTAACTTATTCCATTGTATTTGGTATGGGTCGTACAATTGTTCCATGGTTGCGTACATATTGCGCATACAGTTAAAATTCCACAACAAGCTCACTATTCTTGCTTTTCATGGTTCATTTTATTTTCCACCATCTTTTTTTGCCTTCATGCTTTACCGTCACGTAACTAGTGCAATCTATAAGAAACCAGAGTTTTGCATAAATCCTTTGCACTGCGTCAGAAATGATTTCTTTTCATCAAGTAACGCTGATTATTTTATGACTTCTAAGCATTTTTCCAAAGTTAAATTTGAAATTGTAATTCCACCGACTCAAAATTGTGGTTTGGTTAATTTAAATTTTCAATCCGAAAACTTAGTATTTCAATATAGTTCAAAGCATCTACATTTCATTTAGTCGTAGTTTAATTAGATTGCTTTCTTGTTCTAAAAATTATAGAAATTCATGTAAGATTTTAAGAAAAATTCATGTAAGATTTTAAGAAAATCTAGCATGGATTTTTGTAAATTCACTTTATAAGTATTAAATTTTTAAATTTTTAGTACCCTAGATGTTTTTGATGTTGTTGAATTATTTCCACTATCAAAATTTTTACTGTCAATTTCAACTCTTCCAGCAATTCGTCAGTCTAATTAGACAACTCCCCATTCAAATGGCTAATGATACATTGGTTTATAATAAAGAAGTCAATGTTTTGAGTATTTGGAATATGCTCTCCGCTGCAAAAGTGATACGGATTTATTAAAAAAAAAAATCAACATTTGGGAGTTTGGAGATTAGTAGGCACTTAGAGGTTATAAGGAATTTAGAAATTATTGGAATCTATTGCTTATTAGACCCATGAAACAAAGCATAGCATAGTTGTAGATTCTCTCGGTTTTTTTCTTTCTTGAAAAAGAAAGTGTCCTTATACAATTTGTCACGTAACTAGTGCAATCTATAAGAAACCAGAGATTTGCATAAATCCTTTGCATTGCGTGAGAAATGATTTCTTTTCATTAAGGAACGCAGATTATTTTATGACTTCTAAGCATTTTTCCAAAGTTAAATTTTGGATTGTAATTCCACCAAATCAAAATTGCAGTTTGGTTAATTTCAATTTGCAATCCGAAAACTTAGCATTTCAACATAGTTTAAATCATCGACATTTCATTTACCCGTAGTCTAATTAGACTGTTTTCTTGTTTTGAAAATTATAGAAATTCAGGTAAGATTTTAAGAAAATCTAGCGGTAATTTTTGTAAATTCTTTTTATAATTATCAAATTTTAATATTTTGGGTGTTCTAGAGATTTTCGATGGTGCTGAATCTATTTCCACTATCAAAATCATGATTCAAAAACTGTTATTATAAGATTTCTTAAATTGTTTTTGCTAGAATTCCAACCAATTTTAACTCTCCAAACAATTCCTCCGTCTCGTTAGACAACTCCTTTCATTTAAGTGGGTAATGATATACTGGTTTATACTAAAGATATCAATATTTTGAATATGTTGTCCACTGCAAAAGTGATAGGGATTTATTAGTTATAAAGAATTTAGAAATTATTAGAATCTATTTCTTATGAGACCCGTGAATTTGAATCTGCAGCTGACACAATTCGGAATGTTTCTAACCCTTTTTCATGGTAAAAACATAAAATTAAATTTGAAACTCTAATAAAAAAAAATATATTTTAGCAAATTGATAAATGATTTTACATTATCAAACATTTTGATGAAAGGTAAAATGATTTTTAATAAGTAATGTAATTTTTATTTGTTTATTTTGTTTTGAATTTTGTTATAATTTATTTTTATAAAATATTTTTAAATGTATGGATAGATGTTTTCAAAAAAAAAATAAACAGTCGGGAATATAAAGATCATAGAGTATAAATTTACCATTCCAAATAATCTTTCCTTATTTTAAACAAAATTAACCGAACAAATAGAAAAGACTGTATATTTTACATTATTTATTTTCAATTTATTATATATAAAAATGTGAGATAAATGTTATAATTTAATATTGACGTGAATTTCTAGAACAACACGAGATGAAAGACATTGTTCCCTTTGTGGCATTAAGGGGATCAAGGATGAATAGTTTTTTTTTTTTAATGGTTCATCCTTTACTCAAAATCAATTTAATCTTTAAAACATTTAACATATGCCAATTTTCTTGACCTTTAAATAAGTAAAATAATGATATTTTGGCATTTCTTTTAATATTTTTTTCATTAAAAAAATGTTTATAATCTCTTATATTCTTAAAAAAATCACATCGATTTTAGTAGACGTTAGTCATGATTATTATTTTACTTTTATTTATTAATATCTATTCTTTTTATAAATATTGATGCTGGAGAACTCAACAAATTTCAACTATATAATACATTCTTCCTTTGAATATTCTTTATCACCCAAGTCAACCCCTTCTAATGATCCAATCAAGCTATATAAACACTCACTTTCATCAATCCTTATATGCATTTTAACTTTTTACACGAAAGACATATATGAAACTCAATCAGAATCAGTTTATTAAATATGGGAGCCAATCAATAAAGTGGTCATCCTTTGACCATGCTAGAACCTTGTTCTTCACACGTCACCAAAAAGACACTGCCCTCCAAGAATCCAACGGTTATTGCATCCCATGGCTTAAAACTTCTTCATCCGACAGTAATCGCACTCAAACTCGTCCAACCTTTAACGTTTTGGAGAGAACACGATATGAGTGGTTTTAAACAACAACATGTCGTTCACCGGGGCATATCACATGGAATACAAAATTTACTGCCAAGCACTCAGAAGCTATGCAATGAGTCCATCTGAGGCTTACAAAACGTCTTCCACATTAAAACTCAATTTCTTGTGTGGAATGAGATTCAGGTATACACCTAGTTTGAATCTTTCATAAATCGAGCACAATAACTAAAAAATTGTATGCTTCTCAATAATGAATGCTCAATCTGTTCACTATTAAACCCAATTATAGAATCCTCAAGAATTCAATATTAACCGCAACTCAAATCTTTATTGTTTTAATGAAATTAAAAAAGCAGAAAATACACACAGTATCAACATATATATAATTGTTTCTCAAATTATTTTAATGAAATATAACACATAAAATAGGAAGTTTCACCACAAGCTTCAATCAAACTCTATTATAATTAAAATTGCAGGGTCTCGCCCTTTATGGCTTAATTATCTAGGCTTTGACCTCTATACAATATATAGATCTCTCCTTATTCTCACTATCTATATTAGGCGTTAAATTTTTTCTTCCTTCTTTTATGGATCAAATATAAAAATATACCAACTCAATCTTTAGTTTTATCATTCTAATCTCTATTCCGAAGCTTTACTACATACTCACTTACCTATCAAAATAAAACTGTATAATCTATTACAAATTTTAATTAAATATAGATTCGAGAGATCCAACCCTCTTGGTAAATTTTGGTTTAACCACTTAACAAATGACATTTTCCTCATACTAGCCACAACGTGTGAAAATCCATTTACATTGCTGGCTAAGTCCAGATGCTCCTGGATTAGACTCTCGGGGAAGAAAAGAATCATTTATTAAGTTTTCAGGATTTAATTCATACTTTTGTAACTGTGTTTCTATTACCCAACTAGCATCCTCTAATGGTTGTCCCTTCCACTTGACTAAATATTGAAAATAAATGTCTTCTGGTCTTTTTGGATACTCTTTTCTCCAGAACAACTTCTACCTTTTTGTTGGCATTCTTTGGCATTTGTTCTTTCCAATTTAAATTCTGGTTTTCCTTTGTCCTAGAATATTCTTGTAGATCCTCCTCTTTTCCTCTGTATGGGTACTGATGCAGGGGCATCAGAATTTAGCCAGCAATGTGAAAATTTATTCACATGTTGTGGCTAGATGGGTTTAAAATTCATTGATTGTTGGGTCAAAGCCGGTTTTACTAAGAGGGTTGGATATCTCAACAATTTGTTTAATTTATTTTTGTAATAAATTAGAAACTATATTTAGAGATACAGTTGTTCGAATAGGTGTTAGGAGAATTGGACATCTTTTGATTTGTTGAGCATATCTAGCTTCAATTGATAGAAATTAGGGAGATATTAGCTAAATAAGATTTTGTCTAAAAATGAAGAATTCGATCCTAATTGAGGAGGTTGATGGTTATGTGAAAGACTATAAATGTAACCTGTGCAGTAGAGTTTTTGGGATTGGTCGTAGAAGAATGATTGTGAGGTTTTGGCCTTTATTTCAATAAAGTTACAGTATTTGAATATCTGTGTAAACTTGGAAAGTTTCCCGGAGGGTTTCACCTTCGAAATTATATTGATTTTCATATCTTCTATGTATACATCAAGTGAAATTGGATATTATATTGGTCTTTGTTTAATGGGGGCTTGGTTCTTCGAACTCCATTTGATTTTTATTCTGTGTTAAATTGAGAGCAAATTTTATGCATATTAACTCTATGTAGTTCGGAGGAAGTCGAGAGAACTTTTGTTTTCATGCTTGAGATTGGTTAGAAAGATATCGATTTCTGTTTGTTGAATATTTGGCCTCTGTTAGAATTAGAACCAAGTGTGATTTAAATCCTGGGCGAATAATTCAACGAAGTTCTATTTACCTTGTTGGAATATTGGCAGGAATCGTAACTTGGTTGTAAATGAATTGATAAGTGATCTATATCATTTAGTTTCAAGCGGATAATGAATGGTTCGAATGAAGCAAAGTTAAATCCGAGAACACAATGAAATTTCGGTGGAAGACCCTGTTTAAATGAGCTTAGATGCAAGTTGAAGAGTAAGTGTTTTTGTGGAATGAAACCACCGGTCTCGTGTAGCATTTGAGTAGAGGGCGTTTTATCCCTTTTGGAACGTGATCCAGTAAGACTGTGACACGTCACAGTTCCAAAACAACTAATTTCACATTGCTTTTGGTTGATAGAGTTTGGGTTGTGAATTAATGCGATTTTTGTCCGATGTGAAAATATGGAGATCCGATGGTGATCATGTTGGAAGCTGCATGGGGTTTAAATAAGGTATGGTTCCAATGTTTATTGCAAAATAATTTCATTAACCGCTTGAAATTCCAATACGCGATTTCAAAGGTCTTAATCATTATTTAAAAGAGTATTATAATATTACATTTCTGAAGAACTTTAATGTTACTTCTAAAAAAATTTCATATTATAATGAGCACTATAATATTCCGATGCGTTTTGGTTCCAAAGTCCAAACATTTGGTAAAAATATTATAAGGGTTATGAATGGGTTTTAATATTTTTTCCAAGGATTAAGCACTTTTTAAAAGTGCAGCATTATGTTATGAAAGAAAAAGGGACCATTGTTTTTTAACGTGTATTTGATTAATCAAATTTCATAAATTTGATGAATGAAAATAAAAACAAAGAACTGGAACAGACTCCCCCAGAGTTAGGAAATATTGTTAACAAGTTTGAACAACTCTCCTTAATGCCTGTACCCACACTTCTATCAGGTACAAATCTACAACAAGGAAAATGGGTGATATACCAATCACTTTAGGAAATTCTATTTCATAGGCATTTGAAGAAAATTTCCTCAAAATTTTACATGGTCCTATCTTCTTCATCATTAATTTATTGTAAGTTTTAATAGGAAATCTTTCTTTTCTCAGATAAACCATGACTAAATCTCCTACTTGGAATTCCTTCTCTTTCCTCTTCATACTAGCTCTCTGTTTATATTTGCGACTGCTTTCCTATAATATGTTTTTAACATCTTCCTGTAATTACTGCATCTGCTTCACAAATTATTTAGCATTTTCACTTCTTACATGTTTCTTTTTCAAATTCCTGAGCTCATATACACCTCTTGGATTCATTCCAAAAACAATTTGGAATGGACTCATCCTAGTTCTCTAATTTTGAGTATCATTATAAGAAAACTCAGCCTAAGTAAGTGTTAAATCCCACTACTTAGGATTTTTATACACTAACTCCTCAATATGTTTCCTAGGATTTTTTTTACTACCTTTGTCTGCCAATCTATTTGAGGGTGATATGCTAAGCTGAAACTAAGGTTCGTACCTAGTTTTTTTCAAAGAGTTCTCCAGAAATGCCCAACAAATTTTGTATCCCTGTCAGACACAATACTTATAAGTAATCCATGTAACCTTACAACTTTTGAAAAAAATAGATTAGCAATATGTGTTGCATCACTAGTCTTTTTACAAGCAATAAAATGAGCCATTTTAGAAAACCTATCCACCACAACATAAATAGAATCATTTCCTCTTTGATTTTTAGATAAAAATGAAACAAAATCCATAATAACTGCATCCCATGGCTTGTTTGCTATTAGTAATGGTTGGTACAATCCTATACTTTGGCTTCTCCCCTTAGCATGCTGACAAATCCCACACTTCTCAACAAATTTTTGAACATCAATTTTCATATTTGGCCAGTAATTAAAAACATTTACCTGAGCAAAATTTGTATCTTGTCCAAAGTGTCCAGACAAGCCTACATTGTGCTTCCCTTTAATTATGTTTTCCCTCATGGAACACTTAGGAATACACAATTTTTTACTTTTGAATAAAAAACCTCCCTAGATAAGATAATCCAACCACTGTTTTATGTTTTGAACTTCCAGATTCTGTATAGCTGCATAAATGTCTTTGAATTATGCATCATATTTATACATATCAACCATTCCTTAAAATCGCACAACACCGACTTTTAATTCTTGCACAATAAAATTAACCCTACTCAAAGCATCAACAAATTTTTTCAAATTACCACTTCTATGCTTAGTTACAAAGGTAAAGCTCTGTAAAATATCTACCCACCTGACATGCTTCTGGTTCAGTTTTGGCTAGTTATTTATGAACTGTAACGCATGATTGTCATAATACAATACAAACTCTTTGGGTAACAAATAATGTCTCCATTTTTCTAAATCTTGCACAATATCATAAAATTCTTTATCATAAGAGGAATATTTCTTCTTAGCTTCATTCAATTTCTCACTGAAATATGCTATTGGTGTTTCTTCTTGACTTAAAACTGCTCCAATTGCAACTTCACTAGCATTAGTTTTAAGTTGAAAAACTTTTCCAAAATAAGGCAAATCTAAAACTGGTTTTCCTGTAACTTTTTTCTTCAGTAACTTAAAATTTTGGTCTATTGCTTCTATCCATTTAAATGGTTGATTTGTCTCTTTGATTGTTTCAATAATCGGTGCACAAATGTCACTAAAACTTCTGATAATTTTTCTATAAAAACTTGCAAGACCGTGAAATCTTCTTACCTCAAATATGTTTCTGGGAGTTGGCCAATTTACAATTGCTTGGATTTTCTCTGGATCCATTTTCAGACATTCTTTAGAAACTATAAACCCCAAATAGACTAACTCTTCTTTCATAAAAATGCATTTCTTCAGATTTATTAGCAGTTTCTCTTTCTGCAAAGTTTTCATAACCAAATTAAGATGTTCCAAATTTTCTTATTTACTTCGAATGAAAATTAAAATATAATCAAGATAAAAAATTACAAATTTGTCTACATATTATTTCAATACTTCATTCATCTATCTCATGAATGCGCTAGGTTCATTAGTGAGTCCAAAAGGCATCACTAACCACTCATACAACCCACTGTTTGTTTTAAATGCAGTCTTCCATTCATCCCCTTCTCTAATTATTCTTTGATGATAACCACTCTTAAAATCAATTTTAGTAAAATATCTTGATCCACTCAAACAATCCATTAAAAAATCCATTCGTGGTAAAGGAAAAAGATACCTGATGGTGATTTTATTGATGGCTCTGGAATCTGTGCACATGCGCCACTCTCCTCCTTTATTTGGACTGAGTACTGTTGGTACACCACATGGACTAAGGCTTTCTCTTACCAACCTTTTATACATTAACTCCTGTACTTGTCTCCCAACTTCTGTATTTTCTTGTGGGTTAATCGATATGCTACTTTTTTCGAAAAACTTGCTCCAGGTATTAGATCAATGTGATGACTAATACTCCTGATTGGTGGTAATGCATTTGGAAACTCATCCAAAATAATATCCAAAAAATCATACAACAGAGTTTTGATTTCTTCAGATAAATCATCTAATTTTGTGGAAGTTAAAATTACCTTAGGTTTCCCTATAACAGCAAAATCCATTTCTTCATCCTTTTCAATTTCTTGCAATAACTCTTTTCCACTCAACAGCATAACATTGTTTTCTGATGTTCCTTTGTCAGCTTCATCCTTCAATGGTAGCAGTGTGTGTTTGTTTCCATCCTTCTGTAGGGTATAAGTGTTTCTTCTGCCATCATGTATTGCTTTTCGATCAAAATGCCAAAGTCTTCCCAACATTATGTGACACACATCCATTGGCATTACATCACATAATATAACATCCTTGTAACTGCCTATCTAGATCTCTACCTTACATTGTTCTGTGACAATAACCTGATGGCCCTTTTGCGACCATGATACCTTATATGGAGTAGGGTGTATTGCCTTTTCTAATCCCAACTTGTCTACCATTTCTGTAGAAACAATATTGTCAGTACTAGCATTGTCAATTACCACTTTGCAACACTTACCTTTAGACTTGCATATTGTCCTGAATAGATTATTTCTCTCAGATGTCTCTTCTACTTCATTTTTTTCTTTAAGCAACACCCTCTTCCATAACAAATATTCTCCTACTTTGGGTGGTTCTTTTTTCCCTTTATCATGAGGAATTTCCTCTTTTGGTTCAACAACATTCACATTTCTCTGAGTTGTTGATTTATTATGAGGACAGTCCCATGACCCATGTCCCCATTCACCACATGTATAGCATCGAATTTGTCTTCCTAGGCCTCTAACTCTCGGTACAAACCTTCCTCGACCAGAGTCTACTCTTTGTGGTGGTCTGCTACTTGAGCCTCCTGCTTCATTTTGGGAGTGCTGAAATCTGGGTTTAAATGCTCCTCTGCCTCTCACATAACTCTTACCTCGGTTCTTGTGGTTTTTCTTCCTTTGTATCTTCTCTTCCGCTTTCAAGGTTGCCTGATAAGCATCCTCAATTATCTTTAGATTTAGTAAACTAATATTGTCTTTAATATCATACCTCAAACCATTTATATACCTGGATACTTTCTCCATGTCATCCTCTACATGACCAGCTCTAATATTTAGTTTATAGAAGTCCTCTATATATTCTTTCAATATCATTCCTTTTTGCTTCAAATTTTGTAATTTCTTAAAAATATTTATTTAATAATATTTGGGCATGAATTTACCTTTTAATTTTCTCACCATCTTGTCCCATTGTTTGATTCTGGGGTTTTCTTTTCTCTGTCTGGGCTGTAATTCTTCCCACCAGATAGCTGCATGGCCGTTTAATCTGGTAGCTGCAATCTTCACCTTTCTTTTATCCTCAACTTCTTCAAAGTCAAAGTACATATCTAATGAACTGATCTAGTCTATTAATACTTCTACATTGAGATTCCCTTCGTACATAGGGATATCGACCTTTGGTCTTCCAGTTTCCTTCACTAACATTTTCAACACTTTTGCTGCTTCATTGTCTTGTTCCTCTTCTTCTTCAGATGATTCCTCAACATCACTAGCGCCTCCTTCATCAAGAGCTCGTCTCGAGGTTGTTTCCATAGCTTCCATCCATGATCGAAGATGTCGTACCTCTTCCAACAAAATTTCATTTGTTACAGGTTGTCCCTGGCCTATTCCTACGCCTCTTCTTGGTGGCATTCTATAAAACAACACAATCTACAATCTCAATCTGTAATTTGGGCTCTGATACCAAACGATGCCAAAGAACTCAACAAATTTCAACCTTATAATACATTCCTCCTTTCAATATTCTTTATCACCTGAGTCAACCCCTTCTAATGATCCAATCAAACTATATAAACACTCACTTTCATCAATCCTTATATTCATTTTAACTTTTCACTCGAAAGACATATATATAAAACCCAATAAACATCAATTTATTAAATACGAGAGCCAATAAATAAAGTGGTCAACCTTTGACTATTCTAGAACCTTGTCCTTCACATGTCACCACAAAGAAACTACCCTCCACAAATCCAATGGTTATCACATCCCATGGCTTACAACTTCTTGTTCCGATGCTAATCATACTCAAACTCGTCCAACCTTTAGCGTTTTGGAGATCACACGATATGAGTGGTTTTAAACAACCACGTGTCGCTCACCGGGGCATATCACATGGACTACAAAATTTACCGCCCACCACTCAAAGTTGTGCAATCAGTCCATTTGAGGTTTAAAATACTGCTTCCACATTAAAACTCGATTTATTGTGTGGAATGAGATTTGTGTATACACCTGGTTTGACTCTTTGATAAATCGAGCGCAATAACTCATAAATTCTATGCTTCTCAATAATGAATGCTCAATCTGTTCACTATTAAACCGAATTATAGAATCCTCAAGAATTCAATATTAACCGCAATTCAAACCTTTACTCTTTTAGCGCAATTACAAAATAAGAAAACACATACAGTATTGGCATATATATAATTGTTTCTCAAAGGATTTTAATGAAATATAAGACACAGAAAATATGAAGTTTCACCACAAGCTTCAATCAAACTCTATTAGAATTAAAATTGCAGGGTCTCGCCCTTTCTGGCTTAATGATCTAGTATTTGACCTCTATCTTCCTCTGTCCTCAAAATACAATATATATATCTCTCTCTCCCTATTCTCGCTATCTATATTAGGCATTACATTTATGGTTCCTCCTTTATGGATCAAATCTAACAATATACCAACTCGATCTTTATTTTTATCATTCTAATCCCTATTCTGAAGCTTTACTACATACTCACTTACCTATCAAAATAAAACTGTATAATATGTTACAAATTTTAATTAAATATAGATTCTAGAGATCCAACTCTCTCGGTAAATTTTTCTTGAACCACTTAAGAAATGACATTTTCCTCATATTAGCCACAACAAGTGAAAATCCATTCACATTGCTGGCTAAGTCAAGATGCTCCTGCATCAAATATAATTTAAAGTATATTTACTTTTAAATTTCATATATATATATATATATATATATATATATATATATATATACAAATTTGTTTTCATTCCAAGATATTTCATAATTTCAAAATTGAAATTGGTTTTGCAATTGTTTTATTTCAATTTATTTTTATACTTCATAAACATAAAAATACAAAATTAATTTATTTTTTTTATTGATTTTAAGTGGACATTATATAACTTAAAATTTGTAAAAAAAAATATTTATCCTCATATGAAACATTATCCAAACAATTACATTCAAAATTTGAATCCTCGTATGTTTATATATAATTTTTATAGATATTTAAAATTTTACATCTAACTTTATTTTCTATATATATATGAAAAAAATACACTATTAACTATAAATATATATAGATAAATATTAATTAATTATTTTTTATTTTTATTTAAATATATTAGAGTATATTTATAAATAATAATAAATTATATGTAAAAGTTAATTTATTTATAAAAAAAATTAGTTTACACATTTTATTCATCAAACAAAAAAATTACATCATGGTTTTCTTCTGTTACAATTTACTTTATACTAGTTCTATTAAAGCAAATATGAATGGTACATAAAATATCTAAGTAAAATAGAGAGAAGAACCATTCAAATTGGAGCTATTAAGTAGACATTTCTTTCCTTCCTTTTTCAAAACCTTGACCCAACCTTCAAAAGGAAATTTCATCAAGACTATCTACAAATTACCATTTTGTTCAAAGAGAATCCTTTTAAAAGTGAAAATAAGTCCAAAAACAAAATATCTTTGTGCTCAAAGAGTAAGATAGTTTATTTAATTTTTAAAATAAAAGTAAAATTGATTTTATCATGTATATCTTTTGAAAATAATATTTAAAAAATTATGTAAATGTTTTTAAACATATTTATTTATTTTATGGAGAATGACACATAATTTTATTAATCAAAGAATAAGAAAATTACATTTTTCATATAAAACACTTAAGATATAAATGTTTTTGGATAAAGCTAAAATGAAAAAGGAAACTAAAAAAATTGGTGGACAAAATAGAGGAGAAAACTTTGAAAAAAAACATTAGGTAGTCCGTTTTCCCTTCTTTTTTATGCACCTTGTGCCAAACATTAGGAGATGGTTCTGCAAGAGCCATTGCAAATACATTTTAACGACCTAATGGGGATATTCTTAATATGAATATGTACTCTCCAAGGCGTGGGATCTTTTTGTGCCCTCATAACAATTTGAATTTTGCAAACTACCATGGATAGGTACCTGTTGAATCTATATAATTGATCTTATTGATGTAGAGGATAACTCTTCTGGTCGATAGCCAAAGTGTGAAAAATCATCTGCATCATGTTTTTCTTGCAAATTATTTTTAATTTCTTCTTCTTCTTATTTCCTTTTTCAGTTGTGAATAATAAAATTAATTATGGAAAGCAATTCCATAAAAAGTAAAAAATTGATGGTAAATGTTTTCCATGAACTGAAAGGTGGTTGGACAGTTTGAACAGTTACCTACTCCTCTAGGCATAAGAGACTCATCCCAGTGAGGAATGGGGGTTTTGTTCATTGGTTAAGGGAGCAGTGGAGATTTTCCTGAGCTGGTAGAAACCAGTAGAAAACACTCAGTAATCCCTGAAGGTTTTCTGGCACTGATTGGACAACGAGTGTTGAGGTCACAGCAGAAAATCTACTGTTAACCTGTACCTCACAATGGAAGCACAGGGAAGAGTAGGACATCATTGCCTCTCTTGAAGGTTGGGAGGAACATCAGTAGTAGTGATTTTTTTTTTAGATAAGTATCTGATTTAATTTTGGTTGAGTAGTGGATTGGAATCCAGTTATGATTTGAGTAACAGAATAATGTGATTTCTTGAATACTGTATTGAAGTGACTTTAGATTCGAAAATAGAGTTATATTGTATTTATTTATAGATGTATAGTAGATATTGATTTTACTGTGTTTATTTATAAATGTGGAACAACTGTTGTTTAAGCTGTGCCAAATTGAGATAAAACAATTTACTGTGTTGAGTTAAGGAAAGGAACATAAATCATTCAAGAAAATAATAGGACAGAAATAACCCCACTGCCATAATATAATTGTCAATTCTGGGTAATGGAAGGAACCCGTAATACATCATTCATTCCTCTCTGACTATACTCGAACATATATCGAGGTTATCTGGTCACCCAAACCTAGAAGGAAGTAAAACCTACTTGGGTACAGGATTATTTCATAGTTAATGAAATAAGTAATATCTGCCAGGAGAATATACTAAGCAGAACAATGTAATAACAAAATTTTTATCAGTATATGAACTATATGTCAGAGTACTAAAAAATATACGAGTATTATAAGAAGAAAGTAAAACTATACGAATAGGCTTTTGTAGACATGTTCAGTGTTATAGAGCATCACTATTCATTTCTCAAGAAAACAATGGAAACCATTTATATACAGATTTTCTCAAGAAAATTACACTAAGAGAAATTAGAACGACGATAATGATTCTATCAAGGAGAAAATTAATCTCTTAAAACTACAGAAAAATCTTTCATTTAAATTATCAAAAGATTACATATCCTAGCGATGAAGCTTTCCATATTACAAATTCCACATTTCACAACAAGCAGTATGAATAAGAGCTTAAATTTGTAAATACGCATGAACAGTAAAAAGAAGTCTCAAATTAAAAATTACAGCAATAGCCAAATCTCGACATGGAGAAAATAACGAATTCCAAAGTTACATTATAGAAAATATAACCACCTAAGAATAATAATACAGATAATCTTGCAGCACAAGATGTGTGAGAAAGGTTTAGACCGAGGCCCTAAGGAACTCGCAAGAAATAATTTTAGAATAATTCTAGATAAGAGGATTATCCATTACATAATAACCCGGATTTAACAAATAAGGCCTAACAATTAAACCCTTAACCAAACCAGATGAAATACTTCGATTAGGAAATGAGTTCTTTATGAATACATGTAAGAGGAATTCAAATTTATTAGCATGAATTTGGGAAGTCGGGTAAGCACCTCAAAACATGATGTGGAAGGCTCTGCCTTGTTGATATCGGGAAGACTAACCTTCCAGCACCAAAAAACATGGAACAAAATTCTATGAGTAAGCATTTAAGTGCCCAATAGCTAACTATAAACAAGGAAAAGGGAAAAAAATACAGAAATGCAGAATAGTGAGAAGTTAAACCTGAGAAAGAAGTTCCTTCGTCCCTCCTGATCAGCGAACTAGAAGACATGATAGCATAAAAGAATTATAACTCAGTATTATAAATCGTGGAGAGATATAAATCCCAGATTCGGAAAAACAAGAAAAGAAGGCCATCAAAGAAAATTTGAGTTGTTTATTTTACCTGACTGTGTCTTTGTGAAATGCACGGGATCTCGAAGGAATGGCCATTGTGGATTGAAGAAAAACACCACAAAAAAATTTTCACTATACAATGTAGAACCTTCCCTCCACCGTATAGTAAAATTATGGGGTGTTACACCTCCTTTAACCTCACAAGTGAAGTTGAAACTCATGGCTGTCGTCGTGGTGAAAAACCCTCAATGTAGAAGCAGCAAATATCGAATGACGTTGTGGAACATACCCTCAGAGTGGATGAAGCTTCTCAATGAAGATAATGGGAGAAATGGTGGAGTGAATTAAATATGGCATGATTAACCAAGACAATTCCCGCTAGAAATGTGAACCCTTGATCTACGAAAACACGACAGTGAAGATCAAAGCTAGTACCATAGAAAAAAACGAAGAATATTGGAAATTCTTACTGCTATCATAAAATTTTAAATGCCACTACTTGTTGGAAATATTGTCATTGATGGAAAATGAAGTGGAAAAGGAATTGGCATCTAACACAGTAACTAGGAACAGAGAAAAGAAACATAGCAGAGGACAAAGGTCAGTAGAGAAGAACAGAGAAAGAGTGCATCTACAGAGAGCAGTATCAATCAAGGAGAAAATTAAATTCAGTAGGAAGGATATTTGTGTCCCTGTGAAATTAAATCATAGGAGAAGTTTTATTCAGTGTATGTATGCATCCTCATGGAGGAAATCCTGTGTATGATTGTGTTCTGGTGATACTCTGATGGATGGAGAATACCGAGTGTATTTGGGTATTGATTGGTTCAATTCTCGTACGGAATGACCTGAAACTTTGTTGAATTCAGTCCCCTCATAAAGGAAGCCTGCGCATAACTAACTCTATCCTAATGGTGGAGAAAATATTGTCGGAAGAGAACTACATTGGTTCGTTGTTTATTGGAAATCCTGCCGAAGATAGACCAAGTAAGAAGGATAGCGCAAACCCAGACTACCCCTTTGGAATCATGAACAGAACCTTGAGCGAAGGCGGAACCACGAAGGAGGAACAGTACAAGCAGTTTTCAGTTTTCATTGCACCGCTTTTGATGGGCAAGCGATATTCAAGAGGTGGGGAGCGATTCCATAGAACGGGCAACACGGGTCCCTGTACGATTTCACAAAACCGCTTACCACGGCGTGCCATCGCGCGTTATTATTCGACCCAGGATGCCCAGCGATATCGATACAAGCCGTTGATCTGGGAAGGAGCCATCGAATGGTGGTCGTATGAGGAAGGTGCACGATGGGCTATCGCATGTTAACGTTTGGCATTAGAGGTCGAGCGATATGCATATATGTCGTTAATCTGGAAGCTTGCTATCTAATGGTGATTAGATGCTGGACTTGCGCGAAGTTTCCTTATGGTACCATGCGCGTATTTATGTGGGCCTCAATTTTTAAATAATATTGATTAATCCGTCAATTATGCATGTGGGGCCAGATCCAAAGTTCTATTTTAAAAAGGCCATTTGATAAAAGCATGGATTATTAATATAAATATTTAATTATCAAAGGGTGTGAATAATATTTATTTATCAAATTCCACGAATTTGATAAATAAAAATTTCCAATAAAAGAAGGAATACCATCAACGGTTGGATGGTTTTGACTCATGGTTTTACTAAAGGCAAACCCATATAAGGAGAAGAGAAATAGAATACGAAGAGTGCATACACAAGGGTGGTGAATGAATAAATTTCCCTAAGGAATATTTGCATGGATGAACCCTGTTATTAATTGATAAATCTGAATCTACGATACACCTATGGATATGATTTAGAAACGATGAATCTCTACTATGATCGGCAAAAAGAAATGATGAAGACCTGACAGAATTCTGATGAAGAAACTGAATAAATCTAGTGAATCTGAGGGTTGAAGCTTTCTGTATGAAAGTGGAAGTATCCTGCCAATAAAAGCTGGTGTGAAAATCAGGGGGTTGGAGCTCCCTTCCAGTAGTGAATGGAGAACGAGGAAAAGGTTTTAGCCTTTCTGCAGGTAGGTGCCTGCGTGCTGGTATAAGTCTGCACCAGCATAAATTGTAAGAAGTTTTCTTTATAATAAAAATTGAAGACTGAGATTACAGCAGTGGTGGTTTTCTCCTGAATTGGGTTTCCACCTTAGATACTGGTGTTCATATGTGTTACTTATTTTTTATGGTTTGTTATGTTATTTCTATTCATACTTACTGCCTACTAAACATATGATGAATGAATGATGTAATAAGATATTTGTACATACAAGTTGGATTCAGTAATGTAACATATGGTTTAAAGAGAAAGGAAAAGTAAAATTTTCAATCAGCTCAAAATACTGATTCACCCCCCCCTCTCAGTATTTTTCCCAACAATCGGTATCAGAGCAGGTCCTTCTGAAAAATGTTAGCCACTAGAAGGAAGATTAAGCAAGATGAGCATTCAAGATGGAACAACATCTATCAGGCCTCTGCTCTTTAACGGAAACATTTTAATCTTTTGGAAAACAAGGATGAGATCCTATCTTCAGTCTCTGGGAGCAGATGTATGGGAAATTGTTGAAGGGGGGTATCAATATCCAGCTGTAGTACCAACAGATTCGACAGAAAGAAAGAATTATGAAACCAATGCAAAGGCAGCCAATGCTCTATTGGGAAGTCTAACTTAATCAGAATTTGTCAAAGTCATGTGGCTGAATACAACAAAGGAAATATGGGACAAAATCATTCTAAGTTATGAAGGTGATGCAAAGGTAAAGAGTGTTAAACTCCAAACTCTCAGAATTCAATATGAGAATCTAAAAATGGATAATGAGGAGAGCATTGTAAATTTATTTTTACGACTTGATGATATTGTAAATTGTATGAGAAATCTAGGAGAAACAATAACCGAATCTACTCTGGTTGAGAAAATTTTAAGATCGCTAACGACAAATTTGAGTCAAAAGTTTCTGCTCTTGAAGAAAAGTAGGGTCTTCAAAATATTAGTATGGTGCAACTTCATGGCATACTAACTGCATATGAAATGAGATGAGGAAGACCATCTGAATTCAAGGAAGCAGTCTTTAGAACTTCTACAAAAGGGAAGGAAGTACAAAAAACAGAAGGATCAAGATATATCTCAGAAGAAGATGAGATAAAATTTGTAAAGAAACTTCAACTTGGCACAGGACGGTTCAGAGGTAAGCTTCCTTTCAAATGTTTTGATTGTGGAAGAGTTGGTCATTATGCTAATAAGTTTCCTCATAAAGAAACATATAAAAAGGGGAAGGAAGTAGCAAGAAGGAATAAGAATCGTTTTAGCACTAGAAAAAGTTACTATACTCATGAAGATAGTGATGGGTTATCTAATAGTGAGGAAGAATGTGAACAAGATCTTAGACTTCTCATGGAATTTGAAAAATAATCTAGAGAAGAAAAGGATACTTTTTTGGATGCTCTAGAAGACAGTGATTTTCTTGATGAAAACAATAAACTCAAAATTTGCTTAAAAGAGAGTAAAATAACCATAGAAACTCTGAAAAATCAGCTTGAAGAAAAGGAGAAACACAATGAGAAATTAGAGTGTGAAGTAGTAAGTCTAAGAAGAGAACTTGAGAAAGTAAAGACTCTGAATCTTAGATTTTCTAAAGGATCTGAAACCTTAGATGAGATTATCAAAGAAAAACATTCTCCCCTTGTAAAGACAGGTCTTGGATATATCGGAGAATCTTCTCAGGCTTCAGCACCAAATTATCTAAAAGCAGTTACAGCTGGTATACAACATGCTGCCACTCAAAAAGGGAATAAAGAATCTTTACAGGTAAAGCATGATCATCTAAATTCAAAGAACACTAACAGGAATGTCTTTGAAAGAAACACCAATCCATAGGTAAATTCAAGTAGAATATTTCATGATCACAGGAATTTCTTCATCATTGGACAATGTTTCTCATGTCACAATTTTGGTCATAAAGATGTTCAATGTGTTGCATATAAAACCATCATGACAAGAGAAGCAAAAAAGAAAGGGACTGGTATTGAAACAAAGAAGAATACTTATAACAAATTTTCTCCTCTTCAAAATGAAGTTGAATGTGCTTATTGGAATAATTTTGGCCATGAGGACTCTGAATGCAGGAGAAAATTTCAGCCAAAATAAAATGTTCCTTCAAGCTCCAAAGTATGGAAAAAGAAGGAATTACAGGTTGAAAATTGTGGCATAGCGTTATTTGTAGAAGATGAAGAAAACCAATGGTACATTGATAGTGGATGCTCAAGACACATGATAGGTGACAAAACCAAACTTCTTGCATATAGTGCTTTAGAAAAGGAAAAGAATGTTACATTTGGAAATGATACTCCTGCGGTCATTAAGGGAAAAGGGTCTGCTTTTCTAAAAGAATAGGTGAAAGCTAATGAAGTCATGTATGTGGATGGATTAAAGTATAACCTATTAAGTGTAAGTCAAATGTGTGATCAAGGAACTGAAGTTGTCTTTAGTTCAAAAGAATGTGTGGTACGTGATCTTGATATAGGTAAAACAATTATAAAAGGAAAAATAACTCCAAGAAACCTGTATGTATTGAAGAACTATAAAGAACAATGTTACTTGAGTAAATCTTCAGAAAATTGGCTATGGCATAGAAGGTTGGGGCATCTGAGCTTCTCTCAAATCAACAAATCAAGCAGACTTAAAGCTGTTCGTGATCTTCCCAATATTACTCTACCTGAAAATATCATATGCAAATCTTGCCAATTTGGTAAGAAAATGAGAGTACAATTTAATGCCAAGGAAGGATCATCAAGAAAGCCTCTTGAACTAATTCATACTGACATATGTGGACCTGTGAAGAAAAATTCACCACGTGGAGAACAATACTATATCCTATTTATTGATGATTTCTCTAGAATGTGTTGGATTGGGCTGCTTAAACACAAAGATGAAGCATTTGAGAAATTTCAGATCTTCAAAGCACTAGTTGAGAATGAATTAGATCTAAAAATCAAATGTCTCAGATCTGATCGAGGAGGAGAATATACATCAGATGAATTTTTTTAATTTTGTGAACAACATGGCATAAAAAGAGAGTTTTCTATAGCTGGCACTCCACAACAAAATGGTGTTGCAGAAAGAATGAATAGAACAGTTCAACAAATGGGTAGAGCTATGCTTGATGATTTCAGAACACCTGACACATTTTGGGGAGAAGCAGCACACACAGCAGTAAACATTCTCAACAAAGCACATGTTCGTGTAAATAGTGATAAAACTCCATATGAACTCTAGTATGGTAACCCTCCCACTGTAAAGCATTTTAGAATTTTTGGAAGAAAATGATTTATCAAAAATAATGATGAAAAACTTGGAAATTTTGAACCCAAAACAGATGAAGAAATGCTCCTTGGTTACTCCTCTAGGAGTAGAGCATACAAATGTTACAATAAAAGACTTTGGAAGATTGTTGAATGTATTGATGTTGTTATTGATGAGTCTCCTGCAGCTGCAAAAGAAGAAAAACAGACAACAGATGAAGATGATGATGACATATCTCCTTCTACAACAAATAAGGATGATATAGACAGTGAACCTAATGAAGAACCCGAAGATGATTTATCTGAAAAAGCTCCATCCAAATATGTTCAAAAGAATCATCCAGAATCTCAAATTTTTGGGGAAAAGGGATCAGGTGTACAAACACGAAGGACTCTTATGGGATCTTCTAGAAATTTGGCATTTCTATCCACTATTGAACCACACAATGTCAGTCAAGCCTGCAAAGATGAATGTTGGATTCAAGCCATGAATGAAGAGCTTGATAAAATTGAGAAGAATTACACTTGGGACTTAGTACCAAGACCTCATGAAAAAAATGTCATTGGAACTAAATGGATATTCAAAAACAAGTTAAATGAGAATGGGGATGTTATAAGAAAGAAAGATAGACTTGTTTGCAAGGGGTATGCTCAACAAGAAGGTATAGACTTTGAAGAAACTTTTGCTCCTGTAGCTAGACTTGAAGCCATAAGAATGTTCCTTGCCTTTTCAAGCTTCCAATGGTGATCTAGAAGAAGAAGTTTATATAGAACAACCAAAAGGATTCATCTTGGGAAATGATGAAAAACTTGTTTTTAGACTTAAAAAGGCTCTATATGGTCTCAAACAAGCTCCAAGGGCATGGTACTACCGTCTTGACAAATATCTTCATCAACAAGGATTTTCAAAGGGGTCTGCTGATAACAACTTATATACAAAAACTAAAAACAACAAACTATTGATTGTGGTTGTATATGTTGATGATATCATTTTTGGAGGTGATGAAGAATCTATGAGTCAGAAATTTGCTTCTGATATGCGACAAGAATTTGAAATGTCTTTACTTGGGGAACTAACATTCTTTCTTGGCTTGCAAGTACAACAAGAAACAAATGGCATATTCTTATCACAAGAAAAATATCTTAAGCAAATCTTGAAGAAGTATGGCATGGAATATTGCAAACCTGTAAGTACACTGCAAAAGAATTGATAACCTGATAATCTTGCCTCTTCAATGTGGATGATCTCCCCACCATGAATTCAACCAGAATATGCATCTACATAAAAAAGTCTATTTATCTCATTGGTAGGACAAAGAATTGCATATTGATATGCATGCAGCTTGGGATTGTTGGACACCTGTTAATCCAAAGAGTTAAACATCGTGATGTAGAAAGAAATATTCAAGACTACACTGGAACTTCAAGACTTTGGACCAAGGTATCCAAAGAATGTTGATCTACTTTCATGCATACACCTGATGCGCATTGGCCGGGAAATGTTGATGATCGAAAAGCACTAGTGTTGGTGCATTCTGCACATGGGGCCCTGTTAGTATCTTGGTTTAGCAGGAAGAAAAGACTTATTGCCTAACCACGCTCCCGCTGTAATATGGTCACAACATCATGTTGTACTCAATTTCTCAGCGATGCAAATGACAGCAAGACTTTCAAATCAAATGTTCACCTCCTATCTCCATTATGTGTGATAATACAAGTGCAATCAGTATCTCAAAGAATCTTGTTATGCATTCCAAGACCAAGCACATTCCCATCAAATATCACTTCTTACGTGAACAAGTGCTTGAACAAAAGGTGAAATTGGAGTATGTTCCTCCAAAGAACAAGTTGCTGATATATTTACCAAACCTCTATCCAGGGAAGCATTCGAATATCTCAGAAAGAAACTGGGAGTAGTCTTTGCCATGCAGAGGATCAGGTCTACTTAAATACAGAAGATTAAATTGGTTGTGAGGTGTTGTTGGGTAATACGCCATTTGCGTTTGCACAAAGGCGGCGTGGCAGCGGTCATTGGTCATATGAAAAGGATGCATTGTTGGCATTTATAAGTCAATTTGTTATATTATGTTTGAAAAAAAAAACAACATGATCTCAGGGGGAGCATGGAATTGCCGTTTCAAAGGATCTTGATCAACACTTTTCCATTGATGTCAAAGGGAGAGAAAACACAACAAAGGGCTTCTATCAGACAATCAGAAGAAGAGTATTTCCATCAATGCCAAAGGGGGAGATTGGTGGAAATATTGTCATTGATGGCAAAGGAAGTGGCAAAGGAATTGGCATCTGAGACAGTAACTAGGAACAAAGAAAAGAAACATAGCAGAGGAAAAAGGTCAGCAGAGAAGAATAGAGAAAGAGTGCATCTACAAAGAACAGTATCAGTCAAGGAGCAACTTAAATTCAGTAGGAAGGATATTTGTGTCCCTGTGAAATTAAATCATATGAGAAGTTTTATTCGGTGTATGTATGTATCCTGATGGAGGAAATGTTGTGTATGATTGTGTTCTAGTGATAATTTGATGGATGGAGAATACCGAGTGTATTTGCGTATTGATTGGTTCAATTCTCATATGGAATGCCCTGAAACTCTGTTGAATTCATTCCCCTCATAAAGGAAGCCTGCGTATAACTAACTCTATCCTAATGGTGGAGAAAATCCTGTCGGAAGAGAACTACATTGGTTCGTTGTTTATTGGAAATCCTGCCGAAGATAGACCAAGTAAGAAGGATAGTGCAAACCTAGACTACCCCTTTGGAATCATGAACGAAACCTTGAGTGAAGGGCGGAACCATGAAGGAGGAACAGTACAAGTGGTTTCCTGTTTTCATCGCACCGCTTTCTACGGGCAAGCAATATTCAAGAGGTGGGGAGCGATTCCATAGAACGGGTGACACTCGTCCCTGTACGATTTCACAAAATCGCTTACCACGGCGTGCCATCGCGCGTTATTATTCAACCCAGGATGCCCAGCGATATCGATACAAGCCGTTGATCTGGGATGGAGCCATCGAACGATGGTTGTATGAGGAAGGTGCACGAAGATTAACCAAAGTACGATGGGCCATCGCACGTTAACGTTCAGCATCGGAGGTCAAGCGATATGCATATATGCTGTTGATCTGGAAGCTTGCTATCTAATGGTGATCAGATGCTAGACATGCTCGAATTTTACTTATGGTACCATGCACATATTTATGTGGGCCCCAGTTTTCAAATAATATTGATTAAGCCGTCGATTATGCATGTGGGGCCAGATCCAAAGGTCTATTTCAAAAAGGCCATTTGATAAAAGTGCGGATTATTAATATAAATATTTAATTATCAAAGGGTGTGAATAATATTTATTTATCAAATTCAACGAATTTGATAAATAAAAATTTTCAATAAAAGAAGGAATACCATCAACGGTTGGATGGTTTTGACTCATGGTTTTACTAAAGGAAAAACTATATAAGGAGAAGAGAAATAGAATACGAAGAGTGTGTGCGCAAGGGTGGTGAATGAATAAATTTTCCTAAGGAATATCTGCATGGATGAACCCTGTTCTTAATTGATAAATCTGAATCTACGATGCACCTATGGATATGATCTAGAAACGCTGAATCTCTACTATGATCGGCAAGAAATCTAGTGAATCTGAGGGTTGAAGCTTTCTGTATGAAGGTGGAAGTATCCTGCCAGTAAAAGTTGGTGTGAAAATCAGGGGATTGGAGCTCCCTTGCAGTAGTGACCGGAGAACGAGGAAAAGGTTGTAGCCTTTCTGCAGGTAGGTGCCTGCGTGCTGGTATAAGTCTGCACCAGCATAAATTGTAAGAAGTTTTCTTTATAATAAAAATTGAAGACTGAGATTACAGCAGTAGTCGTTTTCTCCTGAATAAGGTTTCAACCTTAAATACTGCTGTTCATATGTGTTGCTTATGTTTGGTGGTTTTTTCTGTTATTTCTATTCATACTTACTACCTACTAAACATCTAATGAATGAATGATGCAATAAGATCTCTGGACATACAAGTTGGATTCAGTAATGTAACATATGGTTTAAAGAGAAAGGAAAAGTATAACTTTCAGTCAACTCAAAATACTGATTCAGCCCCCCTCTCAGTATTTTTCCCAACAGTACTTACTTCCTTTAACTCCCAGATGTGCCAGCTATATTCTCGATGGAATAATCGATGTGGTGGTTGTACTTGGTGGGATGGAAAACATTCAATAATGACATTACAATAGTAAGTTTGGCACTAGTGAAAAAATTATATAGGGACCTTAATAAAATGTGTGTGAGGTGTCAAATTAATCCATGGTAAATGGATTTGTATTTGTAAATTAAATGCAACCATATAATGAGTAAGGATTAGAGCTTCCAAATAATCCTAAGTTCATACATTGTAATTATGTGATAAACCAATCATGAGTTTCGTTAATTAAATTTAATATGATACATTTTGTTAGTGTAATTATCCTTATGGTGAAAAGTAATTTTTTTTTCTATGTAAGTTACAAGTGGTATCAAAGCATCATTCATATGCTGGGACCCTAAGGGTCAACTGAAAATTTACGTTGTATGTATACAGATTCACATAATAGAATAATAACAGGAAACATTATGAGAATGGGAATAACACAACAACCACCCCAGAACACTGGGGAACCCCAAACACAACTAGTAACAAGCCCTGAGATGCGGGTTCAGCTAAGTGTCAATCAACACCAACAAACGAGTAGACTGTTGGAGGAACAACAACATCAAACCAGCATACTGTTGAGTACAGTAAAGAAACTATAGCAAGAGATGGTGCAAATTCATACTGATAATGAGCGCTTGATGAAAGAGCAAGAAAAGATACTCAAGAGCCTATCAGACAAGAAAAATCAATAAATGGAACACCCCAGTGCTGATAGGGACATAATAAGGTGACGAGCGACAAAAAATGGAACACATTAATGACAAAGTGCAAAGAAGCCCTTCTCAACGAAGCAATAAGAATAAAAAATATAATGAAGCAGTGTCTGGAAATGTGTTAGATCAGCAATAAGTTAAGAAACAGAAAGTGGAACTTCAAGGGGAGTTTCAGAAAATAAAACCACCAACATTTGATGGTGAAGCTGAGGAAGTGGCAGAGGCTTGGTTGATAAACATGAACAAATATTTTCAGGTGTATGAGTACAACAACAACCTAAAGGCCAGACTGGCCATATATCAATTAAGAGAGAAGGCCACTCTCTGGTGGGAAGAAGTGAAGAATGTTTGCAACATTGAGGACCAAGGTGTTTCTTGGGAATCGTTCGAGCAATACTTCAAAGACAAGTATTTAACAAAACTTTTTAACAATGAGAAATCTAAAGAATTTCATGACTTGAAGTTGGGACAGATGACTATGGACAAGTATATCACCAAGTTCACCTCCTTGTTATGATATGTTCCATACCACTAAGAAGAAAAGGCTAAGGTGCAAAGATTTCTGAGCAGTTTTCCAACACATATGAAAGAGAGAATTGAATTCATAAATCCCAGAACCATGGATGAAGCCATTCGTAAGGCACGAATGTGATATCAGCAATCCAAGGCAAAAGGGGAGGTTGGGAAAAGTTGGCAGCCAAGGAAAGGACAGAAAAGAAGCTCAAACTTTAAAGGCACCAAAAGAAATAACTTTAAGAATATTGCACAAAGTCCTGTCAGTAAAAAAATTGGCAGAAATCATCAAAGAACGTGATGGCCAGTAGAAGAGAAGCCTATAGATGCATCTAGCAAATGTGAGAAAGGGAAGGTGACCAAGCCACCTCTACAATGTTAGGGGTGTGGAGAGGCACACTATTATAAAAACTTCCCACAACGAGCAAGAAATGACATAGTTGAAAACTTGCAAGAGGCTTCTACAGTAGGCGACGTGGCGTGAAACATTCCTCATATCAACGTAGCATTGGAGGATCGATAGGCAGATTATCAACCAACAATGATTAAGCTGGAAGGTAAATTACTGTTTCAATCTGTTTCTATTTTGGTAGATCCAGGTGCAAGTCTAAGTTATGTTAGTATGAAAATAGTGGAAATTTGTAAATTAAAACGGGATAAATTCAAAAACCCTTGGCTGGTATAGCTAGCCACAAGAGAAAAATGAAAGCTATCTGCCAAAATTCCAAACTGCACATTAAAAATTGCAGAATAACAGTTAAATCTGGAACTGAACATACTCCCATTAGGGTCCTATGATGTTTTGCTGGGCATGGATTGGCTAGAAAAACATTGGACCTCAGTGGACTGCAAGGAAAAGATCATTTACTATGGAATGCAAGATGGAAAACGCAAGGAGATTCACGGAATCAAGAAGCCGCTAAAGTTACATCCAATTACAGCATCCCAAATGAACAAATGTATCAAGAAGGGATGCCAGATATATGCTATTTAGGTGGGATATGATAATTCCAAGGAAAAATCACCTATGATGGAAAACATACCAGTGGTACAAGATTTCATGGATGTCTTTCCAGAAAATATTCCCGGTTTACCACCAAGGCGAGATATTGATTTCACCATAGAATTAATGGCAGGAGCATCTGCTGTGTCAAGGGCTCCTTACAGAATGAGGGTTCCAGAATTAAAAGAATAAAAAATGTTGTTACAAGAACTGCTGGAAAATTTTTATAATTTTCCAAGTGTGTCCCTGTGGGGAGCACAAGTGTTGTTCATCAAGAATAAAGACGGAACCATGCGAATGTGCATGGAATACAGAAAACTCAACAAGTTAATGGTTAAAAATTAATATATTCTACCAAGGAATGATTATTTGTTCGATTAGGTGAACAGGGCCACAGTATTTTCAAAGATAGATTTAAGATCTGCATATTACCAGATCCGAATTAAGGATGAAGACATTTTCAAAAGTTATTTCCGTACCGGGTATGGGCATTATGAATTTGTAGTGTTACCCTTTAGGTTAAAAAATGCACCAGCAACCTTTATGAGGTTAATGCATGGTATATTCCATCCTTTGGTGGATAATTTGGTACTTATATTCATAGATGGCCTTTTAATATATTCCAAAAATTAGGAAAAAAATAACGAACATTTAAGGATTGTGCTAGAAATGTTAAAAGAACACGAGTTGTAGGCTAAGTTCAGCATGTGTGATTTCTTCAAAACAAAAATCCAATACTTAGGCCATGCCAATTCAGCAGAAGGGATTTCTGTTGATCCAGAAAAAATCAAGACAATCATGGAATGGCAGGTACCTCAGAATGTGGCAGACATTCAATCCTTTATGGGATTAGTAAGGTACTATTGAAGATTTATTAAAGGATTTTCCATAAATGCATATACAAGAACTGTTGTACATAGGTTATATTCATCCAAGTGTCTCCCCATGGGGAGCACTAGTGTTTTTCCTCGAGAAGAAATATGGAACCATGCGAATGTGCATGGACTATAGACAACTCAACAAGTTAGCGGTTAAAAATAAATATACTCTACCAAGGATTGATGATCTGGTCGATTAGGTGAAGGGGGCCATAATATTTTCAAAGAGAGATTTAAGATCTAGATATCACCATATTCAAATTAAGCATGAAGACATTTACAAAACTTCTTTCCGTACAAGGTACGGGCATTATGAATTTTTGGTGTTACCCTTTGGGTTAACAAATTCAACAACAACCTTTAAGAGGTTAATGCATGGTATATTCCATCATTTCCTAGATAATTTTGTACTTATATTCATAGATTACATTTTAATCTATTCCAAAAACTAGGAAGAAAGAAATGAACATTTAAGGATTGTGCTGGAAATGTTAAGAAAACACCAGTTGTATGCTAATTTCAGCAAGTGTGATTTCTTCAAAACAGAAATCTAGTACTTAGGCAATGTCATTTCAGCAGATGGGTTTATTTTTGATTCGAATAAAATCAAGACAATCATGGAATGGAAAGTACCTCAGAATGTGGCAGACATTTGATCCTTTATGGGATTAGCAGGGTACTATCATAGATTTATTGAAGCGTTTTCCAGAATTTCTTTTCCAATGACCTCTTTGTAGAGAAAAGGAAAAGCTTTTAAGTGGATCGTTGTGTGTCAGAATAGATTTGAGAGGTTGAAGCATATTTTGACCACTGCATCAGTATTAAGGGTAGCTAACCCCAACAAAGAATTTGAAGTTTGTACAGACGCTAGTAAACAGGGTGTTGGGGCAGTTTTATCTCAAGAAGGAAAGGTAGTGGCTTATGTACATGTGCTCTGGGTATGGAGACACTACTTTTTGGGTAGAAAATTTATGTTAAGAACAGATCATAGCAGCTTGACTAGTTATTTAAAACAAGCTAATTTAAACTCCAAACAGGCAAGATAGAATGCCTTTCTAAGAGAGTTTGATATGGATATCTAGCACGTTAAAGGTAAGGAAAACCGTGTGGTTGATTATTTAAGTAGGAAGTTGCATTTTGTCTATGAGATTTACTACAAACAACTTGAAAGTAAATTTTTGGATCAAGTAAAAGAAGAAGCACAAAAAGATCTGGAATATCAACTCTTATGGCAGCAAATGAAAAAGACCAGAAAACAAGGAAGTACTTCTGAATATGGAATTAACCAAGAAAAATGCTAACCTTTAGAGGAAAACTATATGTACAAAATTGTGTCGAACTTAAGGATTTAATCATGAATGACTACCATTGGAGTAACTATGCAGGACACCCAGGATATCAGAAAATGTTAACCGCTATTAGAAAAGAATTCTTCTAGCTTGTTATGCATAAATATATTGTTGAATATCTAAATAAATGTTTGGAGTGTCAGCAGGTTAAGGTGGAGCATCGACATCCCACAAGATTGTTTCAGCCCATACTGGTACCTGAATGGAAGTGGGAGGTCATATCCCTGGACTTTATTACAGGTTTACCATGGTCAAAGAATAACAATGACTCCATCATGGTGGTATTTGACAGATTGAGTAAATCTTCACATTTTACACTTGTGTAGTCTACCTACAAGACTGTAAAGATAGCAGATATTTTTATGCGGGAAATATTTTGGCTACATGGCATTCTGAAGACTGCTATCTCAGACAAGGATTTTAGGTTTACATCAACATTTTTGAAGACTTTTTTTACAATTCTGGGGACCCAAATAAACTTTAGTACAACTTATCATCCCCATACAGATGGTCAAATAGAGCAAGTAAACCAAGTGTTGTAAGACAAGCTGAAAATCTACGTGATGTAGTAGCCAACCAAATGGGAAGAATAATTGCATCCGGTTGAATTTTCTTACAACAATGGCTACCAAGAGTCCCTTAATATGAGTCCTTTCGAGGCCCTGTATGGGAAATAATGTCGCACACCTATAAATTGGAGCAGCCCCGAAACAAACTGATATTGGGACCATAAATGTTGGCGGAAATGGTATCATAAGTAAAGAAGATAAGGCAAAATTTTAAGGCTTTACAATATGAGAAGAAGATATATACAGGTAAGAAGAGGACTTATCAGGAATTCAATGTGTGAGACCATGTGTATGTGAGGATCAAAGCCAAGAGGAGTATCTTGCGGTGGACCTCTTGTGCCAAGTTGGCTCCTAGGTTCTGTGGACCCTTCCAAATTTTTCAAAGGGTAGGACTTGTGGCCTATTGGCAGGCTTTACCCAGTCACATCTGAGTACACAATGTGTTTCATGTGCCTCTCTTGAAGTGTTATGTGCATGATTCGAAGCATGTAATTTATTGGTATAATATATACAGGTAGGATAGAATTAAAAATATTAAATTGAATTATGATTTCTTTATGAGAATTTAACAAGCAATTTTTTTGTTTACAGGTAGAGCCAGATGAAGATTTTATGGTCGAGTTGCAACACATACTTGACCGAAGAGAAATTATTCTCTGGAAGCGAGTCATTACCCAGGTTAAAGTGCAGTGGAAGAACTTTGGCTCGGATGAGGCTACTTAGGAGGATTAATGGTTTGTCATGCGTGAGGCTTTCCAAGAGCTAGTTTCCGAGCTAGAATGAAACACCGAGGATGATGTTACTTCTAGGGAGGAAGTTGTGGCAGCTGCATTTAATGTTAACTAGTTGTTAAACTAGTTAAATGGCGTTTTATTTTTTGTTTAAAAAAAAAGACAAAGACAATTAATATTTTGCTGGAAAATTTATTCTATTTTTTAATTATGAATAATAAAATCATTTATGGAAAGTAATTCCATAAAAAGTAAAAGAATTTGATGGTAAATGCTTTCCAAGAACTGAAAGGTCGTTGGATAGTTTGAACAGTTACCTGCTCCTCTATGGATAAGAGACTCATCCCAGTGAGGAATGGGGGTTCTGTTCATGGGTTAAGGAAGGAGTGGAGATTTTCCTGAGCTGGTAGAAACCAGTGGAAAACACTTAGTAATTCCTGAAGGTTTTCTGGCACTGACTGGACATGGAGTCATGAGGTCACAGAAAAAAATATATTGTCAACTTGTACCTTACAATGGAAGCACGGGGGAAGAGTAGGATATCATTTCCTATCTTGAAGGTTGGGAGGAACATCAGCAGTAGTGATTTTTGTTTAGATAAGTATCTGATTTACTTTTGGTTGAGTATTGGACTACAATCCAATTATGATTTGAGTAACAGAATAATGTAATTTCTTAAATATTGTATTCAAGTCACTTTAGATTCGAAAATAGAGTTATAGTGTATTTATTCATAAATTTAGAGTAGATATGGACGTTACTGTGTTTATTTATAAATGTGGAACAACTATTGTTTAAGTTGTGGAAAATTGAGATAAAAAAATTTACTGTGTTGAGTTAAGGAAAGGAACAGAAATCGTTCAAGAAAAATAGGACATAAATAACCTCACTACCAGAATAGAACTTGAGTCTGGGTAATGTAAGAAACCTATAATACATCGTTCATTCCTCTCTGACTATACTCGGACATATGTCGGGGTGGTCTGGTCACCCAACCCTGGAAAAAAGTAAAACCTACTTGGGTACAGAATTATTTCATAGTTAATGAAATAAGTAACATCTGCGAGGATAATATACTAAGCGAAAAAATATAAAAACAAACTTGTTATCAGTATATGAACTGTATGTCAAAGTACTAAAAAATATACGAGTATTATAGGAAGAATGTAAAACTATACGAATAGGATTTTGTAAACATGTTTAGTGTTATAGAGGATCACTATTCATTTAACAAGAAAACAATGGAAACCATTTATATACAGACTTTCTGAAAAAATTTACACAAAGACAAATTAGAATGATGATAATGATTCTATCAATGAGAAAATTCATCTCTTAAAACTACAGAAAAATCTTTCATTTAAATTACCAAAATATTACATATCCCATCGATGAAGCTTTCCATATTACAAATTCCACATTTCGCAACAATAAGTATGAATAAGAGCTTAAATTTGTAAATACACATGAATAGTAAGAAGAAGTCTCAAATTAAATATTACAGCAGCAGGCAAATCTCGGCATGGAGAAAATAACAAGTTCCAAAGTTACATTACAGAAAAGGTAACAACCTAAGAATAATAATAAAGATAATCTTGCAGCACCACTGGCTCGAGAAAGTTTTAGATCGAGGCCCTAAGGAACTGGCCGAAAATAATTTTAAAACCCTTCTAGATACAAGGATTATCCATTACATAATAACCCAGATTTAACAAATAAGGCCTGACAGTTAAACCTTTAACCAAACCGAACGAAATACTTCGATTAGGAAGTGAGTTCCTTAAGAATACCTGTAAGAGGAATTTGAATTTATTAGCAGGAATTTGGGAAGTCAGTTAAGCACCTCAAAACTTGATGTAGAAGGATCTGAACTTTTGATATCAGGAAGACTAACCTGCAAGCACAAAAAAACATGGAATAGAATTCTGTGAGTAAGAATTTAAGCTGTTGAACAGTTAACTATAAACAAGACAAAGGGAAAACAATACACAAATGTGGAATAGTGAGAAGTTAAACATGAGAAAGAAGTTCCTTCATTACTCTTAATCAATGAATTGGAAGACATGATAGCATAAAATAATTAGAGCTCAATATTATAAATTGTGGAGAGATATAAATCCCATATTCTGTAAAACAAACAAAAAAGACAATGAAAGAAAATGGGAGTGGTTTATTTTACCAGACTGTGTATTTGTGAAATGCACGAGATATCAAAGGAATGGCCATGGTGGATTGAAGAAAAACACCAAAGAAAACTCTTTACTGTATGCTACAGAACCTTCCCTCCATCATATAGAAAAAAAAATGGGGTGTTACACCTCATTTAACCTCACAAGTGAAGTTCAAACTCATGGTTATCGTCGTGGTGAAAAACCCTCAAAACAGAAGCAGCAAAGCTCAAATGACATCACAGAACATACCATTAAAGTGGATGAAGCTTCTCGATGAAGACAATGGGAGAAATGGTGGAGTGAATTAGGGATGGCATGGTTAACCAAGACAATTCCCGCCAGAAATGTGAAACCTTGATCTACCAAGAACCGATGGTGAAGATCAAATCTAGTACCATAGAAAACAATGAAGAATATTAGCAAATCTTATAGAGGTCATAAAAGTTGAAATGCTAGTACTTACTACCTTTAACTCCCACGCATGCTAGCTATATTCTCGATGGAATCATAAATGCAGTGGTTGTGCTTGGTGGGATGGAAAACATTCAATAATGACATTATAATAGTAAGTTTAGCACTGGTGAAAAAATTATATAGGGACATTAATAGAATGTGTGTGATGCGTCAAAGTAATCCATGGTAAATGGATTTTTATTTGTAAATTAAATGCAACCATATAATGATTAAGGATTAGAGCTTCCAAATAATCCTTAGTTCAGACATTGTAATTATGTGATAGACCAATCATGAGTGTCGTTAATTAAATTTAATATGATACATTTTGTTAGTGTAATGATCCTTATGGTGAAAATTAATTTTTTTATGTAAGTTAAAAGTTGTATCATAGCAGCGTTTATACACTGGGACCCTAAGGGTCAACTAACCATTTACGCTAGGTGTATATTGATGCACATAATAGAAGCATAACAAGAAACATTATGAGAAGGGGAACAACGCAAAAACCACCCCAGAACACTGGGAAACTCCCAACACAACCAGTAGTGAGCCCCAAGATGTGGGTTCAGCTAAGTGTCAATCAGCCCCAGCAAACGAGTAGACTAAGGGAGGAACAACAACATAAAACCACCATATTGTTGAGTATAGTATAGAAACTACAAGAAGATATGGTGTGAGTTCGTAGTGATAATGAGTGCTTGATGAAAGAGCAAGAAAAGATACTCAAGAGCCTGTCAGACAAGATAAATCAAGAAATGGAATGACCTAGTGCTGACAGGGACATGCATGAAGGTGATGAGAGACAAAGAATGGAACACACCACTGACATAGTGGAAAGAAGCCCTTCTCAACGAAGCAATAAGAACAAAACCTATAATGAAGAAGAATATGGAAATGTGTCAGATAAAAAAGAAGTTAAGAAACAGAAATTGGAAATTCAGGGGGATTTTTAGAAAATAAACCACAAACATTTGATGGTGAAGTTGAGGAAGTGGCAAATGCTTGGCTGATAAACATGAAAAAATATTTTTAGGTGTACGAGTATAATGACAACCTGAAGGCTAGACTAGCCATATATCAATTAAGAGATAAGGCCACTCTGTGGTGGGGAGAAGTGAAGAATGTTCGAAGCATTGAGGACCAAGATGTTACTTGGGAATCGTTCTAGCAATGATTCAAAGACAAATATTTAACTGAATGTTTCTACGATGAGAAATCTAAAGAGTTTCATTACTTAGAGTTGGGAAAAATTACTATGGATGAGTATATCACCAAGTTCACCTCCCTGTTATGATATGTTCCATACCTCTGAGAGCAAAAGGAAAAGGTGAAAATATTTATGAGTAGTTTGCTAACACAAATGAAAGAGAAAATTGAATTCTTAAATCCCAGAACCATGGAAAAATCCATTCATAAGGAACAAATGTGTTATCAAAAATCCAAGGCAAAAGGGGAGGTTGGAAAAAGTTCGCAGCCAAGTAAAGGATATAAAAGCAGCTCAAACTTCCAAGGTGCCAAAAGAAATAACTTTAAGGATTCTGCACAAATTTCTGTTAGTAAAAAATTTGGCATAAATCATCAAAGAACCTGATGGCCACCAAAAGAAAAGCCTACAGAGACATCCGACAAACCTGAGAAAGCGCAGGTGACCAAGCCACCTCTATAGCGTTGGGGGTGTCGTGAGGCACGCTATTATAAAAATTACCCACAACGAGCAAGAAATGACATAGTTGCAAAAATGCAAGAGGCTTCTACAGTAGGCGAAGTGGCATGAAACATTCCTCGTATCAACGCAACGTTGGAGGATCAACAAGAATATTATTAGCTAACAATGATTGATTTGGAAGGTAAATTACTGTCTCAATCTGTTTCTATTTTGGTAGACCTAGGTGCAAGTCTAAGTTATGTTAGTCCCAAAATAGTGGAAATTTGTAAATTAAAAGGGCAGAAATTCAAAAACCCTTGGCTGGTAAAGCTAGCCACAGGAGCAAAAAGAAAGGTAACTACCAAAATTCCAAACTGCACATTAGAAATTGTAGAACAATAGTTAAATGTGGACATGAGCATACTTCCATTAGTGTCCTATGATGTTTTTCTGGGCATGGATTGGCTAGAAAAACATTGTACCTTAGTGGACTAGAAGGAAAATATCATTTATTACAGAATGAAAGATGTAACACGCAAGGAGATTCAAGGAATCAAGAAGCTACTATAATTACATCCAATTAAAACATCCCAAATGAATAAATGTATGAGGAAGGGATGCTAGATATATGCTATTCAGGTGGGATATGCTAATTCCAAGGAAAAATCACCTATGATGGAAAACACAGCAGTGATACAAGATTTCATGGATGTTTTTCCAGAAAATATTCCTAGTTTACCACTAAGGCAAGATATTGATTTCACCATAGAATTAATGCCAGGAGCATCTGCTGTGTGAACAAATCCTTATAGAATGAGTGTTCCATAATTAATGAAAATAAAAATGCAGCTACAAAAACTATAGGAAAAAGGTTATATTCGTTCAAGTGTGTCCCCATGGGGAGCACCAGTGTTGTTCGTCAAGAAAAAAGATGGAACCATGCAAATGTGCATGGACTACAGATAGCTCAACAAGTTAACGGTTAAAAATAAATATACTCTACCAAGGATTGATGATCTGGTCGATTAGGTGAAGGGGGACACAATATTTACAAATATAGATTTAAGATCTCGATATCACCAAATTCAAATTAAGGATGAAGACATTTACAAAACTTCTTTGCGTATGAGGTACGAGCATTATGAATTTGTAGTGTTACCCTTTGGGTTAAAAAATTCACCAACAAACTTTATGAGTTTAATGCATGGTATATTCCATCCTTTCCAAGATAATTTTGTACTTATATTCATAGACGACATTTTAATCTATTCCAGAAACGAGGAACAACAAAAAGAACATTTAAGGATTGTGCTAGAAATGTTAAGAAAAGGCCAGTTGTATGTTAAGTTCAGCAAGTGTTATTTCTTCAAAACAGAAATCAAGTACTTAGGCCATGTCATTTCAACGGAAGCATTTTTTTTTTATCTGGAGAAAATCAAGACAATCATGGAATGGAAAGTACCTCAGAATGTGGTAGACATTTGATCCTTTATGGGATTAGCAGGGTACTATCGAAGATTTAATGAAGGGTTTTCCAGAATTTATTTTCCAATCACCTCTTTACAGAGAAAAGGAAAAGTTTTTAAGTGGACTTTTGAGCATCAAAATAACTTTGATAAGTTGAAGCATATTTTGACCACTGCACCAATATTAAGGGTAGATGACCCAAACAAAAAATTTGAAGTTTCTACAGATGCTAGTAAAGAGGGTGTTGGGGTAGTTTTATCTCAGGAAGGAAAGGTAGTGACTTATGAGTCAATAAATATGAAGGAACATGAAAAAAGGTACCCAGCCTATGATTTGGAATTAACAATAGTAGTACATGCGTTGCACGTATGCAGACACTACTTGTTGGGTAAAAATTTTGTGTTAAAAACATATCATAGAAGCTTGACTAGTTATTTCAAACAAGTTGATTTAAACTCCAGACAGGAAATATATAATGCTTTTCTAAGTGAGTTTGATATGGATATCCAGCACATGAGAGGTAAGGAAAATTGGGTGGTTGATCCTTTAAGTAGGAATTTTCATTTTTTCTATGATCTTTACTACAATCATCTTGAAAGTAAGTTCTTGGATCAAGTAAAAGAAGAAGCATAGAAAGATCCAGAATATCAATTCCTATGGCAGCAAATGGAAGAGACTAGAAACAAGGAAATACTTCTGAATATGGAGTTAACTAAGAACAAATGCTAAGCTTTAGAGGAAAGTTGTATGTACCAAATCGTGTGGAACTTAAGGAGTTAATCATGAATGAATACCATCAAAGTAACTATCCCAGACACCGAGGATACCATAAGATGTTAACCGCTATTAGAAAAGCATATTGTTGGCTTGGTATGCGCAAAAATATTGTTGAATATATAAATAAATGTTTGGAGTGTAAGCAGGTTAAGGTGGAGGATCGACATACCGCAGGATTGTTGCAGCCCATACTGGTACCTGAATGGAAATGGGAGGTCATATCCCTGGACTTCATTACAGGTTTACCGCGGTCAAAGAAGTGCAATGACTCCATCATGGTGGTATTTGAAAAATTGAGTAAATATGCACATTTTATACCTATGGAGTCTACTTACATGACTGTACAGATACCAGATATTTTTATGAGAAAAAAATTTCGGCTACACAACATTCCAAAGACTGTTATCTCAGATAGGGATGTTAAGTTTACATCAACATTTTGGAAGACTTTTTTTATAGTTTTGGGGACCCAGATAAACTTTAGTACAACTTATCATCCCCAGATATATGGTCAAACAGAGTGAGTAAACCAAGTGTTGGAAGACATGGCCAAGAATGGCAAAGAAGACAGTGTTCAACCAAACAATAATATTGTATCCCTGCTAATTTTCTTACAACAATGGCTACCAAGAGTCCCTTAATATGAGTCATTTTGAGGAACTGTATGGGAGACAGTGTCGCGCACCCATAAATTGGAGCAGCCCCGAAACAAAACTAATGTTGGGAGCAAAAATTTTGGCAGAAACGGAGTCATAAATAAAGAAGATAAGACAAAATTTGAAGGCTGCACAAGATCGGCATAAGATCTATGCAGATGAGAAGAGGACTTATCGGGAATTTCAAGTGGGATACCATGTTTATGTGAGCATCAAACCCAAGAGGAGTACCTTGCGGTGGACCTCTTGTGCCAAGTTGGCTCCCAAGTTCTGTGGACCCTTCCAAATTTTGGAAAGGGTAGGACCTGTGCCCTATTGCCTCGCTTTACCCAATCACATCCGAGTACACAATGTGTTTCATGAATGTGTGTCTGTTGAACCATTATGTGCATTATTTGAAGCACGTAACTCATTGGCATAATATACAGGTAGGATGGAATTAAAAATCTTAACTTGAAATATAATTTCTTTATGACAATTTAACAAGGAATTTTGTTGTTTACAGGTAGAGCCCAATGGAGAGTTTCTGGTAGAGCTGCAACACATACCTGATCGAGGAGAAATTATGCTCCGGAAGCCAGTCATCACCCAGGTTAAAGTGTAGTGGAAGCACTTTGGCCTGGATGAGGATACTTGGGAGGATGAAGGGTTTGTGCGTGAGGCTTACCAAGAGCTATTTGCCGAGCTAGAATGAAACACTGAGAACGGTGTTACTTCCAGGCGGGAATTTGTGATAGCTACATTTAATATAAGAGAGGAATAACCTGTTACTGAGTTTTGTAATCACCCAATGTTTTGTACTGTCTAAGTGAGTCCATCATCAGGGGTAGACATCAAAGTTCGTTGAAAAGAAGAGAAAATAGGGCAAAAGAATAGAGGTATATATAGTGAATGATGAGGAGTTCATGAAAGATCGACTTTTTTATGAGAGACAACTATTGAAATATTTAATTAATTAATTTGATTATAAATAATCAAATTAATTAATTAAATATTTCAATAGTTGTCTCTCATCAAAAAGCCAACCTTTCATGAAATCCTCATCATTCACTATATATACCTCTATTCTTTTGCCCTATTTTCTCTTCTTTTCAAAGAACTTTGACGTCTACCCCTGATGATGGACTCACATAGACAGTCTGAAACGTTGGGTGATTACAAAACTCAGTAACAGGTTATTCCTCTCTTCTATAAACTATCTCACCTGTATGGATTCTCTCTTTAAAAGCTACATTTAATGTTAACTAGTTAAATGACATTTTATTATTTGTTTAACAAAAAAGACTCAGACAATTAATATTTTGCTGGAAAAGTTATTTTATTTTTTAATTGTGAATAATAAAATTAGTGATGGAAACTAATTCCATAAAAAGTAAAAAAAATTGATGGTAAATGTTTTCCAAGAACTAAAAGGTGGTTGGACAATTTGAAAAGTTACCTGCTCCTCTAGGGATAAGAGAATCATCCCAGTGATGAATGGGGTTTCTTTTCATGGGTTAAGGAAGGAGTGGAGAATTTCTTGAGCTGGTAGAATCCAATGGAAAACATCTGAATTTCAGAGTTCTCTGCAATTCAATTGATAGTATGGAGTCAAAGGAGAATACAAAGAAAAAAATACATCACAACCTATACCTTACAATGGAAGCACGGGGGAAGAGTAGGATATCATTTCCTATCTTGAAGGTTGGGAGGAACATCAGCAGTCGTGATTTTTGTTCAGATAAGTATCTGATTTACTTTTGGTTGAGTAGTGGACTAGAATCCAGTTATGATTTGAGTAACAAAATAATGTAATCTCTTGAATACTATATTGAAGTGAATTTAGATTCGAATATAGAGTTATACTATATTTATTTATAAATGTAGAGTAGATATTGATTTTACTGTGCTTATTTATAAATGTGGAAAAACTATTGTTTAAGTTGTGGCAAATTGAGATAAAACAACTTACTGTGTTGAGTTAGGGAAAGGAACAAAAATCATTCAAGAAAAAAATAGGACATAAATAACCTCACTGCCAAAATAGAGCTGTCGATTATGGGTAATGGAAGAAACCCAAAATACATCATTTATTCCTCTCTGACTATACTCGAACAGATATCGGGGTGGTCCGGTCACCCAACCCTAGAATGAAGTAAAACCTACTTGGGTACATAATTATTTCACAGTTAATGAAATAAGTAACATCTGCCAAGAGACTATACTAAGCAAAACAATGTAAAAAAAAAACTTGTTATCAATATATGAACTATATGTCATAGTACTAAAAAACATACGAGTATTATAGGAAGAAAGTAAAATTGTAGAAATAGACTTTTGTAAACATGTTTAGTGTTATAGAGCATCACTATTCATTTAACAAGAAACTAGTGGAAACCATTTATATACAGATTTGCTGAAAAAAATTACACAAAGAGAAATTAGAATGACAGTAATGATTCTATCAAGGAGAAAATTCCTCTCTTAAAATTGTAGAAAAATATTTCATTTAAACTACCAAAAGTTTACATATCCCAGCGATGAAACTTTCCATATTACGAATTCCACATTTCGCAACAAGGAGTATGAATAAGAGATTAAATTCATAAATACGCATGAATAGTAAGAAGAATTCTAAAATTAAATATTACAACAGCAACCAAATCTCGGCATGGAGAAAATAACGAGTTCCAGAGTTACATTACAGAAAATATAACCACCTAAGAATAATAATACATATAATGTTGCAGCACAAGAGGTGCGAGAAAGGTTTAGACCGAGGCCCTAACGAACTAGCCAGAAATAATGTTAAAAACCTTCTAGATAAGAGGATTATTCATTACATAATAACCCGGATTTAAAAAATAAGGCCTGACAGTTAGACCCTTAACCAAACTGGATGAAATACTTCTATTAGGATGTGAGTTCCTTAATAATAGCTATAAGAGGAATTCAAATTTATTAGCAGGAATTTGGGAAGTCCGGTAAGTGCCTAATACCTTGATGTATAAGGCTTTGAATTTTTAATAGCCGAAATACTAACCTGCGAGCACCAACAAACACAAAATATAATTATGTGAGTAAGAATTTAAGGTGCCAATAGCTAACTATAAATAAGGCAAAGGGAAAATAATACACAAATGTGGAATAGTGAGAATTTAAACCTGAGAAAGAAGTTCCTTCGTCCCTCCTGATCAGCGAACTAGAAGACATGATAGCATAAAAGAATTAGAACTCTGTATTATAAATCGTGCAGAGATATAAATCCTAGATTCGGTAAAACAAACAATGAATACCATGAAATCAAATGGGAGTGGTTTATTTTACCTAACTATGTATTTGTGAAATGCAAGGGATCTTGAAGGAATGACCATGGCGGATTGAAGAAAAACACAATAGAAAACTCTTCACTATATGCAACAGAACCTTCCCTCCACTGTATAGCAAAATTATGGGGTGTTACACCTCATTTAACTTCACAACTCAAGTTCAAACTCATGGTTATCATCATGTTGAAAAACCCTCAAAACAAAAGTAGCAAAGCTCGAATGACATCGTCGAACATACCCTCAGAGTGGATGAAGCTTCTCAATGAAGACAATGGGAGAAATGGCAGAGTGAATTAGGGATGGCGTGGTTAACCAAGACGATTCTTGCCAGAAATGTGAACCCTTTATCTACCAAGAATCGACGGTGAAGATCAAACCTAGTACCATATAAAACAGTGAAGAATATTTGCAAATATTATAGCTATCGTAAAAGTTTAAATGCCATTACTTACTGCCTTTAACTCCCAGACGTGCCAACTATATTCTTGATGGAATCATCAATGCAGTGGTTGTACTTAGTGGGATGGTAAATATTCAATAATGAAATTATAATAGCTATTTTGGTGCCGGTGAAAAAATTATATAGGGACCTTAATACAATGTGTGTGATGTGTCAAAGTAGTCCATGGTAAATGGATTTGTATTTGTAAATTAAATGCAACCATATAACGAGTAAGGATTATAGATTTAAGATAATCCTTAGTTCATACATTGTAATTATGTGATAGACCAATGATGAGTGTGATTAATTAAATTTGATATTATACATTTGGTTAGTGTAATTATCCTTATTGAGAAAAGTAAATTTTTTTTGTATGTAAGTTACAAGTGGTATTAGAGCAGCATTCATACGCTGGGACCCTAAGGGACAACCTACAATTTATGTTATGTGTATAATGATGCACATAATAGAAGCATAAGAGTAAACATTATGAGAAGGGGATCAACGCAACAACCACTGTAGAACACCGGGGAACCCCAAACACAACCAATAGCGAGCCCTGAGATGTGGCTTCAGCTGCATGTTTGAGCAGCACCAACAAATGAATAGACTGCTAGAGGAACAGAAGCATCGAACCAACATATTGTTGAGTACAGTACAAAAACTACAGGAAGAGATGGTGCTAGTTCATACTGATAAGAAGCGATTGATGCAAGAGAAAGAAAATATACTCAAGAGCCTGTCAGACAAGAAAAATCAATAAATGGAACACCCCAGTGATGATAGGGACATGCAAGAAGGTGACGAGTGAAAAACAAGGGAACACCCCACTAATAGAGTGGAAATAATCACTTCTCAGCAAAACAATAAGAACAAAAACTATAATGAAGAAGAGTCTCTCAATGTCTCAAATTAGCAAAAAGTTAAGAAACAAAAAGTGGAACTTTAGGGGGAGTTTCGGAAAATAAAACCACCAACATTTGATGATGAAGCTAAGGAAGTGGCAGAGGTTTGGTTGATAAACATGAACAAAAATTTTCAGGTGTACGAGTATAGCAGCAACCTGAAGGCTAGACTTGCCATATATAAATTAAGAGAGAAGGCCACTCTCTGGTGGGAAGAAGTGAAGAATGTTCACAGAATTGAGGACCAAGATGTTACTTGGGGAATCGTTCCATCAATACTTCAAAAAGAAGTATTTAACAGAACATTTCTACAATGAGAAATCTAAAGAATTTCATGACTTGAAGTTGGAATAGATGACTATGGACGAGTATATCACCAAGTTCACCTCCCTGTTATGATATGTTTCATACCTCTGAGAGGAAAAGGCTTAGGTGAAAAGATTTCTGAGAAATTTTCCAACACATATGAAAAAGTGATTTGAATTTGTAAATCCTAGAACCATGGATGAAGCCATTCGTAACGCACGAATTTTCTATCAACAATCCAAGGCAAAAGGGGAGGTTGGAAAAATTTGGCAGCCAAGGAAAGGACAAAAAATCATCTCAAACTTCAAAGGCACCGAAAGAAATAACTTTAAGAATTTTGCACGAAGTTCTATCAATAAAAAATTTGGCAAAAATAATTAAAGAACATGATGGACAGCAGAAGAGAAGCCTACAGAGTCATCTAGCAAACCTGAGCAAGGCCAGGTGACCAAGCCACCTCTAAAGTGTTGGGGGTGTGATGAGGCACACTATTATTAAAACTTCCCATGGCGAGAAAGATATAACATAGTTACAAACTTGTAGGAGGCTTCTACAGTAGGTGACGTGGCATGAAACATTCCTTGTATCAACGCAGCGTTAGAGGATCGACAGACATATTATCATCCAACAATGATTGAGCTGGAAGGAAAATTATTGTCTCAATATATTTTTATTTTGGTATACCTAGGTGCAAGCCTAAGTTATCTTAGTCCCAAAATAGTGGAAATATGTAAATAAAAGGGGCAGAAATTCAAAACCCATGGCTCGTACAGCTAGCCACAGGAGAAACAAAAAGGTAACTGCCAAAATTCCAAATTGCAGAAAAATAGTTAAATGTGGACCTGAACATACTTCCATTAGGGTCCTTTGATGTTTTTTGGGCAGGGATTGGCTAGAAAAACATTGGACCTTAGTGGACTATAAGTAAAAGATCATTTATTATAAAATCCAAGATGGAATATATAAGGAGATTCAAGGAATCAAGAAGCCACTACAGTTACATCCAATTACATCAAAAATGAATAAATGTATGAGGAAGGGATGCCGTATATATGATATTCAGGTGGGATATGCTAATTCCAAGGAAAAATCACCTATTATGGAAAACATACCAGTGGTAGAAGATTTCATGGATGTTTTTCCAAAAAATATTCCTGGTTTACCACCAAGGTGAGATATTGATTTCACCATAGAATTAATTACAGGAGCATCTCCTATGTCAAGGTATCTAGAATGAATGAGTGTTCTAGAATTAACTAAATTAAAAATGCAATTAGAAGAACTGCTGGACAAAGGTTATACTCATCCAAGTGTGTCCCCGTGGGGAGCACCAATGTTTTTCATCAAAAGTAAAGACAGAACCATGTGAATGTGCATGGACTATAGACCGCTCAATGAGTTAATGTTTAAAAATAAATATCCTTTACCAAGGATTGATGATCTATTCAATCTAATGAACGGGGCCATAATATTTTTAATGATAGATGTAAGATCTGGATATCACCAGATCTGAATTAAGGATGAAGACATTTACAAAACTACTTTGCGTACCAGGTATGGGCATTATGATTTTGTAGTGTTACCCTTTGGGTTAAAAAATGCACAAGCAACCTTTATAAGGTTAATGCATGGTATATTCCATCCTTTCCTAGAAAATTTTGTACTTATATTGATAGATGACATTTTAATCTATTCCAAAAACTACGAAGAACATAAAGAACATTTAAGGATTGTGCTGGAAATGTTAAGAAAACACCTATTGTACGCTAAGTTCAGCAAGTGTGATTTCTTCAAAACAAAAATCCAATACTTAAGCCATGTCATTTGAGCAGAAGGGATTGTTGTTGATCTAGATAAAATCAAGACAATCATGGAATGGCAAGTACCTCAGAATGTGGCAAACACTCGATCCTTGATGGAATTAGCAGGGTACTATCGGAGATTTATTAAAGGATTTTCTAGAATTTCTTTTCCAATCATCTCTTTGCAGAGAAAAGGAAAAGTTTTTAAGTGGACTTTTGAGTGTCAGAACAACTTTGAGAATTCGAAGCAGCTTTTGACCACTACACCAGTATTAAGGGTAGTTGACCCCAACAAACAATTTTAAGTTTGTACAAACACTAGTAACGAGGGTGTTGGGGTGGTTTTATCTCAGGAAGGAAAGGTAGTGGATTACGAGTCAAGAAAGTTGAAGGAACATGAACAAAGGTACTCAACCTATGATTTGGAATTAAGAGCAGTAGTACATCCGCTCCGCGTATGGAGACACTACTTGTTGGGTAAATTTTTTTTGCTAAAAACATATCATAGAAGCTTGACTAGTTATTACAAACAAGTTGATTTAAACTCCAGACAGGCAAGATGGAATTCCTTTCTAAGTGAGTTTGATATGGATATCTAGCACATGAATGTTAAGGAAAATTGGGTGGCTGATGCTTTAAGTAGGAAGCTTCATTGTGTCTATGAACTTTACTACAATCAACTTGAAAGTAAATTTTTGGATCAAATAAAAGAAGAAGCACAAAAGGATCCGGAATATCAATTACCATGGCAGAAAATGGAAGAGACCAGAAAAAAAGGAAGTACTTCTGAATATGGAGTTAACTAAGAACAAATGCTAACCTTTAGAGGAAAGTTGTATGTACCAAATCGTGTGGAACTTAAGGAGTTAATCATGAATGAATACCATCGAAGTAACTATGCAAGACACCAAGGATACCAGAAAATGTAAAAATATTGTTGAATATCTAAATAAATGTTTGGAGTGTCAGCAGGTTAAGGTGGAGCATCGACATCCCGCAGGATTTTGCATCACATACCGGTACCTTAATGGAAGTGGGAGGTCATATCCCTGGCCTTCATTACAGGTTTACCGTGGTCAAAGAAGCACAATGACTCCATCACGGTGGTATTTGACAGATTGATTAAATCTACACATTTTATATCTATGGAGTCTACTTACAAGACTCTACAGATAGCGGATATTTTTATGAGAGAAATATTTTGGCTACATGGAATTCCAAAGACTGTTATCTCAGACAGGGATGTTAAGCTTACATCAAAATTTTGGAAGACTTTGTTTACAAGTCTGGGGACCCAAATAAAATTTAGTACAGCTTATCATCCCCAGACAGATGGTCAAACAAAGTGAGTAAACAAAGAGTTGGAAGAATACATGATGCAACACCCAACCAAATGGGAAGAATACTTGCATCATGCTGAATTTTATTACAACAATAGCTACCAAGAGTCCCTTAATATGAGTCCTTTCAAGGCCCTATATGGGAGACAGTGTCGTGCCCCCATAAATTGGAGCAGCCAAAAAATAAAACTAATGTTGGGAGAAAAAATGTTGGTGGAAATGGAATCAGAAGTAAAGAAGATAAGACAAAATTTGAAGATTGAACAAGATCGGCAGAAGATCTATGCAGATAAGAAGAGGAATTATCAGTAATTTGAAGTGGGAGAGAATGTGTATGTAAGGGTCAAACCCAATAGGAGTACCTTGCGGTGGACCTCTTATGCCAAGTTGGCTCCCAAGTTCTGTGGACCCTTTCAAATTTTGGAAAGGGTAGGACTTGTGGCTTATCGAATTGCTTTACCCAGTCACATTGGAGTACACAATGTGTTTCATGTGTGTCTATTCAAGGGTTATTTGCATGATCTGAAGCACGTAATTCATTGGCAAAATATACCAGTAGGATAGAATTAAAAATCCTAACTTGAAATATGATTTCTTTATGAGAATTTAACAAGAAATTTTTTTTTTTACAGGTAGAGTTGGACGGCGAGTTTCTGGTCGAGTTGCAACACATACTTGACCAGAGAGAAATTATGCTACCGAAGCGAGTCATCACACAGGTTAAAGTGCAGTGGAAGCACTTTGGCCTGGATGAGGCTACTTTGAAGGATGAAGGGTTTGTGCGTGAGGCTTACCTAGAGCTATTTTCCGAGCTAGAATGAAACATTGAGGATGGTGTTACTTCCAATGGGGCAAGTTGTGATAGTTGCATTTAATGTTAACTAGTTTTTAAACTAGTTAAATGACATTTTATTATTTGTTTAAGAAAAAATACTGAGACAATTAATATTTTGCAGGAAAAGTTATTTTCTTTTTTAATTGTGAATTATAAAATTAGTTATGGAAAGTAATTCCATAAAAAGTAAAAAAAATTTATGGTAAATGTTTTCCAAGAATTGAAAGGCGGTTGGACAGTGTGAACAATTACCTGCTCCTCTAGGGATAAGGGACTCATCCCAGTGAGGAATGGGGGTTCTGTTCATGGGTTAAGGAAGGAGTGGAGATTTTCCCGAGCTGGTAGAAACCAATGGAAAACACTCAGTAATTCCTGAAGGTTTTCTGGCACTAACTGGACGTGGAGTCCTAAGCTCACAACAGAAAATCTACTATCAACTTGTACCTTACAGTGGAAGCACGGGGGAAGAGTAGGACGTCATTTCCTCTCTTTAAGGTTGGGAGGAACATCAGCAGTAGTGCTTTTTGTTCAGATATGTATCTGATTTGCTTTTGATTGTGTAGTGGACTGGAATCCAGTTATGATCTGAGTAATAGAATAATGTAATTTCTTGAATACTATATTGAAGTGTCTTTAGATTCGAAAATAGAGGTATACAGTATTTCTTTATAAATGTAGAGTAGATATTGATTTTAATGTGTTTATTTATAAATTTGGAAAAAATATTGTTTAATCTGTGGCAAATTCAGATAAAACAAATTATTGTGTTGATTTAAGGAAAGGAAAATAAATCATTCAAGAAAACAATAGGACATAAATAACCTCACTACCAGAACAGAACTCTCGATTCTGGGTAATGGAAGAAACCCAGAATACATTGTTCATTCCTTTTTGACTATACTCAGATATATATCGGGGTGGGTTGGTCACCTAACCCTAGACGGAAGTAAAACCTACTTGGGTATGGAATTATTTCACAGTTAATGAAATAAGTAACATCTGCCATGAGAATATACTAAGTGGAACAATGTAAAAACAAACTTGTTATCAGTATATGAACTATATGTCAAAGTACTAAAAAATATATGAGTATTATAGGAAGAAAGTAAAATTGTATGAATAGGCTTTTGTAAACATGTTTAGTGTTATAGAGCATCACTATTCATTTAACAAGAAAACAGTAGAAACAATTTATATACAAATTTTCTGAAATAAAATTACACAAAGAGAAATTAGAACGATGGTAATGATCCAGTCAAGGAGAAAATTCATCTCTTAAAGCTGCAGAAAAAATATTTCATTTAAATTACCGAAAGATTACATATCCCAGCGATGAAGCTTTCCATATTAAAAATTCCACATTTTGAAACAAGTAGTATGAATAAGAGCTTAAATTTGTAAATACACATGAATAGTAAGAAGAAGTTTTAAATTAAATATTACAGCAGTAGCCAAATCTCGGCATGGAGAAAATAACAAGTTCCAGAGTTACATTATAGAAAAGATAACCACCTAAGAATAATAATACAGATAATCTTGCAGCACAAGAGGTGCGATAAAGGTTTAGATCGAGGCCCTAATGAACTGGATGGAAATAATGTTAAGACCCTTGTAGATAAGAGGATTATCCATTACATAATAACCTTCATTTAACATATAAGGCCTGGCAGTTAAACCCTTAACCAAACTAGATGAAATACTTTGATTAGGAAGTGAGTTCCTTAAGAATACCTGTAGGAGGAATTCGAATTTATTAGCACGTTTTAGTCATCAGTAATTTTTTTCCTTTTTATATATGACTAAATGCTTATCCTAGATCTCTAGAAACAAAATTCATGAATATTTTGAGTTATAGAAATCTCACTGCCTTCATTATCCTGAGGATAAATTTTTCACTATTTCACTACTCTATTAAGTCATGGCCAGTCTATCACTCTCAGAAGACCTATCATGGGCTCATGCCACCCATGATTGTCCAATTTTTACACTCATGACCTCAGTACTCTATTCTACCAACTTATAACCCTTCCACTTCTACCTCGGATTGTGAAGTGGCCTAACCCTTTCCCCTATTCACCAAGTGCCTCAAGCCTTGGTGGTCTCAAGCTACCTCTCTAGGCTCTTTAGATAAATCAAAATCGGTAGTTTTGGGGCTGTAATGCATAAAATTTGTCATAAGCTATGTTTAACACCTAAAGACCCCAAGTGAAGTTTTCAGCGAAAGACCATCCCAAAGAGCCTCCCACTAGGTCATTTAGGGTTTCATAGGTTATAGGATTGTTTGTGTGCTCTGAATCATTGCTTTACATGTGACGAGAAGATGAAATCAAATGGAAAAGAGGGTTAGCACTTGATTGTCCAAAATAGATCAAAAATCATTCAAGGAAGGCCTCCTTGGTCAAAACAGCATTCTGCAAAGGTGTAACTCTGCATCTTAAACATTTCTGCAAGAATGATTGAGATAGATATCAACAGAAAAGTAGGTAAGGTAAGAGGCCAAATCCTCACTAAAGAACATCCACAACAAAGAAAGGGAGCCAGGTCTATGTTTAAAGAGAATCAAGGTTTTTAAGATTGATTGGCTAAATAGTGTTGCTAAACAAAAAACCAATGCAAAATGCCACAAGGACAAAGGCACATCAACACAACAAAGGACAAATTGAAATTTTTTAGAAGTTATAAATGAAGAAGGGAAAAAGGTGAGGTGAACTAAACAGAAATGGATGAACTTGAAAGGGATATAGAGAACTTAGAAGACAACACTAATTATTTTTGTCCAACAGCCCTAAAACCTAAGATTTTGGAAGGATAGGTAAAGTAGGTAAAATGAAGATGATGGGCCTCCATCATGATAACAGAAGGTTGAAGAAGATGTTAGAAGGTGACATTCATGGTTTTCCAAAGTAACAGTTCTTCACTGCATCAAAAGGAAGAAATGCAAAGTAGTATCAGTATGAGGGAGGTCATGTTTTCAGGTGCAGATAATTGCCTTCAAGGATCGAAGGAATGAAAGTATAGTTTTGGGTTACAAGGTAAAATACTGACATGAGCATGAGTTCACTATTGAGTAACTGAAGTTGTTAAAATCCAAACAATGACAAAGGAGACCAAAGCATCTGTGTCATGGCACCTGCTACAAATCAGAAGTGACTAAGAGGAGACATAGCAGGTATAATTTATAATCTCTGACACAATGGATACATCACTGTCAAAATCAGTAAGAGGGTAAGAAAAACATGTTTTTAGATTCACTAACACTCAGGAATGTTAAAAAAGGGGATAAAAACATGTTTTCAGTTTATCAGTACAAGAAGAAACATGTTTTTTTTAATAGTACCGAGACCCTTAAATGTTAATAGGGACCTTTTTCATCTCTTCAATAAGCCATCACCAAAATAAGAAAAGTCACTTTGAAAAGTTTTCAAATCACCTGCAAAAGGTCTAAAGGATGTCAATCAAATGACAAAAGAGATTGAAAAACATTACAAAGTGGGTTTAGGAAAAAAAAACTACATGCCCAAGGCCATAAAAGTTAAATTCATTTAAAAACTTGACTCATTGTACATTTTCTATTTGCAATAAAATCAAGAAAACCCTGGTGGAGAAATTTTCTGAGTTTTTAGACAAATCCTAGGCAAAGTCATGGGTGCTGCATGAATAGCCTGGCGCTGCGCTCACAGAATCTAGCGCTGTGTGAATAGGACTCTTCAAGGTGCAGTTTTACTTAGTGCTACGCATACATAGGGTGGCGCTGCACTCATAGGGTGGCGCTACGTGGAGGAAAAAAAACACTCCCAGGACCCAACTTTGCTTGGCGATGCACTCAGACAGGAAACCGACCCCCCCAATGCTGCACTCAGAGGGAAACTGGACAGTGTAGGCAGGGCGCTACGCTCAGAAAAAAACCCTCCAAATTATATAGAAGAATCCAAGGGTTCAAAGGAGATCCTCCAAATTGGTTTCAAAACCTTTCAAGCAAGCTGAAGAGGTAGGCAGACTTGTTCTCATCATCCTGCAAGTGTTTTTGTGTTTTGATAATTAAGGGGAAGCTATCAAACCCTAGTACTAAAACAAACCCTAAGTCTTCATAACACCACTCTCCTCTGACCTCCAAGCTAATATCATCAGTTAAGAGGAGTGAATTGGGGTAGTTAAACTTCATGTTCAAAGACTAAGCCCCATTAAGCTCAAGGAAACTCAATCATAAACCTAACCTCCATAACCCTCATTTGCAAGAGTTTTCCAACACCATTTTCATTTTACTCCTCTTTCCCAACTTTTCCCACCATCAGCCCTAATCACCATGTCAGGAGCATAACGTAGTAGCAGCAGTGAAAGAGGCAAAGGGCCTATGAGACCAAACCACAAGGGAGGGAAAGTGAACAAATTTGAACCATAGAGAACAGTGGATACCACCTCATCTCCCATGATCCTCTCATGTTTTCAGAATGTAGGGTGCTTCCAATTTTCTAAGAGAGTCAAACAAGTCCAAAGCCACCTAGAGCTTACAAGGCCTTTTATCCTTAACCTGCACAACCAATAATCAAGCCCTGGAGGTGTGGATTTTGAACTATCACTAGATACCATCTGTAATGCTAAAGGTATACCTGCTTTTGGTGAGAAATGGTTTAAGAAAGCCAAATTGGACAACAACTATTATGAGCCATTTGTCAAAACTAGGTACAGAATGGGTTGCAGGGCTATCTTCCCTTTCCCACACCTTAAATAGATATTTTCACCCTTGAAGAAATTCATTATGAAGTACTTTACCTGTGAAGGGAGGTACTCCAGACTCTATTCATACCATGTTATACTCCTCATGCATTTCACAAGGTCAAGATGCTCAACTTTCCTTACTACCTCTATAGAAGTATGGAAAAAATGTCTTATGTTTTCCAGAGAAGGAGTCCTTCCCAACAAATTCAGAGTTTATTTCACCATTCCTTGATCAAGATGGTGGTATTACATCAGTTGGAACATCAGGGTATACATTGGGAGGTATTCATAGCACATGAATTCTTCAAAAACCCACAGCTCTCTCACCAACCTAGCTTTCCCTTATCATCTACACAAGTGCCCTCACCTCAAGAAAACCTCCCTTCTTCCCCTTATCTTAATGCATCAAATGAAGAAGAGGAAAATGATGAGGAAGAGGAAGAAAATAATGAAGAGGAAGAAGAAGGAAAGAATGATGAGGAAAGATGCAGTGAAAAAAACAACGAACATGACAGTGAGAAAAACAATGACAATATGGAGGAGGATGATGAAGAATATGAGGAGGTTGGACGTGAAAATGAAATGAGAATTGATGAAGAGGAGATCAGAAATAAAACAGAGGATACAGAGGTAGAGAATGAAGATGAAAATGATGAGGCAAAGATAGAAAATGATCAGGAATATATGGAAGAAGATGACAATGACAAAGAGGTTGGTAGTGAGGAAAATGCAGAAACTAAAGGCAACAATGATACCAATGAAATCGACCATAGTGAGGAAGATTTAAATAGTGACAAAGAGGTAGGTGATCAAGAAGACAGTGAGGGACAAAATAACAAAGAAGAAAATAGACATGAGAGTCATGACAGCTGTCATGACATTCATGACAACAATCAACCCCTCAGTGATAATGGTAATGAAGAAAGTGCAGAGGTTGATAGTGTTAATGAGGATCACAACCATGACAAAGAAACCAACAAAATCACCATCACACCTCTTTCATGCACATACCAGAAAGGACCAAGGCTAGTTTTTACTACCTCCAAGAGGTAAGGGGCCATGCTATCTACCTCAGCGTAGCCACTAGACAAAGGAAAACAACATGTAAAATAAGAAGAAGAAGATCATGAGGTGGAAAGGGAGTTTCAAATCATCTAGGTGGATAGTGATGACGAGGAGGAGGCAAGGATCTGAAACTTGATCATCCAAAACAAAAATGCACTCATTGAAGACCTTGAAGGAAATTTGAATAGGGCCAAAAGTGTGAATGATGCCCTTGACTTGGAAAACAGGCAGCTAGGAGCACGAATTGCTATCTATGAAATTAGAGCCATTAAATCCCGAAAAGAAGCCCAAAGGTCACATGTGAAACTAGAAGAGTTCATGGGTACTTATGAAGAGAGTGAGGATGAGGAAGGTCAATCTAGGAGGAGGCCTAGAACCATGGGATTGAAGAAGGCGTTAGAAAAAAAAAAGAACAAGAAGCAGCCCTAGCAGGACAACTTCCCCTTCACCATCTTTTTCCCATGGAGATAGCACAGGATTGGGAGCCATCGTTGTAAAGAGCCAACATACACTTGGAGGGTAAATTAGAGAATTCGAACAAGAATCTTGACCTCCAAAGAAGGATGACTAAACATTATGCCCAGAGAAACCAAATTGCAAGAGCCAAACTGAAGAAGACTCAAGTCAAGATCGAGGCACTAAAAGAAGACAAAGACCAAGCTAGACTTGGAATTTTGGCATCAACTTCTGTACAGGTCTCTCAAACCCCTTTAAGGAGACCTCCACCAATTTTGAAGGAATTTGGACAAGTTTTTGTTTTTTGAGATTTTGGAGGCCTATAAGCATAGTGCCACTGGTGCTATGCTTTTCCATCAGGAATAATTAGAGGGAAAACTCTATATATTTTTATTTATCATGCCTAGCACAATATTATCACCAAATTTTAGAGAAATTGGAGCATTTTATGCCCCTCAAATTGTCAAAAAACACCTCATTTTTCACCATTCTGCCTCCTTTTCAGGCCTGGCGCTACGCTCAGAGCAGTCTTGGAGATTTTACTTTTGAACCAATTATAGGTCCTCAATAAAATAACCAAAGGTATATATATAAATAGGACTCAGCAAGCTTTCCAACAGGCCATCACGGAGAAAACTTTGACATCAGGAAGACCCCCAAAACATGGCTGCAGCAAGACCTATTTTCTACCTAAGGTGGCGCTGCGCTTATGGACAACACTGTGTGTTTTTGGCCAAAAGTCAACAAAACACACTCATTTATTGAAAAATAATATTTTAGTGTTTTTTATGGCAAATCACTCTAGAATTAGGTGCTAGAAGTTATTTTGGCATTTATTTCATGAGATATTTTATGCCTTGGGCCTTGCATGGTCTCTTGGGCATTAATGACATTTATGACTGATTTTGACATTTTCCAACCCCATCTAGGGTTTTATCCCTCTCTTGCTAAGATAAATAGAGCATGAGGGTTCCATTTTAAATGTTATCATTTGATGAGTTTTGAGAGCAATACATGTTTTTTTCTTGACTTTAAAGAATAAATTTGTCTTGTGAAGTTTCTGAATGGATTTCTTTGATTGATGATGAAGGAGGATAGCTTTCAGGATCCGTAAGCTTGGTTATTGGTGAAGTGCTTCTCTTTCATGTTATTGTTTTCTCATGTTTCATTATGTTTTCATCCTTCTATGTTGCAGTAGAATAGAAGAGTATAGGCTAAGAAATGATGTTGGAGGCACCTTAGTCCTTCTTTTTGTCTATTGTCTTTATGTTTTCTTCTGCTAGGTTTGTTTAAGGAATTCTTAGCTGCTCCTTAGATATATCTATGCTTTTTTATTCCAAAAATGGTTCAATATACTAGTTTTAAAATATGTTTTATGGTTAGCCCTGCCTGTTTGATTCTATTTAAACTTTGTTTTGGAATCTCTCTTTGAAGTATTACTTGTTAGGTTTTAGCCAAAGAGGCCATGTTTTGATCATGCCCTTTGTCTATGCTTTAGAAGTTGCCTTAAAGTTCTTTGTATCTTGATAATTGATGTTTATGATTTCACTCTTCATTGATTTAAGTTATCTGTTATCTATAATGTTTTCTAACCTTTCAGGTGAAATCACTAGAAGTTAAATGCATTTCTCGCCTTCTATATTTCATTGGAATTGTTCATCTTGAATGCTTGTTTCCTTAAAGTATAATATAAGACCTACTAGTTTGCCCTGCCTTATTATTATGTTCTTATGTTGATCAATATTTGAGACATCTTGTTTAAAAGGTATTTGTTTAAGGATTCTTCACTACCCTTACACACCTACCTTTTTCACCAACTTGTTGTTCATTTCACTTTCCACACGCCTTATAGATCCATTTGACCATGCTATATTCTCCCTATTATGAATATTGTTTCATTATTGAGATATCCATGACTTTCATAGACTCCATAGCCCAATGATTTGAAGACCTCTCACTCCACCTATTTCTACTTAATCATCTTACCCAACCAAAACAAACAAAAAACCCTACACTTAACAACTAGCCTAAAATCAAACCCTAAAAAGAAAACAAGCTCACATATTTTTCCTGCAATAGAGAGACCCCTCTCTGAGTCCAGGAAGGCTCGGTCCTAGGACTCCAAAGACTGGTCCAGTGTTACCTTGTGCGTTTGGTCTCCTAATCTGCTAAATCACGGGACCCTAACAACAGGAATTTCGGAAGTTGGTTAAACACCTCAAAACTTGATGGTGAAGGCTCTGCCTTGTCGATAGCATGAAGACTAACCTGTGAACACAAACAAACATGGAAAAAAATTATGTGAGTAAGCATTTAAGGTGCTGAATAGCTAACTATAAACAAGGCAAAGGGAAACAATACACAAATGTGGAACAATGAGAATTTAAACCTGAGAAAGAAGTTCCATCGTCCCTCCTGATCAGCGAACTAGAAGACATGATAACATAAAAGAATTATAACTCATTATTATAAATCGTGGAGAGATATACATCCTATATCCGGTAAATCACACAAAGAATACCATGAAAGCAAATGGGAGTGATTTATTTTACCTGACTTTGTATTTGTGAAACGCACAGGATCTCGAAGGAATGGCCATGGCAGATTGAATACAAACACCATAGAAAACTCTTCACTATATGCTGCAGAACCTTCCCTCCACCGTATAGAAAAATTATGGGGTGTTACACCTCCTTTAACCTCAAAAGTCAAGTCGAAACTCATGGCTGTCGTTGTGGTGACAAAACCTCAAAACATAAGCAGCAAAGCTCGAATGACACCATGGAACATACCCTCAGAGTGGATGAAGCTTCTCGATGAGGACAATGGGAGAAATGGTGGGGTGAATTAGGGATGGCATGCTTAACCAAGACAATTCCCACCAGAAATGTGAACCCTTGATCTACCAAGAACTGACAGTGAATATCAAATCTATTACCATAGAAAACAACAACAGATACTGGAAAATGTTACAGCTGTCGTAAAAGTTTAAATGCCAGTACTTACTGCCTTTAACTCCTAGACGTGCCATATATATTCTCCATGGTATCATGGATGTGGTGGTTTCAATATGTGGGATGGAAAACATTCAATAATGACATTATAATAGTAAGTTTGGCGCCGGTGAAAAAAATATATAGGGACCTTAATACAATGCGTGTGATGTGTCAAAGTAATCCATGGTGAATGGATTTGTATTTCTAAATTAAATGCAACCATATAACGAGTAAGGATTAGAGCTTCCAAATAATGCTTAGTTCATACATTGTAATTATATGATACACTAATCATGAGTGTCGTTAATTAAGTTTAATATGATACATTTGGTTACTGTAATTACCTTTATGGTGAAAAGTATTTTTTTTTTGTATGTAAGTTACAACTCTCACATAGGTTACACAATTTGGAAGTATTTTTCCTTTTTGGTTTCGTTGGCAACTATAATACTTACATTTAATTTTGAGTCAACATACTCTCATCTAGGTACCAAAATTGGATAGTGTTTCACCATGTAGGTTTTGTAGGAAATTGTTCACATTGTAGGTACACCATGGCTCCGAGACGAAGACTACTAGTGCGATGAGGTGGCGCATTGGTTGTGTCTTCCTCAAGGAATCGATGAATTTTTTCATGGGAATCCGTCAACAATTTCTTCGACACTTCACTCCTTGAAGTCAGGAAATAAATCTAAATCTAGAAGAAATGGAATTCAAAGACCATAAAAAGTTCTTCAACTCACAAATCACTTGAAGTATTATGAACTGGGTACCATACGCTAGTAAATTTACAGGAAGAATAATTCACTTCTTACACTCCATCACTCATCATTTCCAGATGGAGACATAGCTCAACATGTTGATCTAAAACAAGCAGGTGGACAACTATAGGCTCTTTGCAGGACAAGTGGAGATAAAACACATACTACGGGATATCAGATACAACCTTGATTATATTTTCATTAGGTTAACCCATGTGGAGTGTTTAAGAGTCTTTGATTCAGAAAGTTATTCTAATGCTCAAAATGATGAGGAGGCAATCATCAATGTTGTTGCTCTCAAAGTCATTCCGACCAACCCTAGAAATCCTCGGAATAGTTCTCAAGTCACAGAATCCCCTAGTTCCTCAGTTATCATCCTTGACTAGGTTATGGTTCACATACTTATATATAGTTTTTCTTTCCTATACAGTTATAGTAACATACTTGTTGTTATGTCCTTGAGTGTTTTTTTTTTTTGTACACAAGTATCATATCGATATCTTGTATGTCGAATATATGGAACAGTTAGCCAAAAGTTCCTTTAACTGAAATGCATCTTCCAAATGATCACCTTATATTTATGGAGTTCAGTTTTTGAAGACTAACATTTGACTTATATAGACTCAATAAGATATAATATGTACAAGCCAAAAATGTTGGAAATTTGGAAAAGCTCCTATCCTAACAACACATGTAGACACACATGTATTTCTTTTAGCTATCAATAAAATTTTGTATAAAAAAAATAAAAATAAAAATAAAAAAAATAAAAAATACTACCCTATGTGTTTTTTGTTTGTTTTATTTAATGTTTTTTTCTTTTTCCTTGAATTGTCAAACACTTCAACTATGAATTCGGCCCTCGTCACAAAATGAGACCGTCTTTGTTGAAAACATAAGAAGGGTTTTTTATGTTAAAAACAAAAGTGAAAAAATTTCTTGAATAGTCAAACTCTTCCAATCTGAATTCACCACTCGTCACAAAATGAGACCATGGTATATCTACCCACAACACTCCAACTACATCTAGTCGATAGGATTTTTATTTTGTGGAAATCATTTTCGTACTATTTATTTTTAACATTTAAGATTCCTATTTATAGATAGAATTTATTAATTTATCAATTTATATTACATTATAGTTTTTAATACCTTGAAGTGATACTCTAATGAAAACAAAAAGTTCAAACCTTCATGTTTTAAAATGGAAAAATCTAATTATAATATGAGTCAAAACCTGATGTGTAAACGCTCAGCGTTTTAACGTCCAATGAATGCCCCATGACCCGTGAATTGAAATGTTTAGATTGTATTGGAAGTGGGAAACTTGGGCAGTTTCATTTATTATTGGGGGACGGAGGGAGGTTTGTTTTAGAGAGCAACATTGGTGATGGTTAACCAAACTCAATCGAACTATTGGTATGATTATCGAGGATAATAAGGTGATTTATAGAATAATATTGGATAAAGAGAAGAATATTTAATAAATTAATTGAAAAGTAATAATAATAAAGAAGATATGTTTAATTATTTTAATAATTTTTTAATATATTAATAAATATTATAAAATTTAGAAAATAAAGTAATTTAAAAATAAAAATTAATAAAAAAATATGTTTAATTTTTTTAACTTAAATTTTTTTTTTATTATATTAATAAATATTGTGAAATTTAGAATGGGTGTATTTCCATTGAGAAGTAGGTTTCTCATTTAATTATAAATGTTTAAATGAACAAGTTAGGTGGTATTTAGTTTTTACGAGTTTTTAAATTATTAGAAAAAGTTATTGCAATTATTCTTTTATAATCATTAAATTGTTATTGTTATGAATATTTTATTATATAGAATGTCATAATTGATTTATTAAAATAAATTAAAATATATACTATAAATGTTAATTTTATTTTTTCATTTTTTAGATTTGTTAATTATTGATTTGATGTTTATGCATGTAATAAATAAAATGAGGAAAATAAAGAATAATATAATACAATTACACACTAAGCATAATTAACATAAGATATGCTCTTAGAAACCATAATAGTAGAAAATCCAATTGGAAGGTGGGGCTAGATTACTCTATATTGTCTTTGGAATCGAAAAAATACAACTATAAAGGAGAAGGAAATCTCTATGGAGTAACTTTAGACTTATGGCTTGACAGGATACTATAGACATTGAACTCCCTTTGGTATGCTCTTTCACTCTGAATTCCAAGTTTGTTTTCTCTATTATGGTACATATCCCATCAAATATAATGGAACTTTTATTCTTCATAATGGCCTATTTATAACATAGCTTGATAGAAAACTACGGGGTAAGTTTCACTCCTTCAATAGAGTGACAAATTTTACCGTTCAAAGTCTTCTTCATAATATTCACATGGTAGCCATTTTATTTTTATCAATAATGGGAATTGATGTAGCATTCTCTGCAATTATGGTGGTGAATCATGATATATCAACTTCTTAGAGGCATAAATTTTGTATACAAAATTCAATTGATATATTCCTTACATAGTTTGAAAGTTCTTGAATGTTGAGTAGTGCCAGAGGGTATAATCCATAATTGGGAAATATTTACCCAAGAAAACATCATTTGATGCCTCAAAGTAGCTTTGAAAGTATTTAGATCTCAATTCTTCAAACTGGGTCCTGCTAAAAAAATTGATCTTGTAAGGTTAGTCATCCAATTATTCAACTCTAAAAGCATAAATATGCATAAAAAAAAATAATGATCACATTTGAATGACACCTCACCATTTTTGGAGGATTTTGGTCCCCAAAATATTTTTGTTGAATGAGGAGAGGTTATTTTTCCTTCAACTTCTCCCTTTAGTGCCATTAGCCTTGCCTATAAGTTTTCCTTTTAATCCAATGTGATAAAGGCCATGATTACCAATGTCTTCTTGTTATAGACCACTTATAAAAAAATGTATCCTTGTTCAACTTTGCTTAATATATTTGAACTAAGTCCTATATGGAAGGTAGGATCTACTCCTCTTCTTTATCTGACATGGAATACTCAAAGAGTTTGATATTTTCCACATTTACCACCGAGTAAATGCACAAGTATGAGGTTAGAATGAGTTTGTAGGCATTATCTTCAACATTTTCTAGTATATTTATAAGACCTAATGTAGATCCTTGGTTTTCTTACCAGGACCGTATACTTGCAAATGGATCTACCTAGATTTCCTCACAATTTTTTCTTCTCTTAAGTCATCCTCCATGAGATCCTCCCTCACTCCTTACTCTCCATATAAAATATCCATACATAAAGGTGGTTAATATCCAAAGAAATATTCAAATGGGGACTACTAATAGGAGTATGGACTTGTCTTTTATTAGAGTGTTATTTATTTACCATATTTTCATCCGATGTCCTTAGATACTTCTAATTCTAAGACCTCAAAATATGCACCAAATTCGTATTGACTATATCTGTTTACACATTAGTTTTTGGATGGAATTTTGTACACATATTCAACATTGTGTCGATATTATCCTAAAAATAATACTTATTGGTATCACAAAGTGCACCCAGATATATTCAACTAATAAGGTTTTTTTTTTTCTTTCCCTCATGATCTTTTTATATGGCACGAGAACACACATTATTCTAATTTTATAAACTACCATGATAAATTAATTATGTCCCTTCTTTTCTATTGGAAAACATCCCCAAAATTCCATAGAAATGTTTTCCCAACAACAATGGATTATAAGTAACATATGGTTTAGACCTCCTTTCATATTACTAGGCTACCAAGTACAAAACAAAATATATGTAACCACCTCCCACCCCATTTTCCATTCTTTCTATGGGAGGGTTACACATTTGACCTAATCTCCAAGGTATGTTATGAATATGGGATCATGATAACCTCATTTTTCAATGTCTTAAAAAATTAAAACTAACAACACCGTTGCATTCAACTCTTTGAGACATTTTTGGCGATATAATTTTTATTTTAATTTGATTTATATTTGAGATGTATGCCCATTAAATGTTTGGATTATTAAAAAAGTGAATCCATCATTAGCATGTAATGTGGCAGTTGCATGGCCTCCACCTAGACAAGGTGGCATTGCCACACCATCATCACAGGGTAGAACGAAGTACCAATCTATGGTTGGTTGGGTTTACTCTACATAATGAATGAGTTTTTTAGGTAAGACGAACACATACCATAGTGACCAACCAAGGTGAAGCACCCAAGTCCATGACATACCATTGTAGAACTCTCTCAACTATAATATTCTTGCACGACCACTTGTTTGATGATTGTACAAGCAGTGAGAAATCATGGCCCACATCGTTAAATACCTCATAATCTTGAAAGGATCAAATCAATGGATACCTCAATGGTAATATTGAAAAGCTCATGTTAGCTAAGAACCCAATGGGGTCTAATCTTGAGCCACCTCACACTAGATCAACTTTATCAACCTCCATTGTACCCAGTCAGTTGAAAGTAAGTGGTTCTTAAAGGCCCAAGAATTCATTGGCTTGATGAGAACCATGCCACTTTGTACCAGCTCCACCACTCGTTTAATTCACTTGGATTCTCTGGGGGTCAATGAGTCAGTTGTCTAGTCATGAGTTTCTACTAGTCCAAGTTCTATTATCGGACCAACATCACAATGTAGTAGTAGATTTTGTTGGAAAATTTTGAACCCTAGGTACACCAAGTTACCGTTCTGTACAACTTCCACACTCAATCATTTAGACCCTTCCATAAGCAAAATCTATATATTGTTCCATATGCATGGTCTACAATATTCCATATTCCTAATCCAGTTAGACCGTCATTTGAATACCATCATGTTGGGGCCATAACCTACCACATATGGATGCATCTTAACCAAAATACACATTGTTTCAAAAACTGGTAAGAAAAAAACTCAAATTCAAATTTTCCTGCTAAAAAAAAAGGAATTGAATGCCCCATTCCAACTCTTTGGGTGTCATGGTCCAAGGCCTCAAGTCTTGTCACTTGATTTTCAATGAGTGTTTACAATAAAGTGGTTGCTCCAAACACTAATTTCTTGCGAGTTATGGCCCTAAGGGCCTAATCATTGACTTGCAAAAATATTTCTCAAAGACCTGTAAAAAATAGGGGCCCTAAGATGCACCAAGTTTAGAATACGTTGAAGCCCCCAAGTCCATGGCATACCAATCCATAACTCTCTCAACTATAATATTCTTTCACGACTTCAATTCCTAGGCTTATGACCAAAAGGCCAGTGAGCATGGTGGGCCCACCCCAAGAACACTTCACACAATCCCAAGTTGATCAACCTCCACTTTATTCACATTATTGAAAGTGCCTAGTGTTAAAGGCTAAGAGCCCAATGGGGTCTAACCCTGAGCCACCTCACACTAGATCAGCTTTAAAAACCACCATTGTACTCAGCCAGTTGAAAGCAAGTGGTTCTTAAAGCCCCAAGAACCCATAGGGTTGATGAGAACCATGACACTTTAGACCAAACTTACCACTCATTTAATTCTATTGGATTCTCTGGGGGGGAAATGAGTCGGTTGTCTAGTGGTGACTTTCCACTTGTCCAAGATCCATATCATAATGTAGTAGTATATTTTGTTGGGAAAGTTTCAACACTAGGTTCACCAAGTTACAGTTGTGTACCACTTACACACTCAATCGTTTAGCCCCTTCGATAAGCATAATCTAGATAATGTTCCATATGCATGGTCTATAATATTGCATATTACCAATCCAGTTAGACAAAGGTCTGAGTACCATCATGTTGGGGCCATAACCTACCACAAATGGATGCATGTTAACCAAACCACCCATTGTTTTGAAAACTGGTAAGAAAAAAGCTCAAATTCAAATTTTTCATGCTAAAAAAAGGCAATTTAATACCCCATTCCAACTCTTTGGGTATCATGGTCCAAGGCCTCAGGTCTTGTAACTTCAGTTTCAATGAGTGTTTAAATAAATTGGTACCTTTAAACACTAATTTATTGCAATTTATGGCCCTAAGGGCCTGAACAATGACCCTCAAAAATATTGTTCCATGACCTGTAACAAATAGGGGCCCTAAGATGCACTAAGTTTAGAATAAGAGATGGGGTGTGGCCCCAAAGGCCAATTCAAATAGACTATAAGACTATAAAAGGAGAAGCATACAAATAAATCAAACTCTATTACCTTGTTGTAGGATTGATAGACTCATTCTATGAGAGGTAAACCATCATTCAGATCAACAAGACATACAATTTTTCATAACTACTCAAAGAAAAATATAATATATATTTTAAACAATGAGAAAACTCTAAGAACTAAAATTGCTACAATATCCATCCATAATAATAATATGAGTGTGGATAAACCCAAAATTTATCTCGTTCTTCACGAACTTAGTATTTTATCAATTTCATATCAGTATCCATTCAATTCATAGCATACAAGATAGCCCGCTAATCATGAATATGGAATTAAAATTCATAGTCCAAACATTAATTATGACCATGGACATATAAAATAGATTCTCAATCTTTAACATAATGATAAATGTTAAGGAAACACTCATAAACACACATCACCTAAAATTAGTCATAAGCACAATAAGGAGTTTCATAATACATATTCCAAATATGCATAAGTAATTATACCTATCTATATCTTTAAATATGGATGGAAACTGAATCATATACATCCAGTCTCCACCCAAACATAGGCCAACTACATTATAAATCTATTGTAGTCGACCACTCTGACCCGAATAAAAAAAATGAGGAATTTCTTGCTCAAGGAAACTTGACACCAATGTCCTTTTCATACACTCAAGAGATGGAGTCCACTATCCAACTAGTTTATCAGCTACTCTTCAATAGTAAGTGCCATAGTGACCCAATCACTCCTCTAAGCTCATTGCAAGAGCTTCACCTAAGGTCCAAATGGTATATTTCTTAGTTCAAGAGATAGAATCCACTATATAAGTGGTTTATCAACTATATTTTCATATAAAACAGCAAAGGCGCCTATAATTCATTGTCTAGTGGTTATTCAACTACTCTACAAGAACCACAATAACTCATATTACCATGTCCAAATGGTTTTTCAGCTATCGAACAAGGACCATAATGATTCAGTGATCCATTAAGCCTCCTACTAACCATGCATGCTTATTATACCATTCTTATGACCTCAAATAGATTCATGTGGAATATAATCCAAATTCACAGTAGTTCAATTCAAGTACAAGGCTCATCAATCAACTCCAAAATTGTTTTCTTTCTATTGTCATGCTCCATAGATCCACACTATCCTCTATTATAGTTAATGTCCTTTATTATCTAGAGATAGAGAGGTCAGACACAATACCCAGTGAGATTCCATTCAATTAGGCATTTTTCCTCTCTTATGCAATGTCTTCTCTTAGTCTCTCACTGTATTTCCAATATTTCAGTCCCTATTTATTATTTGTCTTTCCCCACGTTTTGAGGATTTGTCTCCTCTTCCAAAACTCCCCTATATTTTGGAGAGGTCTTTTGGCTATCTCCTTTATCTATGAGGGGGAATAGGCATTGTCATCTCTCCTTGGTTCCGTAATCACATCTCATCAATACATGTTAGGGGGTTTGGCCCACTTGGCCTATAGCGAACTTCTGAAATTTAGTCTATGCTAACATCTAGTTGTTCAAGGAACACAACAATGTTTACCTCATACATTGGATCCATCGGCATCCCTTCCTTTAGTCTGCCATTGTAAAATTTAACATTTAATTTTAGGTGGTTTGTAGCATATTTCCTTATCGTCATTTGAATTTCATGTCAATATTTTGATTTATAATTCAAATTACAAAAACATAAGTAAAGTGAGTGGTGTTACAAACCCAAACCTTTTTTAAAAAAAAATTACCCTCGATGTTCTATCAGTAGAAGAAAAAAAAAGGAAATAAAAAACAAAACAAAAATTGAGATTTATAATCACAATATATACATTAAACAAAGTGGGTAGAGTACCCTCATTAGGTCTAAAATTTCTCAAGTTGGTTCATCGAGGCCAAAGTTCTCCCATTGCACCGTTTTCTACTTTATAACTCAATTTTCATATGCAATCTTTCTCTGGTCCAAGATGCATAGTGTTTCTAGATGGAATTATACCTCATTAGGGGAAATTTTTAGCTCTAAAATGGGCCTACTAGGAAATTATAAAATAATAGTGGAAACAATAAAATAATTTTAGATTACGTCATCAAATTTTAGAAGGAAAAAATGAAAAAACTATTTTTTCAACTCATATTTTCAACTTATCTCCCTATGGGTTTACTCAAATTTCGAGCAGAAACAGTAGTTATATACATCATTTGATTCCCCATCGAAGGAGTACCCATGTTGCATAGTTTTGATAGAAACTGCAACACGAAAAATGAGAAATACATGAAAAACATGATTGCAATCACATATTTTCATGTATTTCTCATTTTCTATGTAGCGGGGTCCTTTGAAAGTATGAAAATTGGGTACTGATTGGATGGGGAATTAAATTTTCCATTCAACGAGTACTCCCACTCAAAAAATGAGTAAACCCTTAGTGAGATAAGTTGAAAATATGAGTTGAAAAAGTACTTTTATTCTTTTGTTATTTTTTAATATTTTTACTTCTTTACTCCAAAAGTGGTGAATCATCCCCCATGGTTGACATCGTCATCTTGAATCTTATTGGTTCTTATAAAGTGTATTTTGGATGTGCATTTTTCTTACAAGGCCCATTTTAGACGTCAAAATTCCATTAATGTTAATTCCACATGTATCACATAGCAATCAACCATAGTATTACTCTCACCTACATACTTTCTAATGAGATAAATGTGAAATAAAACATGTGCATTCACAATGGGTTGTAAGGCCAACTTATGTCCCACTCTCAAAAATGTGAAATGCTCCACAAATTTTGGTTGCTAACTTAACACAAGATCCCACTTTTAGTGAGCACTCCCTTACTCTGATTCAGAGCTACACATGCTTTCCACTTGGAATTATTTATGCATTATCTACTAGTTCGCATATTGTTTCTCCTATCCTAGACTTCCTTCAACTTATATTTAATATTAAGCATGTATTGGTCCATTTCTCTTAACATTTCTAGTTGAATGAACAAATTTTTCCACTTGGTCATATCAGCTAATGGGAGTGTCACTTTTTTTACTATATAATTCCTTAAAAGGAGTACTTACCTTGAGTGATTATTGATGTCCATTCTTATATGAAAATTAAACTAATGGTAGAAATGATTCCCACCTATTTGGTTGATGCATGGCATGCATCCTCAACATGTCCTCTATAATTTTGTTTACTCTTTCAATTTGACCGTATTTCTAAGGACATTATGATATAACAAAATCCAGCTGAGTCCTAAAGCTAGAAAATAGTTCCTTCCAAAAATTAAATGTGAACTTGGCATCCTGATCATAAATGATATTCTTGGGTACGCCATGCAATCTAAATATTCCTTTCATGAAAATATGAGTAATTCCAATGCATTTGTGGGTTGTAATAACAACTATAAAGTGAGTTTCCTTGCTTAATTTTTCCACCACCACCATAATGTCATCTTTATGTCCATATATATTTGAGAATCCTATGATGAATTCCATGGATATGAATTCCCACTTTCTCTGAGAGATTTGGATTGGATGTAAAAATCCCACTGGGTTCCTGCATTCTACTTTGACCGATTGGCATTCCAAACACCTAGAATTATATTCAACCATCCCCTTCTTCATTTATACACAATACTTCAATTTCATTATGGATTTTATTGTTTTCTAATAACCAGGATGACCTCAATAAGGTATTTTATGAAACTCATCCATTATGAAATTATTCAAGTCAGCCAGACAAGGAAAATACCATGTCTCATTGAATAGAAAAATACCGTCGTTAGTGAACTTGTAATTCATTATCATTTCCCCTCTAGTTCATGTTCTATGCAATCCTTCCCATCATGGAAATTATTATCATGTTCTAATGCCTCTTTAATCCTTTCTTTGTGTAACAACCCTAGTTAAAAATCCATGTCATGGGACACTTTTCAAAGTAAATAAATGAAAAATAATAACCAAGGTCATCTGAAACGTATTCAAAGTTGAATGTTGGGAAAAACATCCTAGTGTGCATGTTCATTTGGTTTATTATGGCTAAGGTAATTGGAAAAGGAAATGAAAAAGGCTTTGGAAAGGAAACGTGGCATTAATTTGAATTTATTTATGAAAATAATGTAAATTAGGAGAAAAGGAAGGTGAAAGGTCATAGGCTGCATGTGAGGAGTAAATTGAAGGAAAACAATGGAAAATTGAATAAATTAAATTCCTCATTGATGAAAAGGATTTTGAGGATCATTTGGTAACCTCTTAACAATTCAGTTTTAGATCTCTCTCTCTCTCTCTCTCTCTCTCTCTCTCTCTCTCTTCAAAACTTAGAGTTTTCTTGGAGCACTATAGAATTAGATCAAGAAAACAAAGGAAGGACAATAAGAAAAAGGAAAAAAATATCAAGCAAGGAAGAGAAGCATCAAATTACTACAACGGGATTACTTGCAGGTATCTATTTGCATGTGTGATTTCCTTGCTAGATTTGGAATGCATGGTAAATGCATGTGTGTATTTATTTCTCTTACTATCATTGGCATGGGATTTTCTAGGCATGACAATGTTCTTCAGCCTAGCCTTGTAATTTCTGGATAACCATTGTATGGTAGGTTCTCTTATATTTAGTTGAGTTGGATTTTTAGATGGTTTCAAAACTGAGTGAGGTGGTCTATGAAAGAAAAAACACGTGGCCTAGGAATCCCTACAGGAGAGAAGGTGGTATTATTATAAGGTTGAATTTGGTGTGCCTCAGTAGGCATAGGAATCCTATACCAATGAATAAAGGGATATACAGTAAATCCTATAGATTTGTAGCCTTCATCAGGCCTAGAAATCCTCGACCAATGAATGGATGGATATACGGTACATCCTAGAGGGTAGAGTCATGATTGGGACTAGGAATCCTTGACTTATAAATGGCGGATAGTAAGGCCTAGATACAATGAGGCAGGAAAAATTTTCACGATGTAGGTCAAGAAATCAGGTAGAATCCATGCTTGTTTAAGGCCTTGTGATTTGGTGGGAATTGCAGTAAATCCTAAAGAAACTTGGTTTGGCTTGGTTTTGAGTCCCACATTAATGCTTGGAATATGACACATGGGTGATTCACTAAAAGAAATATTTTGGTTCAACTAATCTATGGCCAGGTGGTTCGCGAAAATCCCATACCTTTTTGGCTCTTGCATTCATTAAAAATAGTTTCTTATCCTTGGTATTTCATGTGTAAATGTACTACTTATATTTGGATTTGATGGTTGTTATATCCTTGTTATTTTTGTTGATTATATGTTGGTTATGAGTTTGTTTTATGAAAAAATTAATGTATGGATATCATCATATTTTTCTTAGTAAATGAATGTTCAATGAATATATGACCTAATAAATCTTAATGTATCTATTGTGATATGGCAACAATTCTTCTTTACAAATCTCAGATAAGTATGAGACCCGTATGCTTAGATATGTTGTTATGACTTGTAGATTACATATCTGTGACATGTTTGAAGAAATACCTGTCATGTCTAGTAGGGGTTAGATCAATTAATTGAATCAATGTTTGCAATAGTATCTTTGTTTCAATTTTATTATTCATTTTTGTAATTTTCTTGAAGTTTTGGATAGTGGCCTGTGACCTAGGCCTGAAAAATGGCATAAAATCTATGGTTGTTGGCACATAACTACCTAGATAAGTACAAAGTCATTGGAATTCCTGATTGTGGGAGATAATGGAAGGCTTTAGTCATACGCGTGGCATTTCATGGGAGTGGTTAAAGGTCCAGATCAGTGAAATGTCAACTTACCTCAGGGTTAGTCACCTACAAGGATTGCTTAGCTCCTGAAGGTTTTGTAGCATGTGTGGAAGGTCAGTTTGATTTCTTCATAATGATTCCACTTCCTTAATTTCACATGGGGAGTTGAATCACATCATATTAGCCTCTCCTCACACATTTACCCCAGCAAACTAGTTAGCTTGGGTAAATTTGGACGAAGGGTGTTATAGAGTAGTATCAAAGCATTGTTTCATTCTCTTTTTGTGGAGTCTAGTTTCCATCCTCTTATGTGATATCTAATACCACAGGGTGGTATCATAACATGGTTCAACTCTTGGATTGGTTGGGCAAATATTTTTATCATGAATGCATGTTGGTTTTATATGCATTTGTTTTACATGTCAGTGTATATATGTTTTTATGCATGCATTTTCACAATTATGTTTATGTATGCATGGTAGTTCAGGCATGCATCGTTGTGGTCAATATATAGTTTGTGTAATCATGATTTTGTTAGTATCTTATGTTGATGATGTGTTGGATTAGATAGATCAAGAGACATAGATCATCAAGCAGAGGTTGCAACACTAGACTTTGGGGTAAGAGAAGATCATCATATAGGTTTGTATGTTTGGTGTGCAGGTGTGTTAATTAATGGACTGTTATATGAATTAGAGTTATATACATGTTTTCCATCATATTTTTTTGTGGTTATATGTATGATATATGCTACTGAATCAATGTGGTCACATGAGCATGCGTCAAAATAGTCATGCATGGTAGTAGCTTATTGTTATATGTATTTTAGTCATACACATGATGATTATGGCTGTTTTATTTGAGATATTAATGTTATGTGTATCATGCTAATTTTTATTGACCTATCTAGATGGTTATGGTTATGATGTTCAAGAATGACTTGATATATTTGTGATATTGTTGTACTAATCTAGATTGATTGTGAATACGTGATTGTTATGCATGAATGAAAATTTTTTATGAGTTTTTCTTGTTTGGAAAGTCCCTATAAAAGTTTCCATATTAATTTCATCCAAAGCATTGAACCTTGGACATATATTATTCTTCTTGGATTTTCCAAACTTTCCCTTCTTAAGCTTCTTGTTCCTTGAAATAAAGGCTTGAGATTGTTCATTTGATTAGATGTCATCATTTTCCTTGATCCTAGTTTCTACCAAAATTCATTGAGCCTGCAACTCATCAAAAGGAGTTGATTCTTTCTTAGAGTAAATGACAGTTGGGAGACTGCTCCATTTTGGTGGTAATGAATTTAGTACACAAATATTCATTTTAGAATGAGAAATTTTCTCCCCAAGCCCCCGCAAATGATATTTTATTTCATAAATATTCATTAGAAAGGACTCCATATCATCATACTTTTATTTTTTCATTTTATATAGTTTATTTCAAAAATACGTTTTTTTCCTTATGAACTTATAGAGTACAAATTTACTAGATCTTCATACATAGCCTTAGAAACTTAGAAACAAATGGAAAAATATGATCCTTAATGGATTCAACAATGATCCCTTTTTACCTTACTTCTCCTTTCTTGTATTTTTGTAGTTCTTGAGTATTGTCTTTTCTAGGTTTAGTAATTTCATCGAGAACATAGTCCATTACTTCATGTTATGTAAGTGCCATATCAATCATTTTCTTCGATGCTAGGAAATTTTCTAAGCCAACGAGATTATATCTTTCCATGTAGAAAGAACACATACAACATGTAGATTCAGACATATAGTAACAATATGATACTTACATGTCAATCAAGATTCCCCCATTTTGGATGATGTCTCTAACTATATTAAGAATTTTAAGCTCTTCAAAGAGACTTCAATGATGTCCTAAATATGTATTCGAGGATACCTTCATAAACAACTTCTAGGAGTGATGAATGATACCAATATTATTTTGATGCTTCCTTTATAGATTTCTTCCAATTAGAATTTAAATAGATATCATTTCAAGAGAGACATATAACCTTTTTATATTGCTTTATGTAGCCTTGATCCTTCTGGAAGATATTACACTTAGCATACCCTTCTTTGTGTCCATGGGATGATCTTCTCAGCTACCTTATTTTATTCACCTTAGCTCTCATAACATATTGGAAATTGCAGTATGGTAGCAATTAATTAATATTTTTCTTAAACTTAATCATTTCTTGTGAATGTTATTTATCTTCTTGTGTTTTCTTCATTATATCTTCTTCATAAAACAATTATCAAGATACAAATATTAAATTCAATGGATAGAGAAATTAGGCTCCAAGCCATCAAAAAACCCCTCCAACGGGAAAACAAAGAAAATATATTTTCTTCTTATAGAATCTGGTTTAAATGAGATAATAAAGACCCAAAAATAGACCAAGTCATCCTCTAAGTACCAAGTCAACCCTTGAAGAATTCCTTCTATACATATTATATCAACAAGGACCAATCTTGCTTCAACCAACTTCTAGTGTCAACTTCGTCCCCAACTATGACCCTACAACTTCAACCTGCAACTTTAGCTTTCAACTTTGGCACCATAACTACTGTCACAAACCTATTTTAGGTCTTCAAGGGATCCTCCCTTGAGCAAGACAATTCCTTCCAAGGTACACGAGGTCAAAATATAGTATTCACTCTTCCAACAACTTGATACTGGAACTCAATCTCCTGTAATTCATCCTTGCAATTTCAACCTTCCTTGAAGCTTCAAAAACCCCAGTTTTCACACATGTGAGAGAGAAATCCCAAAAATAAACTTGTATTTTTTATGTTGGATTCTCCTTGCATTTTATACCTTAAGTCTTCCTTTCTTGCTTCTTCTAGCTTCAAATTGAACTTCTTCTTGAGTGATGTAACTTGAGTGTAAGTGAGTACCAAATGAGCTCGAAATCGCTTCTATAATAGCCTTTCCAAGGGGTCGAATTCCTTCCTTTAGGCTGAATCGTAGTTTCCACGGTCGACCTGTACTTTGGAGGTTTCTAAGACCTTCTAGACTTGAAATGAAATATTTTACAAGGTATTTCATTCCTATAAGGGTCTTATAATCATGATGTTAATTCTCTTGACTCATCACAATATATCCTATGACTTAAAAAACGCTAGAGGCATGGAGAACATTATTTTTCCTATAAGAAAATCAATAAAGAGCATGAACCCCATGATTTAAAATAATAAATTTTTATTTTCTTATTTTGTTTTTTACATAATATATGTATTAAAATTAGTATAATAAAAACTATGAAAGCCGAAACTAGTCACTTATCCAACACAATGACTTTATATGATAATCTTCTATTTGATATATATGTGCTATATATATGTTTTCTCTCATGTGCCATTGATTTTATCTTTTTTATTTATTCTTAGTTTGAGGATTAATAAGCGTATGAGGGAAATCCCACAAAAACCACCAAAAGTGTGATTACATTAACTCTATTTTTATCTGCCTGTATACAATTAGATTCTTTAAAATATAGGAGCTTCATGTAAATATTTTTTTGTACATCATCATTTCATTTAAAAGATATGGAATAGAAAACAAATTTTAGTCTATATTTAAATTTAATTTATCCTTAAAATTAGGAGGATTTATTCTCCAAGTCAAAAAATAATCCTAAACAATTACATGATATTGCTAGCCATCTTTATTTGGAAACGAACATAGCCCTTTGATAGCTGTTTTTATAATTTTACATTGTGCATCTAACAATACCTTGCATATCCAATTATCCACTATGTAATTAGGATTGTGTCTATATAATTATGAATTGAGTAACTGATGTAATTATGAATTAAGGTCATATGTGCCTCTAATGTTATTAGTTAATGTTTGGTATGTATATGCATTTCAGTTGCAGATCGGAGTTTGTGATGGATTTTCCCAAGAAATATTATATATGGGAAGTATAAAACCATATATGTATAAATTTGAGGCATTACCCTAATATAATGCCTCGAATTTAGGAAAGTACGGCCTAGAATTTAATTATGGAATACCTTCTTAAATTGGACTGGAAATATAATAATCAATATTTATCCTAAATCCAAAGAGAACTTTAGGGACATAAGATATATATATATATATATATATCAAATTCCATATTCCACGTGGTTGGGCTCAATGGAAATCATCTTCATTCTTGAGGAGGTAGTGTATATTTGTTGCATGAGTATATTAAAGTTCCTATATTTTCTTGACCCAAGTTGATTGGGTATTTTGCATTTATGTGATGCTATGTTTCTACTTGCAGCCATGGAAGAATAGGGAAACCATAGTTTTTAATTATGCTAAATACCCTTGAAGGAATTGGAGGTGTTCGAGAATAATATATTAGATTGACACCTGAACTAGTGGAAAGCACTAGGGGAAGCATTGCAACCAAATGATATTGGGATCTAAATTTCACAAAGTCTTGGAGAATATATATATATATATATATATATATATATATATATATATATATATATATATTAATTGAAGTAGTGAACATTCTCTATTATTCCTTGTATTTTCAAGTTGTTTCCTCCTTTATTACTCTTGTGGACACCTCTAAAATACCTTCGATTATTATTTTTCATGCTTTGCGTGTTGATTTTGATGCTTTTTTTTCTTGTCTTTTCTTTGAATAATTTCTTGGTTTCATTATTCCACTATGGCAATCCTTCTCTTCTTGATTTTAAGTTTTTCTTTCAAATTTAGTTCTCGAATATCCTTTTTATTTTCTAATAACTTATCCAAGAATATGACATAATCCTTCAAAGTTAGTTACTATGAACTCCTAGTTAATTGAAAAATATTCAATGATCCTATTCCTATTCTCTCTTCCACTCTCTTAGATAGAAGTTTTAGAATTGTTTAAGAGTTGTTTTCATACTTGGATAAATATTAGGATAATTTTAAGAAATAGGATTCTTCTTCATTGGGTTTTTTATCCAGTTCTTTTTTTTCATCATCCACTTAATAATGAACAATTTTATTGTCTCTCCAATATGTTGGAGATGAATGCATGTTAATGGTTTCTTCATTAATGTTTATAACATGTTCTTTTTTCCCTAAAGTAACTCTTAAAAGGCATAAAATTGCTCATGCGAAGCAATTTCATCTTATGAGTAGTGAATACATGAAACTTCTAGAAGTCTATGCCCCTGTTGCATGTCTCACCCATAGTTTGTAAACCAATTCAGTTTCCATGACCATAAAAAATAAGCAACTATCTATTAATAAGTGGGACAGAACCACATATGTAAGAAAAAAAATGGTAATCCAATTCATAAATATTTTTCTTAGCCATCCGTGTGTTGGGACATACTGTCATGCATGCCTCTAGCTCACACTTTTCATAGTTTATTTGATATCTCCCCTTGAATAAATAAAACCTATACTATTGGTAGATGGATTGCATTTACACAACACAAAATAGTTATGTATACCTCTCCCTTAGGATTTTTTTGGCACATTCCTATACCGTGTTATTAATTTAGTAATTTTGCACATTGTAAAATTTCCTCCAATTCATAAAACATTGTTGTAATGATTCTATATATGTTCTAAGATATAGGGATTTCTTTTAGACGTTGGGAAATATCATATAGAAATTTGATACAACTACTACTCAAAATTCAAAATTTGCATCTTCACTCATATCATATGATATTTTTATTTTTAGTACAATATTTTGAAGTCTTCTATGGAACCCTACCCACCAAAACTTACCAATAAATACATCTCTGAATGGATTCAAATTTTACCAATACATTCATTCAACATTGTCATTTACTTGTGCCAACTCTATCCCAATCAATAATCTCCTTATACCAAGAAACTAATTCTACATCCTCTTATTCAATCAACATTATAATAAGTGTTTTCCTTTTGGTATGTGTGTGATGATTAAGCCAACTGTAATGGATTGAACCTAAAAGATAATTAAATATAAAATTACTTATAGAAATTTAAATTATTTTTTTGATAAATTTAAAAAATATTTCATTAATAATGACATAATTAATCGTTCTAGTAGATGATGAGAACATACACGTAGGACAAAAAACACTAATTCCCTTACAAATTTGTAGAAATCAAAATTTCCATTGATCGGTTTATGATCAAGAAAATTAGAACCAATGTTTTGGGAACAACTCTCCTCCCAGCCATACGCTCAAATACCCTAGATTTATAAATTTGAATACCTGGAGTCCTCAAAAATTACCAGTACCAACGAATCATTAATGTCTTATAATTCTCTTTACTAAAAAAAATCTCTGATATTCCTTCTCATTCACTAAATAAAACAATTTGTTCCAAAAATGAAAGGAAATTTTTTATGCAAATAACCTATGTGTCATTATGTTTTTTTTTTTAATCTTTATTTTTTCATTAACATTGATTTTTCAATAACTTTAGAGTTATTTATTTTATTATTATTAGCTTGGATTTTCTATTCATTTATTCTTACTTATTTTTCTCTTTTACTTTTCTTTTTTTATAAAAAAATGGTTCTTCGCATTATTATTTATTTGTTATTATGAACTCTAATTTTTTATTTTTTATTTTTTCTTTTTTATTCTCACTTTTATAATTATCATTGTTATTTATCTAATAATATGAGGCATTAGATACTCGCACTCATCATGGAATTTTTTCCTAAAGTTAACAATGATTATATTAATGCTCCTTTATTTCCCCTTTTTAAAAATGTATCCTCATATCTTCCATACCAATATTTTTTAAGTTACTATAGGTCCATATAATGTGAAATAATGAGCAGCAAAAGTTCCCAAAAAGTGTGAGAAACACTAGAACTTCACTACCTTAATAAAAATGCATCAAAGTTCCCTACAAGTGTGAAAACTGCTTTATCACTTCACTATTTAAAAAAATGAAGGTTAAATCCATCTTGGCCTATCATGACCACAAGGTTCTAGAACTTATATGTCCGTGTATCCATCTAGCATAGTACTCATGTACCCTAGGAATCTCAAAAGTCTAGAAAAACTCCTATCACAAATCACTGAGGCGCACAACCCAAGGCATCAAAGTCAATCCCATAACACTATTAGAAAGTAAAACTGTATTCATTTCCTATACATCAACATCACAAATCCAATATAAGGAATTTTACATCCTCAAGATGGTCCCATATCCCATCAAGAATATTTAAGGCAAAAGAACCAATAGCACAAGTAACTCAATGAGTTTATCTCAAACCCTAAGGTGCTACACATTATCCCTAATAGTTATGGGTTCCCATGAGATAATGAAATAAAAAGGACCTCTTAGTCTATTTGTAGATTTCATATCACTCTCAACCTCACAACATGTAAATAATACATTAGTTATATCATCATCATCTCATATAAAATAATGTGCATTCTCGCTCTTTCATGTTATCATGAAAATATAACATCACAAGATCCTAAATAGTAAGGAATTGTATGCTTATGCATGCCACCATTATACATCTCATCATAAATACTACATACAATTACAACATATCATCACATGATGAAATTCCATCATAAATTATGACATCAACATATCAATATTGGAATATATTAGTATGCCACATAATAAATGGAACCACATGTTAATACAACATCTTATTATAACATTATAAATATTATGATTTTGTCAACATATCTCAAATTTAGAGTACTAATACACCATAAACATTATAAGAATAATTAGTGTTTTTATTATCCTACATCAGTGAAATGAAATTCATTATCTTGTATAAAAAATGAATATCAACCGTTAAATGTAATGCAATAATATCATTGAGAATTTCTCTAGGATTTTTTTTTGTTATGTCTATTAGCTTGGGTCAGATAATCAATACTATGAGAAATAAAAATCTCATGAAGATATTGATTATTTCTTTATTATCCTTTCATTTTCTCTCATTAAGAGGTATACAATTCACATTATCTGTCTTACGAATTCTCCATATAATTCACCTATTTAAATACATTGTTAGACCTTTAATTAGGCCTTGCCAACTTGTGCCCTTATATTTAGTCTTGTATTCTTTCATATCTATAGGAATTTGGCAAAATTATTCATTAAAATGTTATTTCCATTTTCATTATTCCTTAAATCATCAATATAAAACTTTAGTTTCACATACTTGCATATATTTTGATCATTTCCCACTGGTCTTACATCACTTACAATTTTTTATTATCCATTCGAATACCAATGTCTAATAGCATGGAAACATTATGTAATCATTGTTTAATTTATAATTTTTATCTCTTTGAAACAATGGGTCATAAACATAAATTTAATGGGTATACAAGCTCTAAACTCTTTATTCCAGGTGTAAAAGAGTGACATGCACATAAAAGTAAATTTTTTTGATGTCATGACACCTAAATATTTGATGACTCTAATTATGGGAGGTAACTAGACTCTAAGGAAGGGAAACAATGGTGAACTTCTAAAGTAATGGAACTTGGTAAATCCCTAGGGGATTTGTTGAAAAAGTGATGATTCTCCCTAGTGTGAAGTTAAGGAGGAACTTGGTAACCCTTCAGGGAAGTTGAAACTCTTGGAGGGCTTTTCAACATCTCTATTTCACTGAATTTCACACCTTATAGGGTAGTGACACATCCCAATGGATTGTGGGTACATAAAAGAGGGTAAACTACCTAATTTGCAAGGTTGATCAAAGGCATGAGATTGTTGGTAGGAGGTTATTGGGTTTTGTACTTGACCTTGGTTATGGTGGTATTTGAAATGTACCTAGCCTTATATAGGTTGTTTCCCCTATAGAGTCAAAGACCCATATTTGGGGTGATTTGTTGCTAATATATTATGAATGGTGTGATCTATGATGATTGAGTGAATGTTTGAGGTCTGTAGAGAGTCAGAGTTTCCTTTGAAATGATAAGAATTTAATTTATGTTTAAATGATTCTAATGTAATTGTAAATGTAATTTTCATGTTAGAGTATGAATATAAATTGAACAAGTTCTATTATGTAATGACATTCTTGTAAATAAGTTCATTATGTGATATAATGCATTAGCCATGTATGACCAATTGCAATAGAAAATGTAATAAAAGGGAATATTGCAGAACAAATAGGTTACACATATATTGATATGCCTTAGTAGGTGGTTGGGAGCACCAAAAAGTGGTATCTAAGTCCAAGTTACAACACTTAAGCCATATATGTCCAACACCACTTAAAGAGGAAGATCACAAGTTTCATGGAAGTTGTTTGATAACATTTCAAAGGGAATGGATATGGATGATATGGCCAATTCCATATGAATCCATTAGGAAATAAGAACATGAAGGTTGAATTTATGGTTATGAACTCATAGTCACTAAAGGAGATGGATTGATTTTACCAATAGAGCTACTAATTTCATGTATATCAAGATTATGGAAAAAAAAATATTATTGACAAGAAATTTTAAAAGAACTAAAAATAAATTTAAATTTAAAAAATTCCACATAATGACATAAATGGTTAGTTGAAATGCTTAGACGTTGTGATAGGTGGTAGTTGAGTTGGTGTGTTGAGGAAGATAGGTTACAAACATGTGGCATGACTAAATACCATAGCAAATGTATGGGTTTTTAGATCCCCTTACAGCTTCGAATTTGATACCAACATAGGTCATTGGTTTGCTTAGATAATAGACGTGAAATACATCATAATGTAACTTTGGGTTAATTTTGTTATTCATGTTGGGACTCAATATGTTATCTATACCATTTGATGGGAATGGACTATGGATTCCAGGCCCATTAGAGGTTCAACTCACTATTAACCTCTTTGCATGTTGAAAACCGATATGTGGTTTAGACCATTGGATAGGGGTATATGATGGTTTCCAGGTCCATCAAGGTGCAACTTAGTGTTAAAATCCTAGAGCATTGAAACCAAATATGTGATTTGTAACATTTTATGGGAGTGAGCACTTACTATTGGATCCATCAGATATGCGACTCCCTTGTAACCTATGTGCATGTTAGGATTTGATATATATATTGACCTTAAAATTTGGGTAATCTAAACTATTAGATCCATTTGGAGTGTATCTCACCATAAATATCATGCATGTTATAACCTAATACAAAGTGTGGATTGTTGATCCACCCTAACATTAAATGTTGGATGATCCAGATCTTGGTTGAAATGGACCTCTTACTAAAACTTTGCTAATAACTTCTACTATAGGTGACGAAATAAAATTATGTCAAGAACCCATTTGAGGTATTGAATAGATATTTCTAATGATATAAGACACTTGAAATTTGATGACTTTTGGGGTGACAAAATTATTCCACAAAATCATAGGACACGTAGTGGTGTAGTGTTCCAAACAGGTGTAACTTCAATTACCCATATCTCTAAAACCGAGAAACAAAATCAAATTCTGTAAATGTACCGATTTGAGATAGTAATAAATTCTTTAAAATGAGATATTTTTCACTCTCTAATATGATATTTCGAGACCATGGCACATGCATGAATTCTATTGAAGATTACTACAAAATATTGAAACTGAAATATGTTTCAAACCCTCATGGAGCCGTAACCTGAATCTAGATTTATGCAGGAACAAAATAAAATACAAAAATAGACATAAGAACATAGATGTAGTATAAATAAAACTTCATTTCATTAATATAAAATGATTGAAATATGCTTACAGATAGAATGGACATAAACTAGCTAGGGCGATGGTAGCTTAACTCTGAGAAGAGATGTGGCGAATACATGCCTCTTAAATGTGTTACAATGAGGCTCAAGGGAATTTTATTGTTGAAAAATAAGAGAAAACACTAAGAAACCAAAACCCTAACCCCATGAGATGTAACACCAAGATTTTATGGGTCCCGTTGGAATTAGTTGGGTAGCCAACTTCCCGGGGTCGTAATGTGGTCATAATATCTCTGTTTATCACATATGACACCTCGTTGGAAATATCTCTCTAAGGAATATTCCATTTAGGGCCTCAAAATGGCTCCAAAAGTTCAAGACCCAAAAAATACAAAAAATAGTAAATAAGAAAACTAATGAAACTAACAAGGTGGAATATGTGGGTGGCAACCAATATCCATCTGGATCAATACTACCCCCTTAGAAATAAATGTTCCCCATTGTATGCAGAGCCTCCATGAGATAGGGAAATTTTTGTTGAACCTGGTCCCTCGAGAACCACTTTCCCTGGTGAAGGAGTTGGCCTTATTTGAAGTGGGTGTAGCTTGCGATAGGGTCTAGAGAGGCTCTCCTTCTGCAAATGTAACCAAAATGTGTCGCCCACTAGGAGCTTGTATGGCACTCGATATTTATCTCGGTGTTGCTTGTACTTGGCATTGGATTTCTCCAAGACATTGTGGACCTGTTGGCGGATGTCAGAAAATACACACGTGGATTCTGTTTGTGTGGTCGCATGAGGTATGTCAACATTAGGTAGCATCATGCCTAGGTTCATATCAATGGATTAATTGACCTAAAAGTGTAAAGTAACCTCTGTGGCTAAGGAGAAACTATCCTTGTATTCCTCCACAACTTTTTCCATTTGTTGCTGTTGTGTAGGGGAGCCCTGTTTGGAGGTTGTTGCCATAATATTATTCTTTCCATGTGGGTGAATTGTAATGAAAAAAAATTTCCTATTTTGGGAAATAATCTGATTGCATTTCTTTGTAGTAATCAAAGAGATGGCAGGAGGCAGTACTACCTCCGGTATATTACAGAAATTATTTTCCAAAGTAATAATAATAGAATGATGTCTAGACTCATACACAATATGTCACTTCCATAAGTATGGTTGGCCCAATAATACATCGCACATGTTAAGAGGAGAAACATCACATAGTACCTCATGTGTGAAGGCCTTGATGTTGTACAGAAGGCAACAATGCTGGTTGACATGAAGAACTCTTCCTTGGTGAACCCACCCAATGGTATACGGTTGCAGGTGTGCTGTGGTTGATAGTCAGAGCGGCTTCACAACCTCTACTAAAATGAGGTTACTTTTTCTTTCGTTATCGATAATGAATTACAGTGAAGAACCCTTCACCCACATATGTGAATCGAAGAGGCACTCCCCCTCCTCTAGATCCCTGGGATCCTCCCTCTGGAGGTTGATGGTGACAAAAATTGCACCGGGATCCAAATAAATGATCTTCTTCCCTTTGTCATTCCCTTTTTCCAATTATGACTCAAAATCAGAACATGCATCTCATTCAGATGCCTTCCATTCAGGCACTAGTGACTATTTGGTCTAACACTCACTTGTGTTGTGAGTGGAGATGTTATCAAATTCACACCACTTCCTCATTTCCTTATTTGGCTTTGCGGTGTTGTATTGAGTGGCCCCGCTTTGGCTTTTCCCCTTGTTTTGTGGTTCAGTGCTGCCATTCCATGGCTTCAGATTCATAGATCCAAATTCTTGCTTCTTCTGCATAAATTTATTTTCAATCTTGGCGGCATATCGATATTTCATGCCAAGAAAGGTAATGTCGAAGAACTCCATTTCCTCCCAAATGTATCTATGCAAATAGCTGTGATACTTGAGCACCAAAGGTATCTCTGAATCTTTAATACCCAACTTTGTGCGTAGGGTATGGAACAAATTTGGCAGCTTGCGCACATATTGATTCCTTTGCTACCATATCATGGTACATTGAATGTACTTGTCCCCATAGCTCCCCATGGGGCAATATTTTTCCTTTATGCCATCTTAGAACAAATTCCAAGTGGGTGCGGCTGAGAAAAAAGAGGGTTCCCTCTTGTCCCTTTGCTCATAGTAGGTTTCCCATCAGTCTTTGACAAGGGGGGCGACTTTGCAGAGTGCAAAAGTGATTTTTTCTCGGTCAAAGAAATCATGGATCTAAAAATACCCTTCCAACAAATTCAACCATCTATCTATGACGTTTTCATCTATCTGGCCTTCAAATACAAGAATGTTGAAGTTTACTTGTACCTTGAAAGCAGTGGCACCTCTAGAGTGGTTGATGGATGCAGATGCATAGCTGATGGGAAGTCATTGAACAATGTGGGAAAAGGTATCCATCATCATGTTCCTTTGTTTCTCGAGTGCCTCCTCAAACAATATTTTGATAGTATCTCATTCTCTCTCATATTTCCTTTCTTCTGTCATGGAAGGTCGTCGAGTTTTGTGACATTGATCTTGCAAAGGTTCAAACAGATCGAGCCCTAAATCCTTATACACCGACCTCATTGGGGACATGCAAAGAAATATTGAGAAGGAGGAGACCATGTTGATACCACTGATCTAGATCTTAGTTGAAATGGACATCTTGCTGGAACTTTGTTGATAACTTCTGTTATAGGTGATGAAATAAATTTCCTCAAAGTCCAATTTGAGGTATTGAATAGATATTTCCAGTGATATAAGACACTTGAAATTTTATAACCTGTGGGGTGAGAAAATGATTCCACAAACTCATAGGACGGGAGGCGGCACAATGTTCCAGACACGTGTAACTTTCATTACTCATATCTCTCAAACCGGGAAATGAAATAAAATTCTGTAAAAAACCAATTGTTATAATAGAAAATACTTTCAAATGAGATATTTTTTAATCTCTAATATGATATTTGGATACCATGGAACATGCATGAATTTTACTGAAGATTACTATAAAACATTTAAACTGAAATATGTTTTAAACCCTCATGGATCCATAATAGAATTTGGATTTATGAAGGAATGAAATAAAATACAAAATAAACATAAACACTGAGATGTAGCAGAAATAAAACTTCATTTAATTAATATCAAATGAGTTAAATATGCTTACAGACATAATGGAAATAAACTAGTTGGGTGATAGTATCTTATCTCTCAGAAGAGATGTGGTAGATACATGCCTTTGAACTGTGTTAAAATAATTCTCAAGGGCCTTTTTATTATAAAAAAATAAGAGAAAACCATAAACAACTAAAACCCTAACCTGAGGAGATGTAACACCAAGAGTTTATGGACCCTGTTGGGGTTATTTGGGCAACCAACTTCCCGGGGTCGTAACTTGGTCATAGTATCTCCGTTTGGCACGTATGATACCTAATTGGAAAGATATCTCCTATGACTACGCTGTTTTGGGCCTCATAACAACTCTGGAAATTCAAGACTTGAAAATTTTCTAAAAATAGTAAATAAGAAAATTGGTGAAACTCACTAGGTGGAATAAGCAGGTGACCACCAATATCCACCTAGATCATCGGATCTATGAGTGTGTAATTATTAATGAACTATGGAAAAATGTGGGGAAATGTACCCATAGCCAATAATAACTAATGAAATAATGCCACGTCAAAATGTTGACCAAAAGGAAAAAAGGATAGCTACATGTTTGATAAGAGTTTAAGGTATAGTGTGCAAACTTAGTTTGTGTCTAATTATCACCAATGGGTTTGCATATATATGTAGGTAATTTCCAATAAGTGGAAAGTACAAAAATACTTTCCATAAATGGTATAATAGTTACAGAGTGTATTTGCAGGAGGTTTTGATTGGTTGAGAGTACTAAAATAATGTAAAAGTCACTAAAATTTTCAGAATTTTTCATTTATTTTTTAAGTTATCAAATTGCAAGGCATTTTGAGGCCCGAGATGACATTTTTTGGTGGAAAAAACACAAAGTGAATGTGTGTATCATTGGTACATAGAGTGTTTGTGTCTTATCAAATAAATTTATAACTGTGAAACTAAGCTAGTATGAAGCAGTTATGACTAAGACAACATACGGGAAAAGGAAGGAATAATTCCACTTCTAGGAGGTAAAACTTTATATCTATATCTTTGATTGTGACAAAGAAATTGTCAATATAATTATCATGGAAGAAAATCATAAACAAGGAGCTATATTTGATATTTGTGCACAGAAAAATTAAGAAATGAACATAATATTGTTGGAGTAGAATAGGGAAAATTGGGTAATATTAACAAAAAATTTCGGAAGCCATAAATTTTAGCCTTGATCTTTGAATTTTTAAAATAAAAATTAATGGAAATAAATCAAGAAGGATGATACATCCTCCAACCAAGATGTTTGGTATATGATAGGAAATTTCTCTGAAAATTAAGGAAGTTTTTTGGTGGCCTACATGACTAGAATTGAGATGAGGACTACAAGTAAGAAAGATGCTAAAGGGTCCTATATTCATGAAGAGAATTTTAAAGGTATCAATGTTAGCATGGGTAACTAATACAAAGTTAAATGGACATGGAAAATGCAAGTCATAAAATAAATACATGGACGAGATCACGAGGAGTCTTAAAATGGAGGTGCTCATGTAAAAGGTTCGTAATTAAAGGAAGATGAAGGAGCTCCAAAAAATTAATAAAATGTTTTGTATAGGCTAAGTAATTTACAAATGGGAATGGATACGAAATATAATACCAGAAAACTAAAAGAATGTTATTCACAAGTAAGAGGGGAGGACACTGGAAATTTAAGGCATTCTATGAGTGTTTTTATGTAACAACATAACTCGCCAAGGAATCCAACCAAGAGATCGAATGTTTCCATAGAATTAGGAGTAGTCCAAGAATATCACTAATTAAACAACAAAGAAGGAAACCTAACTTGGATAACTTGCAAGGTGAGCTTAGGAATATTAAACCTCCCACATTTGATTACAAGTGGAGAAGGGAGAGGAAGATGAAGCCTAGTTTTTAGAGATAAGAAGGTATCTCAAATTTTACAATTAATCTTCAAAATTAGAGGCATGAATTTCCATTTATCACTTGAAGGGAAAAACAAATCTATGTTGGCAACAAGTAAAGGAATGAGAAGAAGAAAATTTAAAATATATTTTAAAAGGAAGTACTTATCATAACGTTATTATGAAATAAAAATGTAAGAGTTCTTTGAACTTAAACTAGGGAGTATGACAATTGAGGAATAGAGAAGAAATTAATTAGATTACTAAGTTATGTTGGTTTCATGAAGGATGAAAAGATAAAAATATGAATTTTCAAGTGGGTTTCCATCATTTTGTGGTGAAAATAATAATTTCCCCTTGGTTCACTTTCGGTTGGATGAGTTTCTTTATTTTCATGGGATTTTCTTCTACAAAATGAAGGTTTATTGCGTTGAGAGGTGCATTATACAACCCAGTATGAGGATGATGCATAATTGTGCACATGCTCAATGTGGAGTTGACCTGTGTCCCTCTTAAAATAAAATGAAAATATTCTATAAATAAAATAACAATGCCTGATATAATAAAAATAAATAATGAATATCAATGTTTAGCTAATTTTAGTTAAAAGAAATATAAAACATCAATAATCCTATCTTCATTATGGTCACGGTGACTTTTTGTTGATATTACAATCCAATGTGTTAAAAATATTTCACTCACTCTCAGTCATAAATAAGATATTTTGATGTCCGCATGATGTAATAGAATTTCATATCAACATTAAACAAGCATGTAATATAATTAGAAGTAAATAAAATGTGTGAGTAACATGTTTAAACCTTATACTTAAAAACAAAATCAACCCATGATTCAGATAAACTATTTGAAGATATTTGTTAAGTAATTTATGTCAATATCAACTTCATATATATATATATATATATATATATATATATATATATAATGTTAAAATAAAATATTTTAATATGCAGGATTAAGCAATATCAATTTATACTTAAAAATATATTATTGCCAAAAAAACCATTTTAATTGGGATAATGTAGTACATGGATAAAATGTGTCAATGAACATGTTATGTAAAATATTTTAATTTTAGCTATGTATGTATTATATATCTTTTTAAAAAATTTATGTATATATCATAAAAATCAATTGAAAAAAATAGCTTTTATGGTTAACATGTTTGAAGTAGTCTAACTATTTTACATTTTGGTCCCCTTTTAGGTATATTTCTCTTGTCAAATTCCCCTAAAAACCAACAAATAATTTTTGGACTTACACAATTAATTCACGTACTTTATATATCATTCAAAATACTACCTAAATAATGTGTGTGTGAGAGAGAGAGAGAGACTACAAATCATTGATATTTATCAAGGGATGAGAGTGGTGTATTTGTTTTTCAAATCTTGTACTCTTAAATAGGTTTTCACCAAAATATATTTGATCCCTCTCGGTGCATGTTGGATCCTTGCTTAAGATGGGTCTATACTAGTATTTTAATTCCTTATTTTCTCCACCTTTTCCCTCTTCTTCTCACCCACAGTTTTCTAGAAGGTAGGTTTACTTTTACCCTACTCATTAAGGAACTCTACCTTCCTTTTAGTTTCATCAAATTTATTAGGCTCATCAAATTTAATTTTGTGACCATGGAATGATGGAAACCCATTTACAAATCCACATTTATATATTTTCATCCTTCATAAAACCAATATACTATTAGTAATTTAGTGAATTTTCTTCCATGTTTCTTAATTTTATACTCCCTATCTTTATTTCAAATAACTCTTCAGATTTCCTTTCATAGTAATTTCTCACAAGTACTCCCTTTGAAATTATCCTTTAAAAAAAAGTACATTTAAATATGTAGTACAGTTTAGGTGGAAAAAAATACCAACGCCACAATATTCTACAAAGGAAAATAGACCTAAACCCTTACAAAGGAACAAGATCTAGTAGACAATAATATTTGAATTGTCTTTAACTTTTTAAATCGAAATTGAAAAAACTACTAGTTAGGCACCAGGTCATGATCACAATGTTAGAAAAATTATTAGAAAATTAACAACCAAACAAGGAATAAACCAATGAAAAAACCTTAAATAAGTTGAATAAAAGCGCAATATTCAAGAAAATCTATTAAGGTAAGAGAATTTTGAACCAAATCTAAGGTATATCTAATCCTCCTACAATTAGAAAATATGGATCTAAGCTTTAGACATAGATGAAAATAACATCACACCAAAAACCCAGGTTTAGCATGTCATTTCTCCCTAAAAGATCTCAAGTTCTTTAGGAAAATCACTCTATGGATGGGACCCTGGAGTGATGGGGTCCTCAAGTAACTTTTTAATACATTAACATGGAGCGACAAGGTAATGAGATTGAAATTTTTGGAAGAGAAAGACGAAAATATGAGTCACAAGATATGGATATAGTCTAAAATAAACACAAAGGATATCATAATAAATAGAGAATAAATTAGAAACAATAATAATAAAATGATGTTGAAGGGAGAAGGATAAGACCGGGGATTTGTCCCCAGTGGAGTTGCAAGCTCTTTTTTCCTCTATTTTACTCAAGGGAAAAGGAAATATTTTCCCTCTTAACATGCCTTAGGTTATCCCAGATTGAAGATAGATGAAAATATTATTTTCCCTAAGATCTATTTCATACAATTTCTGTCATAAAATGGAAGAAACAAAGAAGGGAAATAATGTGTATATCTGGTCTAATAGCTAAAGGAATCACTCCTCACCTAGAGATCTTAGTAAAAATCTAAGATCATATCACCTGCTCACATTCACAAACATAAAAATACAAATTTATTCCTCCAAGAAAGGAAAATTAGCAAACAACTAGATCCAGCCACAACATAAATATCATGATCCCATGTAAAAAAACATATAAGAGAGGGAAAATAGGTTATTTGTTTATATAAATCAGTATTTCAATGAAAAAATTATATCCTAGTTTTTGGGTGTTCCTTTATGATCACTTTACCTTCCTCCCTTGACTCTCATAGAGACCGGGCTCATTTATGAAACATGGTAATATCTCTTCGTAGAAATCCTGTAGCATAAAAATGCACTATACCCACTTTCTTCTCCCTTCCACCCACGACAATGCTTAATTATATAGGTTCTTCCTAGATTTGGGAGGATATATCTATACAGATAGGGCCAAGAGAAGTTATGAAAATTCCTCAATAATCGACCCCAAGTCAGCTCATGACATCCTTGCTCAAATTTTTCATCTTAGGAAGGAAAAAATCTAAAATTTTAGGGCTCCATTAGTCTATGAAAGAAGGCAATTTGTGTAGTTTCATGGGAATCATGGCATGTTGTATAATAGCCGAGAGTGACGGTATGCATGATGATAAGGGATATGGAGTGATGGGCTATCTAATTGACCACAAATGAGGGTGAAAGTGACTACATTCTAACCAACAATTGAGGTAAGTTAGACTAGCATTTCTCTCACTGTAATGGAATGGAAAATATAGTTATAACAAGATGGTGCTATGTCATCTCTTATTGCTCATCGTAAAAGGGCTACCCACATGAATAATATGAAGAATACTCTACAAGGGTCAATTTTGTAGCTTTATTTCAGAGTTGAAGAAGTCCAACTTAACCCCTGATTGGATATTGAGCTATGTTATAACCAGTGCACTAGAAGAAAAGGGATTTCATTTATTTTGATAGTATTTCGTTTGACATTAAAACAATTTTTTTTGGATATGGGAGTGAAAGAGCCTAACATAGGGTTTTTAGTGTTTGTAGCATACTAATAGGTTGTTAGTATCAAGTAACTTGAGAGAGAGTTCCATATTCTTTGTATTTGCATTATTCCATTTCACAAATAAGAGCGAGTGTTGTAGTCCGACCTTCCAATAGGGTTTTCTCTCATAACGGTTTCCTAAAACATATCTTGTGTTCCTCATATCTGCAATTGTATTTTATTTTTTTCTATTTTCTACATTTTATCAATTACAACATAAATAGTAAATTATCAAACATTAAATTTAAAATCTAAAAGAATTTAGCTTTTATAGTATAGATTTCAATTTATTTTAATAAATATGTTGTGATGAACTATCTAGTGAAATATACATAACGCTTTACTAATCATAAAATACTAACTGTAATTAAATGACAAACATACTAATCTATAAAACACATTCTCTAAATATCGTTATCTTTATAAACAATTTTATTAATATAGTAATTTATAATCTATATATATATATATATATATATATATATATATATATATATATATTATTTTAATTAAAACCTTTATTTTTAAATTATTTTATAATTTAAAATATTTAAATTTCAAAGTACTTCTTTCGCTTTATCCAATATTATCATATAAAGTAACTCATTGTCTTTAAGTAATTATACTTATTCAATGGTTTTGTAAGCCATCACCAAAGTTGGTCTCAAACAACATGAGAAAAATAAAATTAATGAAATTTCCCAAAATTTTGCATTTGCAATAGAATCTCAATATTTCGATTCATCGGGTTTCACTTCGATCTATGTTTCTCAATTTTAGGTTCCCATAGACAATAGAATCAGAAAATTTCAATTTATCTGTGGTGGGGCATTCACTTTTAACATTAAAAATTTGAGGGCTTAAACATCATAACGTTTTGACTCAGATTATCATCGGATATTTCCATTTTAAAACACGAAGGATTTAAAACATGTGGTTCTCATCAGTAAGTGGGCAGAAGAAAGAGATAAACGTGCTAAAGGGCAAGCAGGTTTTAGACCTAAACATTCCACAGTTGATCATTGTATAACTTTAAGGCACATCATTGAAAAAGGTTGGGAAAAAAAGGAAGAAGTCTTTTGTTGCTTTGTTGATTTCAGAAAAGCCTTTGACACGGTTCCTAGGGATAAGCTTTGGGGCAGAATGGAGGAACTCGGGGTTCCCAAGCATTTGAGAGCAACTGTGCATAGGTTGTATGAAGAGGTGAAAGTCAAAATCAGAACTTCAACTGGCATTTCTGAAAGTTTTAGAAGCGATATCGGGGTCAAGCAAGGTTGCCCATTATCTCCTACCCTTTTTGGGTTATATATTGACAAGCTTGAAGAGTGGCTAAATTCGCAAGGGGGTGACGGTATCCATTTGGGCAAGTTCGTTATTAGGCTTCTTTTGTACGCAGATGACCTTATATTGATTGCTAATTCGGCTCTTGGTTTGCAAGAGCATTTACATTCCCTTGAGCATTTTTGTAAAAGGGTTGGGATGCAAGTCAATATTAGCAAAATGAAAGTAGTGGTTTTCTCTAACAAAAGAAAGCATAACCAACATAAGTTCTATTTTGGAGGCAGCATTTTGGAAGAAGTTGCAGATTACAAATACCTCGGAATTGACTTCAACAGAAATTTAAGTTGGGATGGTTGTAGAAAGAAAAGAACTTTAGGGGTTTGGAAAGCATTTTATGCTCTTCAAAACAGGTGTAGAGAGGCAGAGCTGTGGGACTGGAAAACCACCCTAACTCTTTTTGGGCTTCTAGTGATTCCGGTGATTCTCTACGGTTGTGAACTATGGGCCAGCAGCACAACCAAGATGCAGTGGAAACAAATTGAGAAAATTTAGAAACGTTTGATTACAAACAAATTCAAAATTAAAAGTGCAGTTCCTTATGCTATCCTGTTAAGTGAAACAGGGGTTGCTCCTATTGAAGCAATTGCTATGGTGCGAGTCA